>CM031233.1:317607451-317977451 GCA_018340775.1 Taxus wallichiana var. yunnanensis
ACCTAAAATGTATTGTGAAATGACTTTTCATGTTGATATTTAAATTTAGGCATCATCTTAGTGAATGTAATGAATCATCACACTACCAGGAATGTAAAAAAAAAAGGTTTTATGGGACTGAGCAATTAAGGAATGAAAAGATAATAGTGTAAACTATGTAAAATAAGCACATGTTAAAGGACATTGCATTTAGATTGGGAAAGATAGCTTCAAGAATCAATTTATACTTTGTTGGTGAAATACAACCTAAAGCCAAAACAAAAGGTTATAACCTATCGACTCCAAGGCCTACATGTATTTAATGATTCTTTATAGAAATGTGAATATGTAGTTCTTATCGACTAATGCATGGTGGTAGAAAGTGAATGCAAACCAAGATTAAATTGCTATCCACGTGGATGAGGAAATGCACAAAATAATATGGCACAGGAAAATGATACAGATTTGTACATGGAGGCACGATGTATGGAGGAACGATGGAATAACTACTCAAACATTGTGGGCAAACTAAATAATGCAAAACTAAGAACACACGTATACTTCATTCATTGAGCAACTTAATCCTTATGGAGTCACCATTTTATCCTCACGAATCTATTATGGAAAGGACATGAACCCGCTCTTCGATGCCAAATCTTAGAAACCGAGTTTATACATAGCAACTAATATCTTCATAATAAATTGTTGTTCATTTTACAAAGAAATATGAAGGCTATTATATATATGGAGGATACAAAACAACTTGCGGTATAAATTATTTATGGGTATAACAATTAAACTATATAAATATATTGTTTATAACAATATATCTAACCTAATAATAATTTACCATATCGTAAGTCATATTTAATGTATGGTAAATATCAAATATTAATGTAAACACTAATAATTTCAAAAAAATGTAGTGTGGGACTTGATTCCACCGAATTCTTTTTGAGAGCTCTCTTGAGTGAGTAGAGCTTGAAGTTTTCTTAGTTTCCTTTGAAGTGGAGAAGTGAGATGTTTGTCTTATGAGAGTTGGAAAACCTCTTGATTAAATGAGTGCAAATTTCTCTTTATTATTTTGAACCATTTCTTGAATCTCTAGATTACCACTTCGATTTATTCATTTATGTCCCCGACTCATGAATGATCCATAAAACTTGTGGAAGGGGTAAGGCCTTCACCTCTTGAGACTCTAGATCATACAATTCAAGTACCATCATATTTAAATATTTCCTCGAATCAATCCAATTTTAAATTTCTCATCTGTCTCACTATCATTCTCATATGATGACACTCCCTAACCTCAAATTCATATGATAAAATCATCTAAAAATCCTTGATTTGTGGAACATGGTGCAAATAACGAAGATGAAATGTTTTTGGGTTCTTAGGAATGTCGAAATCCAACCTTGGTGTATATGAGTAGAGGTTCAAAAGAGAAATGGAACATTCCAAGTTTGTAGTATCATTGGCATTCTTACAGGAGAATATCCTGAAAAGACAGGGAATGAAACACTTTTCATTTTACGATTCTTGATTTTTCTGTTGATGTGAGGAGCTTCCCGCATAGCTCAAACATTACAATCTTATCAACGAGGTAAATTTACATCTTACGAAGAGTGAGATAAAAAAAAATATTATGATGTATGATAAAGTTGAGAATTACATAAAGAAGGACCCATATCTCTTGATCAAAGTGGAAAATTGTGAAGACAATCTCAATTCGGATTTCCTTCTAGCAATCTTATGACCAACATAGTGAATGCATAATTCACTCTTGAAAAATGGCGGTTTCTCTCCTTAAGGGTCAATTGTGGATACTTCTCATAGGCGGGGGCCTTCTGAGAAATTTTATGAGTGAGGATCAAGCCTTTGAATGGTATTATGATTACAAGAGTGTTAGGAAATAAGGGATAAAATATGCGAATAATCCCTCACATAATCACAATAACATAAAGTAATATGTAGAAAATATTACAGATCTCAAATAAAAGTGTAGAATAAAAATAACACAACACAAAGAGACAATATTTAACGTGGTTCACCCAATTTGGGCTATGTCCACCAAGAATCACTTGCTTAGATTTTATTACAAGCCACCACTCTCTCAATACAATACCCATATCTGTTTAGAGCTATGCTCAACAAAATCTATAGAATTCACACCCAAATTCAGACACATCTGCAATGTTACATCAACCCTACCATATGCACAAAACCACATAAGTAGACAACTACTTAAGAAATTTTACAATACCGTGGGTATCAAAACCATGGGCCAAAACTATCCCATAAACCTATGGGTCAAAATCCCGCCCATATGAGAAGAGCACATTTCCTGAAATATCAAGCACATTTTTTTAGGCCAATTTTTTTCTCGGGGATGCACCCTAAACCACGAAAAGAATACGGGAAGAGTGTATAGTAACTTTAGTGTACAGGTCTTTAACACTTCCACACATGAAAATAGTCTCCACAAGATAACAAAGAGAGTAGACCAAGTAGGATGTCATTGATAACTTCTTGGTAGCCGATAACTGAAACAAATTTTGATGGATGTTGTCACCGATTATCTATCCCCAGATCAATCATTTTCTTACACTCAATGAAAACAAGGATGAACTGCACCATCTAATATTGAAAATCCTTTGTAGCATCTTCCCCCATCACCCTACTCAATAGGATGATTGTATTAGAAAATACTTCGTGAAAATGAGTTTTGGATAGAGCTTTTGGCATTCGAGATGGATTCCTTGTTTAAACTATAAACCCAATGCAATACCTTGGAGATAGAATTATACTTTAGACCATTCATCCAATGTAAATTCCTTCGTAATGATGACCATGTTGTTCCTTGTTAGGATTTGTATACATTAAGTAATTCCTCTATAAGTGAACGCTCCTAGAATTGAGTTTTCATTTTCCCTTATGATTTTTGACTTCAGCTCGTAGTGATGAACACATACCACTACTAGATCCATACTTTGGAAATATATGGGATGACCACCCATAGCATATAATCCACTTATGAACACCTTGTATTCCATTGGGTCTCTGGAACTGTCGAGCATTTGATTCTTGAGATCTTCCAAATCCATATGAGCAACATTGTTGTAACCCACACCTCAGAATTATAATATCGGGGCTGAAATAGGCTCTAGAATAGAAATTTTGAATTTCATACTTACAAAAATCAACAAGGTGAGAGAAAATGAATATGATAGCAACTTTTTGCAACTGAATAAGAGACTTTCTATTTTTAGCAGTTAGGGTTCGGGGATGCTATTTTGGGAAAAAGTGATTTTTACCTTAATTAAGTTTTCTGGAACCCTTAACATGCTAAATACATTCATTGATATTTATTTATTGATTTTTTACAGTTTATATTTTTGAAAGTTTCTTTTTGATTTTTGCTTTTTTTTTCTTTTTTGGGAAAAATTGCCTAGTTTATCATCTTCATTGTTCTCTGAGTATTCTGAATGCATTGATATGAGGGAACTTACTATTTTTTAGTAATTTTCTATTTTTAGTAAGCGAGGGCACCAAATACTTACTATTTTTAGAAATATCACTTATCCATGTCCGTTTGCAATGAAAATGTCTTGATGACTTTGCTCGTCTCTAGGACTCCCCTCCAATTTTCACCTCAATCATGTCTGTTGTAATGCTTGGAAAATGAAAAAACAACTTCTAGGGTAAGGAAATGAAGGTTTTATGCCATTGAAATTTATGGCATCATCCTCTTTTTTTTTTACAATATTATTTAAGGCTCTGGAATGTGGAATAAGTGAGAAAATCTCAAGGGAAATGAATTGTAGGTTTGAAAGTTATGAGTTTTTCATGACTTTGATGTTTATGGAAGCCCTAGAAGAATTTTGACAGAGTATATCATAAAATTTAATGTTTATGGAGGTTTTTTATTAGCAATAATGTAGGTCCGTGAAGAAATGGGGTGAGCGAAGTTCTTTTATGTTTTTAGCTTTCAGGACAATGTTTTGGTTCACGGGAAAAGTAATAGTGAGTAGCAACAAGTAGAAGCACTTAGTTAAATTTTATGTTTTCCACTTCCTGGCATGGGGAAAATTTTCATGTCCCTTATATCCCCTTGGGAATGGGGTTAAAAGGGATAGAAAATTTTCCCTCATTAGGGCTTGACAAGTTTCACCTTCGATTACATAATGGGGAAATGAGGAAAATCACCACTTAGCACTTGAAGGGTGAGACCGGGTCATATGAAGAACCTTGAAAGGGGTTAGAGTGGGGTGAATTTTATTTTACCCTCTATCCCCTTTGGAATTGGGACATGAATGACATAAAAATTTTCCCTCATGTGGTGATGACTAATGGTGGCACATGATTCGGTGAGGGAGAAGTGAGGAAATACTTGTTTAAGCAATGCAGGGATAGAAATAGGTCACATGAGAAACTATAACACAGGATAGAGTGGTAAAAAAAAATCCCCTCTATCCCCTTAGGAAATGAACTTAAAAATTCACCCTCATGTGGTGATGACAAGTGGCACAATTTGATTGCATGACGGGAGGGGCTAGAGATATGAAGATAGACCTTGCGAGTGCTTGTCACAGATCATGTGAGGAAACTGGAGGAAAAATTTGGGGTGGGGAACATTTTATCATTCCCTCTATCCACTTTGGGATTAGCACAAGAGGGATACACAAAAATGTGCCTCAACTTGGAGGTGATGAAAGTCCTCATTGAAAATTGGCTAAGTATAGGAAACATACCTCACGAGAGAGAGACTTTGTCGACAAGATTGCAGAGCTCTAGGAGGTATTTTTGATGAAAAATTATATTATTTTTAATCCCAGAGACTTTAAAGAAAAATGGTATGGTTCTAAACTTAGGATTCTTCCTTAAACACCCCCCAATAATCTCCTTTTTCTTCGGGACAACATGGTGTGTTCGCTGAAACTAAGCTTCCCGAGAGATACTTGAGTCTTGTGAAAGATTTTAAAATTCCATCATGTAGAGGGTTAAACTAGAGTTATAGTGAATACTTGTTTACTTTCCAACTCACTACATAACTCCTAGAATCCTTTATTAAAGCTCATGTACCATTTAGACTACAAGTTCTTTAACTCTGAAAAACTTGCTTTCACTGTTTTTGTCCATAAACATCCAAAACTTTCCTAAATATTCCTAAAATAGTCCCATCTCTCTCCAAACTTTTCAAAAACACCTCCAGGATGATTGTGATCTCTCCAAATAGTCGTGGAGAATACACACCTATCCTAAAAATTCTAGAAACAACCTTTATAGGCTTACCAAAGACTCCACCATCAAAAGAACTTCACCAAATAACTAAATGATCATATCACAATATTTTAAACATTATGGAATTTTTTTACAACATATATGAGGACCTATAAGATTATGATAGGCATGAAACAAAGGGCATAATGATCTAGATAAGGGTTCAAGAAGGTTTCCTAGCATTTTTGACACTTGGGTTTAGTTGTCATGTTTCAAGATTGAATTTTTACCTTGTAAAAACACAACAATAGTAATGAAGAAATTGTGTAAAATACATAGTGTGAGAGGAATAAAAAGCACTTTGTTGCAATCATAAAATTTGATCTTGTAAAGCGTAAACAATGTATTTGAGAATTTTGTGTTAGAAGAATCATATGGGGCATTGTGAGTGTAGATATGGGATGTTGGTATAGTTGTGGTAATTGGAATTGACATAAAAATGTTATCTAGTGGATAATTAGATGCCCAAAATGAATTATATACTACCAATGTGGGAATAATAGATGTAGACATATAAGATTATGAAGGAGGAAGTTTTCCAAAGAGTAACTGATCATTAGAGGATTGATCGAGAGAGATTAACAACCAATTGAAGTTTAATTATATGATCAATATGATGATGATTTTCAAAATTGGAGCTCCAAATTTAGACACAAGTTCAACCCATTATTGGTCTACATGGTCTTCCTCATCTTAATCAAAATAAAAATATTGTGCACTAGGGATCTGTAGATCATTTAAAGGTACCTAATATGTGTTATACTCTACCATGGAAGGGATACAAGAAACATGAGGTAGAGAAGAACACGTGAGAATACAATGCTTTCAAGTATGAGGATAAATATAAATGTAATGAATAGGTGTTTGATTAATTTGATTACTATGCCAAAAAGGGCATAAATAAAAAGAATGTGTCAACTGAAACTAATTAAATCCTAGGGATAATGTGGTTTTAAAAAATCTTCTCAATTCAAGAGTAAAGGTCACTAATTTTTTCACCCTAATTAAATTATATGTATTGTTGATGTATAAACAATAAGAAGGATGAAAGGGTTTACAACATGTAGACTAATTTGATTAATTAACTTATAACATTAACCATTCATAATCATGATAATGCATTTTAATTTGAAATGATTGATAAATGGTAAGTACTTGTTTAGATATACAAGATGAGAGAAAAATATTTGTATAGGACAAAACATGGATGGTCTTAATGTGTAGGATAGTGGAACAAGTTGATCATGATTTTTATATGCTTAGGTGAATGTTATGGAGCTTCAAAATTAATATAGAAATAATTGTACAATGTTTTTATAGTCCATCCCTAATATGTACAATCATGACTGAAACTGTATAGTCTCAAACTCTTTGATAGTCTGAAATTGCAACTTTTTGTGTGCCTCAATTTTCAGGAAATGTTCTTCTTTGTATGTCAATTTTGCTTGCACAACTTCAAGATGACATGTAACCACCTAAAACAAAGTGGAAACCCTAATAACCAACAGAACCCTTCATTAGAGCATTAGAAAAAAAAGGAAAAAACAAGTGTGTGGTTGATGAAGGAATACAATTTTGTTGTCGTGCTTAACATACAACATGTAAAATTGAAAATTTTGGCCATGAAAACTAAGCCCCCACTTGAAAAATTCCTCTCTTGGTCATTGTAAACCCTTCCTCTAGCCATATAGCCAACATTTTCGTCCTCATTCTAGATAGGAGGAACATGCTAACAATATTTTAAAGTGTGTTTCATGTTTAGGGATGTATGCCCAAGGTGATTAAATAATTCATTAAGATCAAAGTGAAACAACTATCCTCAGAGGCCTAGAAAGGGCCATTTTTGGCCATTGCAACTAGTGAACACCCTATGGAAGATTATAGGTAAGATTTAAACCATTTTTGAGTTGTATAAGAGATAAATAAAGTTTTACATGTCAATTTAGGGAATATGTGGACAAAATTGAGGTTGGGAACAATTTCAGGCAAGATCGGGTCATTTTGGGCACAATGAACGAAGGCTCCAATGGTGAAAAGCTAGCTTGTTTACATGATTTTGGGAGTTCCTGAAGGAGTTGGGAGGTAAATTAATACTTAATATAAATTTATTAGAATCCTATACATTATGGAAACATAAGTTTTTACCTAAGTTTTCAAGATTTTCTCAACAACTCTAGGATATTGTAGTTGCCCTTTTGATTCAAGAATGAAACAAGCCATAAAAATTAAGTTGCAGAAATAAATTCCTCCTGATAATGGATGGGATGATCTCAAAAGGTTATTTGGATTTAAAATCATATAAGGTTTTATCCCAAAACACCATTCCATGCTCCTGGGGTAGAAAAATCACTCACGGTGTCCTCAAATGCACTTGACAGGTAACATCAACATTTCAAAATGGCTTGGGCAGAATGTTTCACCCATTGTGTCCCATTATATTTTCCTTTAGGTGAAAATGGGGTAAGGGGGATGCCAAAGTGTGATACCCCATTCATTTTGATGTTTCATCTCTTAAAAACATGAGTTGAGGTGTTACACAAAGCAAATAGATGAGTTAAGTGATGAAGTCCCCTTATAATGATAAATAGACCCCATGACACATTATTGAGCACATTATGTCCCCTAGGATTGTCCCTAAAGTTAAAATGGGATAACAGTGACACCAAAGTGCACTCCCCCATGTTATCCAACTTCTTGCAACTTGAGGCTCACCACTTTTGCACCTATATTTCACAAACTTACATTTTAACATGCATCCTCTTCATGATATGCTCACTCATGACACATTTAATCAGCCTTGATATCCCCTTAAATTTCACTAGGTGCATAGGGGATAATGGGGATACAAAATTTCTTCCCCATCTAACCATTTAGCCCCTGGTCACATAGAAAACCCATTTTTATCTCCCAAAGAACATTTCCAAAGCACTTGAATCTTATTCTCACTAAACTAGAAGCTGCCACTTGTCACCATCTAGTGAAAAGTGAATTTTTATGTCCCTTGTGTCCCCATTATACCTATCTTACTGGTGTAACTCCATGGAAACCATATTCCAACCATGGCTAAGTTGTCAAGCTAAGTGGTGATTTGAAATTTTACAAATGAAATGAATAACTCCTCCTCTCAAAGCACTTAATAAGTTTTCATACTCCAAGTTGTTGTGTTTCCATCCTGAAACTTCCATTTTTATTATTTATACTACTAATTTTCTTTCGTACATCCATACTCCCAAAACTAAAAACTGCTTTGTATCTCCAAAAAGGTTCCCCGATTTCCTTCAAAATTTACCAGTGAACTCCTTCCAAAAATGCCTTCAAGCCAACTATAAGATAATTTCCATTGATGCTATATGTAATTTACATAATCCATTTGAAATTTTCATCTTGGGAAGTTTCCTTTTTAGATCAATGGAATTATGGAAAATGAAAACCCTAAAAAATGGGAGCAAAAGGTCGTGAAATAACACCTGAAATTTTGAGATCAATTTCGTTGCAATTTAACACCCAAAAGACCTCCATCTAAAAATAGTAAGTGTGTAATTATTCACATATCCAAATATAATAAGTTTCCAAAAATGGTAAAATATCAACATATTTGTTACTTCAAATAAGTAAAAATCATGAAATGATGAAAATTGTGAAAACTTACTAAAAATGGCCATCCTAGTCAGGACCTCTTTAAAACTATTAGTGCAATCATGATCAAATCACTTGTAACCACTCACATTCTACCTATCTCACTAATTTTTCCACAACTTCAATACTCAGATTTTCTCATGGTTCAAACATGAAATAAATCCCTCGCAGCTCCCAAAACATTCATCTCGAGGTTAATTCTATATGAAACACTTGGATGATTCAACTCATCCTAATAGTCACAAAATGTTAAAAACATGGTTGAATCATTTGGGAAGTTTTCATGGAGGAAAATTTTGGAGTTCAAGAGAGTCACAAGGAAAAAGGCTACTTTGAGGTACCCAAGATTATCATGTTTGCACGATCAAGAAGTCATCATAGGTCCACTTGGAGCAAGTTTCACAACAATGTTTTTGAACACTTATTCAATGCTTTAGAGTGTGCCCACATCTCACAAAGAAAGGAGTATTCCTCCCTTATACACTTCACAAGAACTTTTCCATAGGTTTAGTGGAGTATTCCTGTGTGATCCCCAACCTAACGACCACCCCACAATTTTAGTTAGTTTACATTCAATAATAAGAGCCTCCCCATACCCAAGGAGGAGGGCTCAACCCCATGAATTTTGGTGAAAACCAATAAATTATAATGGGACAAATTATTTCACCAACAGCTTTTGGAAAATCTATTGGGAAGATCTTTCCTTATGCACCTTATAAAGATCTCTAAATCCAAAAATAAAATATTCCAAAATAAAAAATTAAAGTCAACTCTATTAAGTAACGAATCCATGTTACATTTGTTTCCCGCATTACAATGATGAAGTTTTGTGATTGGTTTTCAACATCAATAAGTGAAAAAAACAATGAAGAATAAGATGATCATAAAACATCCACATTTCTGATCAACCGCAATTCTTGATCAACTCTTACAAAAGCATGGATTCCAATACGATGAAGTAGTTTCTTGCTTTAACTAAAAATATGCAATCGGAAAAAGGAAAGAAGGTCAATATTTTCTTGCACAAGTTATGGAAAGTATATCTAAAATGGAGAAAATTGTTACATCTGAAGATCCTATTATAAAATCATTATGGATTCAATTAAAATGGAGTGACGATAGAGGAAAGAAAATGTTGATTACACCAGATGATGATAAACAATCTAAGAACCTTATGTGAAGAAAGTAGAAAAAATATGAAATGTTGTATGAATAGTATGATGATGAATCTCTAGATGAATTAAGTAAAGAAGAATGTCCGAAGGTAATGTTTTGAATTCTAAACCACTGGCTAAAAACTCAAAACATTGTCTTTTGTTTCTCTTCCTTTGGATGATTTTCTACTTATAGTGATGAAGAAATGACAACATTGAAAAATAAGTACGTGTAAAGAATTTTGAGAGTTTTAGAAGTAAGTTTCAAACCTAAAACCAATATTGAAATTCTAAATTATGTTGTGTCTATGCAATAAAAATATGAGTAGCTTAAGGCACTCCATAGTGAGGAGGAGGAGAAACATCTTATAGAAGCAAATTTTGTTGATTCTCCATATTACAAATTTTTATCCCAGAAGTCTCTTCGTGCCTCTCATGACTATCCTCTTCTTGAGCATTCCAATGAAATTCAACTCAACACCTTGATAGAAAATGAAGAAAGCATAGAATTTGAGTCTCCATCCATAGATGTATTTTGGCCTGAAGTACTATCCTTTAGAGAAGCAATCTGCATGGGAGATGAGAATTATTGTCTAATAATAGATGATCCAAATCTTTTTAACACTTTCACTGATTTTGAAGCCATTCAAGAGATGAATCTCCATTCTCTACCATAGGTTCTTCAAGAGGATGATTTTGAGGTAATTATTGATTATTTCCTTTCTAATTTTGGCTCTTCATTTGATGCACAAATTCCCAATAATGAAATAGAGAAAATAAAAGAGTTTAATTTCCCACTTGAATCATTCATTGATGAGAAAAGAGTAGGAAAAATATCCAATGAGTTGGTTTTCCTACCATCACTAAGATAGTGTGATAACAACCATAACTATGAGAATGGAATCTATTCTTTTCCTTGCAAAGAAGAGAACTCTCTAGGATATTTTCAAGATGGAATAAATGAATATTCACATGTTACAACTTTGAGATTGTGTATTTTATCTCTTCATGAGGAGGATGCATCATGTGAGTTTTATGACACTAAGGATGAGCTAGTAAGTATAGAAGGGAATAATTTGGAATGACAAATGAATGAGAAACTATAAGAAGCCAATGAATGAGGAGAGAATAAAGTTTTTCTCACCACTTCCAAATTCCCTGCTAATTATAGAAATGAATCAATGTTGAAAATTTCACCCAAGGATGATGAATAACTTCATTTTGAAAGAAACATTTCCATTTTTTAAAACATGGAAGAATGGCTTCTTATGGTCACATGATATCAAATGAAGACTATAGAGAGCAGAAATTTCAAAAAGTAACAAAGTGGTCATTGGATACAAATTTGTTTTCTATGCAATATTAGTATGATAATGGTAATTTAGTGTTAGAGTAGGTATTTACCTTAGTTCATGTTCACCTCGGTACTTTATTTACCTTTATTATATTTATCCTTGCCCACTTATGTGTGTGGTTATTTCTTTTATCTTATTTAGATATTAGGAGATATTATCTAGTTGTTAGGTATATTTCTTTCCTTGATCTAAGGTATTGACTAGTTCTTTCCTTAATTTATGGTATTGACTAGATCCTTGATGTCTAGTTATCTCCTAAATCTATGGTCTTGACTAGTTCTTTGATGACTAGTTATTTCCTTGATTTATGGCTTGATCTACGACCTTGACTGGTTCTTAGATTGTTATTCCTTGCCTATTTAAGCAAGGCCCATTCTCAATGTATTGCATTGAGTTCCATAATAATATATGATATTGTTGCTCATTTGTTTGCAAAGGTTTTATGTAAAGTTATTTTGGTGAATTGCTTTCATCTTATTAATCGTGGTGTTTGATTAGCATCTATTTTCTTGGCTTAGTGTGATCTGGTTATTGTTCCTTTCATTTAGTTTCCCTCATTGTTTTAAAACCATGCATATCCATCATGAGATCTTGCACAACCAATAAGTTGTTTTTGAGCTTTAAAAGTGGTATGAGTTCATCCCACTATTCCATGATGATACCTACTTTTCTCATCTTGGCTGACAGTGTGTGTATATTATTCCCTTACCTCTATAAATTTACATCCTAGATAGCTTAGTTTTACATTATGTTGTGTGTTTCCCTTTCTATATGGAGTGTTTTTTTAATTATTTTTCCTTTTAGTGTCATTGTTTGTATTAGCTTGTGGAGGAATGACTCTATTGCCTAATTGTCAAGGCACTAGTCTACTTACCCACGAGACACTTGAGACTCTTCATTACCCCTTATGGTCTAATGGACAAAAGTTAGAGCTAGATGTTGTCATGTTAAATGTATATCATGAAAAATTGAATTTTTCCATGATAACCAAGCCCCACTTGAAAAATTCCTCTCCATGTCACTTTGTAAACCCTTTCTCTAGCTAGCCTTCCCACAATGTCATCATAATTATGGTTAGGAGGAATGTGATAATAATATTTTAAAGTGTGTTTCATCTATATTAATGTATTCCTCAGGTGATTGAATAATTCATTGAGATATGAAGTGAAAAACTATTCTCGGAGGCCTAGAAAGGGCCATTTTTAGCTATTTTACAATTGGGGAGCACCCTCCAGAAGCTGACAGGGAATATTCAATCCATATGTGAGTTGTAAAAGATATAAATTAAGTTTTACAAGGTAGTTTGTGGAAAACATGTTGAAGAAATTGAGGTTGGGAATCAATTGAACAAGATCAAGTCATTTTGGGCACATGGAACAAAGGCTCCAACGGTGAAAGCTAATTTGTCTAGATGATTTTGGGATTTCTTGAAGGAGTTGGGAAGCTTAAAAAAACTCACTAGAAAGGTATTAGAATCCTATACATGAAAAAAACATAATTTTTCCTAAGTCTTCAAGAATTTCTTTGATAATTCCAAGACATTACAGCTTGCCCCTTTGATTCAAGAATGAAATATGCCATAAAAATAAAATTATAGATAAATTTATATTTTAATAATGGATGGAATTATCTCAAAATATTATTTGGAGTCAAAATCAATTAAAGTTTTGACCACAAAACACCATTCCATGCTCCTTGGTGGAAAAGCACTCCCAATGTCCTCAAATGCACTCAACATGAGACATCAACATTTCAAAAAGAATTGAGTAGAATTTTTCACCCATGATGTCCCCTTATATTGTACCTGAGGTGAAAAGGGGACACCAAATTATGCTCCCTTATCCATTTTAATGTTTCTTCACATAAAATCATGATTTGAAGTGTTAGACAAAGAAAATGGAGGACTTAAGTAATGAAGTCACCTTCCCATGATAGATAGAACAAATGGCACATTCATGAGCACATGATCTCCCCTTGGATTTTAACCAAGGTTAAAAGGGGACAAGGGGGACACCAAATTGCAATCCCATATATTATTAAACTTCTTGCAACTTGAGGCTCACCACATTTGCATCTAGGTTCCACAAACTTGCATTTTATCTTTCCCCCTCTTCATGATCTGCTCACCTATGAAACATTTTATCACCCTTTATAATGTAGGAACATCAAATTACAAGTATGGAGATCATAGATAGGTAATTTTTTTTCATTAGAGTACTCAGTATTAGTGGCTTTCCCTCTAATCCTTCTTTTCAAATTTAACGTGTATGTAAAATTTCATAGTAAGAGTGAATGTACTTGAAAAGATAAATTTTCTAGGTGGAGTGGGTGTGTAAATGAGTTGTACTAAACAAGGAACTTTAAGCCATGTCAATAGCCTAGATATTTCATGCATGAGTTATTAAGGTGTGTGATGATGAAATTTATCTCATTTCCCCTATTTAGAGTATTGTTGAGCTTTTATAGGGAAGGTAGAGTTTTCTACGAGTTGATATAGGAGGGTGAATTGGTCAATGGTCCATTTTTAGATCAAGAAGTTTGAGGTAGATGTTTGAAAAATACTAATATAGATGTAATTGATGTATGGAAATGCTAGATGAATAAATAAGGACATGGTTTTGTGTGTAATTACATGTTTTACATGAGTGTGCAAGAGTTTCTATGACAGGGCAACGAGCTAAGGGATTACATTCAATTTAAGAGAGCATGTTACTTCCTACTTCTATCTAGAATATGTGACGGAGATCATTAGAATCTTGTAGAAATTTAATTTGGGTCTTGAAAGTCAATTTTCAAGTTTTTATAGCTAAATTATATACGTGGGTCGAAACTAGGGAAAACATTTTTTTTTTTTTATCAAACAGAATTCCATGAAATTTACAGATATCTCTTCCTTAATAAAAGGAACATGACAAAAAATTTCAAGATTTTATATCATGTGTAGAGGAAGATACGAGTGATATAAAATTTCCATTTCATGACAGGGTTTATATACTATTTTATTTGCAAATCCTTTGATCAAATTAAAGTGTCAAGATTCTAAATTCAAGGAGGTCAATTTACATGTCATTTGGAACGTGAATTGAATGTTTTCAAGGTGATTTTAATCCACCATACCTTCGTTGTTTCAAAATAGCATAAAAATGTATAGTCTTCATAAACTATCCTTACCTTGTTTTTAGTCAATGTGGGTAAACAAACCTTAATCTGAATCTTGTACATGATATTTACCCTTAAAATCATATTATATTAGATGATTGGAAGATAAACACAATCATAAATTAGGGAGTTACATTGTTTTAAATGTGGAATAAGACCCAAGAGGTAAAAATTTCAAGGAAACTAAACTAAGGTGATTATCAAATTTTCCAAGAGGAAGTTTTGAAACAATCTTGACATCTAACTATTGGTATTAGAGTAGACCAAGAAGACTTGATCAAGTTAGAGAGAGAGTTGGTTATAAGGAGTGATAACAAGAGAAGGGATAAAGATTGCTTGAAAAGGCATAAGACAATGATAGCTAGAGCAAGAACAGGAGGAAGAGTAGGTGGAGCAAGAGCTACTCGTGCTACGAGGCCCAACTCATGGAAGAGATTAGAAATCTTATGGAATGGCTTCAATATGGTGAAATTTTTTTAAAGAAGAGGAATTGATCTAGGCTATTTTAGTGAAGAAGATCTAGACATAGCAACAGTGGCTAGAGAAGTAGTTGTTCCAGAAGAAAGATGAGAAGAGAGATTGCTTTGAAGGATATTGTAAGGGTTAGTTCTAAGCCTAAGATGGAAATATAAATGTATGAAGGTAGTCTAAATCCCGGGAACTCATTAATGGATTGATGCAATGGACAAGTAATTTGAATATGAATAAGTGGGAGATGACAAGAAGGTGAAATTTGATGTCACTAAATTGAAGTTTCGTGTATCCATTTGGTGGGATGGAGTACAAAATGAGAGGATCCATAAAGGAAAAAAAAAAAAGAGATTTAGACAAAATGGTGGAAAAACTCAAAGGTAAATTTGTTTTGGATTAGGGTAAAGTGAGGGTTTTGAAAGGACCCTCATCCTTTTACAAAAAATCCCATCCGGCTAGATTAAGCAATGGAAATTTCGAGAGTGAAAGCCAACAGCATAAAAAAAAACTATAACTAGATATAACATAACCATTACTTAACAAAAGAGTTTTTTCAGTTCTTAAACCACATTCTTAGCTGCAATGTAGCACTCTTTTCTTCCATTTGTTAGCTTTTGAGGTCAAGCATCTTGATGCATTCTTTGTCAATGATAACTATAGTGTTGCTTGTATAATATTTCCACATTTTAAGTACTCCAAAATCTTGTCGAAGCTTTGTGTAATGGAGGACACCAAATCGACTTGACTATCCATCTAAGGGGTCTCCATCGAGATCTGATTTTCATCAATGTCCATGTCAATATTTTTATAGTAGCATGAGGATATTCCATAGGTTCCAGCCGAAGATTTCAAATAAAGAGTTGAGAGCCCCAAAGAAAGCTTCGAATTAGCCGCTCAAACCAGAATCCAGCTAGAGCTCAGAGAGAGGTTCTAGGAGAAGGGGAGGAGTAAGGGAAGCAACAAACTATCTAAGAGAGGATGGGATGGTAGTACTATCAAACAGAGAGCCAAAGAGGGTGAAGAATTTCCCCACAATATCCACATCCGGTTAGAATCGGAAGAAACTTACATAATATGATGGTTTTTACTGGTCTAAGTGGAGGGGGAAGCATGGGGATGGGTGACGGAGTGGGAAGGTAGTCGATGTACGATGATGTTTTACCGATTTTGGGGGAAATCGAGAAGCTCAAAGTGGGAGAGGTGATAGAATAGAATAACAAATAAATAAGGCCATGATACGTAAGGGGCCCTCCTTCTCTTTCCAAATTAATAGAAATCTTGAGGGATTGAAATAGAAAATCGAGAGATTAACCTTCTTACCATAATGTAGGTGAGAAAGAAGAAAAAGATGAGGCCCATAAACCATCTTGTAGTGCCCGGCCAATGGTGAAATGCCAAAGAATCACCTTCAAGCCACTCTATTCCATGGGAGATTCGACAAAACCTACTCATAGCTCGAAAGATACTTCTAAAATATTTCACTGTGCCCTAGGAAAGCATCCATTTCGCCTTTAGGGATCTCTTGAAGTAGATCATGTTCATCGAAGGCAAGCCAGTCACCATGAAAATTGCATTAGTTGAAATGGTGAACTTTTAATTGTGCACTGCACCTTTCCATTCTTCCATGATGCCAAGATGCTACAGGAAACCCAAACTGAATGCCCCAAAAGATGCTCCATGAAGGTGGTGATTCCACCTTCCTGAAGAATATCCTAAACATTTTCATCTTCCTTGTTTTCTCGCACATGAGACTACTTTGATGAGCTTAATTTGGCCCCCCATGATTTTGAAAAAGATAGAAAATACCAAAAAAACACGTTGGGCCCCAAATTTATAATTGTAAAACAAGATATTTGAACGGACCTTCACACATGTCCTCCGAATTGGGGAATGATTGCTAAAAATTAAAGCAAATCTTGCCCAAAAATCCACTTTTAATCCAACATTACTATTACACGTGCCTCCACCATTTAATCATCCTTTCATCATGGTAGAAACATTAAGATATCCCTCATTGAAATCCCGAGGGATGTTATAAATAATCCTACTAACTTTAGAGATAGAGTTTTCCAACCCATTGAGAAAGACAAGTAACCCCATAAGGGGATTAATGCCGAGAGAGAGTGATCATTACATCAATTGCTTTGAGGAGGCCACTAGGAAAGTCTCCTATCCAATTTTTTCTCCTCCATCTGAACACCCATATTTTCTAGAAGGTTGAAAACCTTATTTCCATCTCTATAAACATGTTGATACTTGATTTCTTGGAACCTGGATTGCAGGATTATGATGTCTTCAATGATATTTCTAATTTTCCATTGGGTAGGTTCATTGGAGTTCAAGATATTAATGAGGTTTAGGGAGTCCCTTTCCACCAAAAGACGCTCTCACCTAATCAAGTACCAGCCTACCTTGTAAGGATTTCCAAAGCTTCATCTTGGTGATTAGTACCCACACCAAAGTTGTTAGCAATTATAGCCGAAGGAAGACCATCATGGTCTCGAAGAATGGAACCACCAAGAGTTACACATATTTCCTTTGTTCACACCATCGTGTGTTTAGTTTCAACCAACCAAAAGGAGGAGGATTCCAAACTACAGCCGCTCACATAGCTTCTGAGGGATGTGCATCCACCTAGAAGGTAAGGTGCGACACACCAATTATTTGAGCCACATAAGTTAATATTTTTTTATATTTTTCCAAATACAATCATTGAAATTTTCTTGGAAGAAGATAGCAATAATTTTAAACCACATACACCATATCCAAGGCCTGATCTTTAAATATGCACCTATTTCGCTCCTTCCAGATACCTCAGAGTCCATGAGGGAGAAGAAGTTTCTAAGTGAGTGAAAGAATCTAATGAGAAAAGGGGGAGAACCATTGGATTAAGGTTTCAAAAGAGATGAGGGAAATACCCATGACACACCGAGGTGGAAAAATAGCATAATCTTGATGGATTGGGAGAAGGGACAATGGAGAAGAATATGGGAAGTGGATTCCAAAGCTGAGAGGTAGAGAACACAACGGGAGGGAAGTAAGTAGCCTCTACTTTTGAGGTTCTCCACAAAAGATGACATCCCTAAAGGAAAGCCAAGTAAAGAAACCAAACTTAGGGGTGATAGTGGGGGAAAATATGGTGAAGTGGAGGGTCACATGGGGTGTGAGGTTTAGAGGAATAGGCCACCATGACAGATAAGCTATTAGAGGTAGAAAGAGGCCAAATGCATTCATCGTATGGAAAGGAGAAGGAGATCTATTGTGTAAAAATAGCTTCTTGAGACTCATGAGACGTTTATTTTGAATACATCTACATCAATGCCAAATTGGAAGAAGCCAACAAGTCTTGGAATTTATAATGTTAAAATATCCATTGAATTTCCTACCACACATGGAGATTAAATTCCTTTTAATCAAATCCCAAAAAGGGTCCTGAGCAAGAGGCTTGTCTCCAATCCACTAGTTTGACCATAAATCTATTTGAGGGTCATTTCTAAGGTTTCATTTAGTGCTTGCACATAGAAAAGGAAGAGAGCTCACCATTGAATTCCAAATAGAAAATCCTCTAGGGGGATTTGAGTGGAGAAAATCTTCGAAGGAAGAAGGTACTTTTTCTTAAGGAGATAAACCCAATTGACCTTGTTCTCATATGTGACCTCCCAACCAATATTAACAAGCATGGTATCATTCATATCAGCAATCCTTCTTAGCTCTAAGCCACCGGAGAGGGTTAGAAGACAATTTGTATTCCAAGACACTAGATGAACTCTTTTCCTTTCTTTAGATATATACTAGAGAAAGTGTTTTGGAATTTTCTCAATAGAAGTAATCATAGAATATAGAATTCTAAGTAATGACATAAAATAGATAGGTAGACTCGAAGTGTAGCTTTGACAAGTTGAAGTTTACACGCTTGGCTGAGCAGAGCACCCTTCCATCCTGCCAATTTCTTTTGATAGCATTCAATGAATGACATCTAAAGTTTTTAATTTTTCTTCCTTTAAAGAGAGGAAGACCTAAATAGGTAGAGGGAAGGTCCGCTATGCTATAACCAAAGATATAAGTAATCTTTTGTTTCCTCTTTGGATGGAGTGTTTATGAAAGGAATATAAATTTTAGAAAAATTTATGAGTTGTTGTGATGCCATCTAGTAACCATGAAGAATTATTTTTAGTTCCTTGGCCTCAACCACTGAAGTTGCACCCATAAGAAGGGTATCATATGCAAATTGGCTATGGGTGGTAGTAGGAGTTCTAGTTGTAATTTTCATGCCTAAAATTATATTAACATGTTTGATAGATTCTAAATCCCTACTCAATGAATAATCCATTAAGATAAATAGGAAGCGTGAAAGAGGGTCACCTTATCTAATCCCATGACTACTCTTGAAGAAACTAGCCGAATTCCATTAACAAGAATCAAGAAGCAAGGACAAGAGATGCATGTGAAAACCCAACTGCACCACTTTTCACTAAACCTGAAATTCTTGAGTACTCTCAAGAGAAAACCCTCGTTGAATCTATCAAAGGATTTCTACATATCTAATTTAAGAATCATCCCCATTTTATTAACATGATGTATAGAATGGATATCCTCATGGATGGTGATGATTCCTCCTTGAATTAGATGACCACCCATGAATCCATTTTATTTTAAAAAAATTAATTTATTCATCGCTGGCTTCATCCTTGTCACCACCATTTTCTTGATTATCTTATAAGTAGTGAACTCAAAGGTAAATTTTTACCCAAAGATTATCAAACTAGTTTGTTTAGATCTCTTCAAAATTTAAGGCAAAAGGATATGTTTATAAAAGATTACATCGAAGAATTTCATAGGCTGACTATAAGAGTAGGGCATGTAGAGGATGATCTAGAGAAGGTAGCAAGATATCTTAATGGTTTGAAATTTTCTATTCAAGATGAGATCAACATGCTTTCACCTAGGATAGTTGAAGAATCCTATCAATTAGCACTCAAAGTTGAAGAGAAGCTTTCAAGGAAAAAACTTCATATACAAGAGGAAGAGGTAGAGATCAACAAGGAAATAGAAGACATTTGCAATCATATCAAGAAGAAGATAGTGGCTCACAAATCTAAAGAGGAGGCTATGCACTAAGACTAAAAATACCTTATCAAAGAGGAAGAGGAAGATTCATAGGCCAATGTTTTAGATGCAATAAATATGTAATACATAGGTCTTATGAGTGTCATGAAAACCATTCAACCAGCCAAGAAATATTTTTCATGTGGCTTAAGGTGAAGAAGAGGAAGAAATGGAAGAGTCAAAGGTTCATAAAGGCTTACCAGAAGTTAGTGAATCACTCTTGATGAAGAGGATTTTTCTCAAGAAAAAAATGAGGTCATGGAGCCACCTCAAAGGAAGAATTTGTTTAGGAATACATATAAGAGAAAAGGAAAATGTTGCAAAGTCATCATAGATAGTGGTACCACAGATAATCTTGTCTCAATAGATGGTGGAGAAGCTAGGCTTGGAAAAGATAATATATCCTACTCATTACACAATGTCATGGCTATAGAAAGGACACCATTTGTTAGTTAATGAACAATGTAAGGTATATTTTCAAATAGGAACTTATAACGATAAATTGATATGTAATGTTATGCCCAAGGATGCTTTCCATATTCTACTTGTTAGTTAATGAACAATGTAAGGTATATTTTCAAATAGGAACTTATAACGATAAATTGATATGTAATGTTATGCCCATGGATGCTTTCCATATTCTACTGTGGAGACCATGGAAAATGACAAAAGGGCAGTGCATGATGGAAGGAACAATACCTATAACTTTGAGAAGTATGGAAAGAAGCATGTTCTCAAACCTTTTCAAGAAGATAATATTGTTCTTGAATCAATTTCTATAGTGTTTTTAATGAGTGGTAAAGATTCTTACACCAAATGAAGCACAAAGAGATAATTTTTGCTTTAGTAGGCAAGCCTAAGAGTGTGTTACCAATACAAATCTTGTTGATTTTCCTCAAGAAATCTGAGATATGTTAAATGAGTATGTGGATATTTTAGTAGGTGATATTAAAAATGATTTACCTCTAGTTAGAAGCATTAGCCATCATATAGATTTGATTCCAAGTGTTAATCTTCCAAATAAGGCTGCTTACAAGATGAATCCAAAGGAAAATGAAGAGATCAAGAAGCATGCACATGAATTGTTGGAGAAAGGGATGATAAGAGAAATTCAAATTACTTGTGTTGTACCTATAGTTTTGAGTCCTAAGAAGGATAGAGGATGAAGAATTTGCACAGACTCTAGAGCAATCAACAAGATCACTATCAGGTATAGATTCCCATTTCCAAGAATTGATGATTTGTTGAATTGTTTAAGCGGAGCCAAGTATTTTTCTAAAATAGATCTAAAAATGGCTATAATCATATTATAATTAGAGAGGGTGATGAATGGAAAACAACTTTTAAGACAAATTATGGGATTTATGAGTTGTTGTTTATGCCATTTGGCTTGAAAAATGCTTCTAGTACCTTCATGAGGCTTATGAATGAAGTTCTTAAAGATTTCACATGTAAATTTTTCATAGTTTATTTGGATGAAATTTTGGTATATAGTCAGTCAAAAGAATAACATCTTAAGCATTTGATATTGGTCCTTTAAAAGTTGCAAAGAAAAACTACTAATCAATATTTAAAAGTGTACTTTCTTAAATAAAAATCTGATCTCCTTGGGGTTTTTGATCTCACAAGAAGGATTTAAGATGGATAAGGAGAAGGTAAAGGAAATCATTGAGTGGCCTACTCATAAAAGTGTGTTTGAGGTAAGAATATTTCATGTTTTGGCTAGATTCTATCGGAAATTCATAAGAAATGTCAGTGGGATTTGTGCTCCAATAGTAGAAAGAATTAAGGGTGACAAACAAACATTCCAATGGACTCGAGGCCACTGATAAGAGTTTTCATTTGCTTAAGAAAAAGATAATAGATGAACCAACATTGGCATTACTTGATTTTTCTAAAAAATTTCAAGTTGAGTGTGATGTCGTTGGGAATGCTATATGTGTAGTTCTAAGACAAGAAGGTAATCCTATTGCTTATTTTACTTTAAAGAGTTTGTTTTGTTTACTGATAACCATACTTTACGCTTTATAACTTGTAATGTTGGGTTTCATCTAGACTAATTGGGGTGGTAATTGGTCTCTCATAAAGTAAATGTTTCACCACAATGTTGCGTAAAAATAAATAAGGTAAAGGTGAGGTGAGGAAGAATACTTGTGAATTCGAAGAAGGTTGCGTGCGTTGTAGAAGACCAAACTAGTCGTGAAGAGCTAATTTTTTCGCTAGGAAGGACTACCTATAAAAACACAACAATACCACCAAATAGAGTTAAATAGCATATGACAATAGATGGCCTAACATATGCTAGATCTAGGGAAGTTTGATACTTCCTATAAAGGTCATCAATCCACTATTTAAAAACAACTTAATGTAAATAAATGACAATAAAATAAAGGTCCTATTGTAACAATATGATTTAGGTATCTCATATGCTAACAATAGACTATATTTAAGATAAATATTGAATATACAACTAAATCTAGAGAAGGAAGGGTGTTGTTAAGGCTAGCAAGTGTGGCAGAGGTGTTTAGGAAGGTCTGGGTGAGATTGGGTGAGGTTTGGGAAGGTTTTGGGTAAGTTAGGAGCTCACTGGTCTAAGATAAATTACCAGTCACAGAGACCGGTATTGGTTGGGCAACCGATGTCGGTTTTGGTAATATCCGACGCTAGTTGGGTGACCAATGTCAATAGGGTAAAATTGGGTGCAAGGATTAAAATGAGGTGGTTTTGATCTCTCTATGATTGCACAGAGAGTTGAGGAGGCTTAGGTAAGGTGGTAGGATTTTATTAAAGACTCAAAGATGAAGAAATAGGCATTTGGGATGGGTACAAAGGTCAAATGGGCAAGTGGTTGGGTAGAGGTGAGACAGAAGAGATCTAGGAAGGGTAGAAGGTGAAAGAAAGCAGATAAATGATTAACCAAAATACTAAAAGAAATGACAAGGTAGAAATCACTTACTTACATATTGGAAGTCTAGTTGTAGAAAGAATAGCTATGGTTGAAGGAGAGACAAGTCTTGATCCCGTGCAGTAGTAGAGTAGAATGCTCTGTACTTCCCTGTGAGTGATCCAATGATCTAGAACGCACACCTGATGTTTGGTGGAGATTGTGAATGATTAGAATGATTGCTATTCATCGTGAGGTCACTTAGATGTAGATGTTAGGATGCAAGAGCTAAGAATGCCGAGCTTAAAGCCATAATGGAAGAACCCAGGAAAAGGGTTGGAATTTATTATTTAAAGAAACTGATAGTAGTTAGGTGACCGGTGCCGGCTGAGGAATAACTAATGTCGGTTAGGGAGAAAAGGTCCTATTTTACCAAAATAGCCTTTTCTCTCCATTTTTGGTGTTGGTCAAGATTTGTTATGGACTAGGAGTTTGGGTTGGTACTAAATGAAGTGGGAAATTAGTAGGAGGGATAATAGGTAATGAATGTTAGGGTTAGAATGAGTCTTAGTTAGTTAAGGGGAGTGGTGACTTAGTCTAGGTTAATAAATAGGCTTGGAATGGGTCCATGGTGAGGTGGAGGGGTGAGGGAATTATTAACTTAATATGGGTAGTTAAATTAATAATAATGTGTGGAGGGGTCATGGTAAGGGGTATGTTATTCAAAGGGGGCCTAGAGGGTTGCGACCCAATTTTGGGTGTCTACATAACTAGTCAACATAAATTGAGTCAAAGGCATGTAAAATGGATTGAATTTTTGCAAAGTTTTACTTTTGTTATAAACAAAAGAGTGGTAAATCTAAAAAAGTTGCAGATTCTTTGAGTAGAAGGAGTTTGATCATGTAGGAGTCTCAAATCAACATACTAGGATTTGATGATTTGAAGGAAATGTACAAAGAAGATGCTGATTTCAAGGATGTTTATGAGGCTTACATGAATCCTCTTGGAAATTATAGAAGTCCTTAGATGGATTTCATGATTCAAGAGGGTCTTTTATTCAAGGGCATCCAGTTGTGCATACCAAAAAGTTCCATGAGAGAGAAATTTTGAAATAAAAACACAAAGGGTAGTTTGGAAGGGAATTTTGGACAAAACAAGACCCTGGCTCAACTAAGTGATCGTTACTTATTGGCTTGGTATGTGTATTAGTGTTAAGAAGTTTGTAGAAAGGTGAAAATTATGTCAACATTGCAAAGGATGTAGTCAAAATTTAGGTTTCTATCATTCATTTACAATTCCCAACTGGCCATGGGATTCCGTAAGTATAGATTTTGTACTTGGTTTTCCAAGAACTCAGAAAGGGCATGATTCAATATTTGTAATAGTTGATAGATTTTCAAAGATGGCTCATTTAATTCCATGCAATAAGATAAGTGATGCTGCTAACATTGCAAATATCTTCTTTAAGGAGATAGTTATATTTCATGGGATTTGTTGTCCAAAATTACCCCCTTGGTTATTTTGACAACTTACATCTTCATTCTGACTCTAAAGTTCAAGTTCATAGGTTATGCACACTGTGTCGAGTTCCTTTGCTATAGTTCTTCCATGAGCCCTCACACGCCCTTCTTATTACTTATTTTTTATTTCTCCTCCCATCTCTCCCTCTTGTGCATGCTCCATGTCTTTCCTCCTTCCCCTTTATTCTTTTATATTTTTCCATTTCCTCACACTTTCTTTCCTTGTCTGCATTCTTCCCTTGCACATTTTTCCTTCACATTTGGGCATTACACACTTCCTTTCGTTATGGCTTTCTCCGCACACCCTTTCCTCTAGTCCTCACATGCTCATTCATTCTGATGCATGTGCCCACTTGCATATTTATATCCTTTCGTAGATATGCACCTTTCTTCCCTTCCACGTTCATCCTCTTTGCACACCCATCTTCTACATTCTCTTTCCTCTTTCTCTCACGCACGCACCTAGTGCAACTCTTCCACACCATTCACTATGCCACATTGGAATATTTCATACTTGATTTTGTTTCACGCAACCTATAAAAGTGTGCCAATTGGGCACTAGATCCTTATAACAAACCGTTGTGTGAAATGTCATAGAAAATACAAAAAAACAAATGAACAAATTGACGGATCCTTCAGCTGATCAAAATGCACCACGTTTCATTCTCGTGTTTGGTTTGTACTTCAGACCTTTAGATCATAATACATTTTTCTAATAGGCTCGACACATGTGTGTCTAGGCTTGTAAGAAAGTTGTTGATGTGGGCTATACATTGGACTTTTCAAAAGTGGATTTTGGTGGGATTTGGTTGGCGTAAAAACAAGAAAACGTCACTCATATCATTCATACAAATATCTAATCAACTCAACCACCATATTTTCTCTAGATATTTCCTTTATCCTTCTTCCACAAGCCAAATAGACATGGGGAGACACATCCGATAGCCTTACGGGTGGATTTTCAGCATTTATTACTTTCTCTTCTTTGGTTGGAAGTTTGAATCTGAGTTTCCCTCTCTTTTTCCTCCTCTTCTCTCCTTTTTATTCTATAAATTATAGAGCTCTACTCATTGAAACAGATCCCTCTTTTTTTGTAATGACACCATGCCAAAATGGTGGCTGACTTCCCATGAGTTTCAGACCTTAAACTTGGTCTCTACAATGTATTATCACCTTTTTCCATGAATGTAAATGACTATGCATCCTTCAAGTAATAAAATCAGGTTTTGTGGCACTTATTTATGTCCTTTTCTCATTTCTATTGTGTCTTGCCTCTTTGTTCAAATTTCTAACATGTGGTGTGGTTTTCTTCCTTGTAGTTTTCATTTTCATGTGTTGTTAATGCGTAGGAAATCCAAGTCTACATGGTTATTATCTCGTGGTGTGATTTTCCACCCTCTATCCCACATTTTCTCTCTTTCCTTCCCTTGGTGGAGATAGATTAACCCTCTTTCCAATGTTATCACCGCCTCTTTTATCCTAGGATTTCCCTTATGCATCTCCTTTTAACCATGGTCCCTTGGATTCTTAGAGTAGTGATAGGTAGTTGCATTCCCCTTCATAGGAGTATTTTTAGTAGTAGAAGTAGGTAGAGGAACCTGACTTCTCCAGAGGCCTATCTTGGTGCACAATGTTCCACAACTTGGAGACAGTCCCATGTTTCCTCAAAACCCCGCTTCATCCCGATGTAGGACAAATGTAATTTTGAGCTCCAACAAGCTTCCTAGAAGTATTGTTTTTGACAGGGACACCAATTTTGTTGGTCAATTTTGGAGAAATTTACAAAATAAATTGGGCACAAACTTAAGCTTCAACTCAACCTATCATCCACAAACAGATGGTCAAAAAGAGGTAGTGAATAGAATCCTTGGCAACATCTTGAGAAGCTTGGTAAGTATGCATCCAAAATAGTGGCATTTAGTACTAGCTCAAGCCGAGTTTTCATATAATGACTCACTAAATAAGTACATGTCTGAGTACATTTCAAATTTTATATGACATGAACCCTAGAGGTGTGTATGAGTTAAGAAATTTAGGAAAATGGAAGCTAGAAGTGTTGATGGTGAATATTTTACTAATGTAATGCTAGATTTACATGAGCAAGTGAAGAAAACACCATTAAGTGCAAAAGAAGAGAAGATAAGAAAAGGAGAGAGGTTAATTTCAATGTTGGGGACCTTGTTATTTCTCATATCGTAAAGAAAATGTTTCCTATAAAAGAAAATGTTTCCTAAAGGTGAGTACAACAAGCTCAAGCCAAAGAAAATTGGTCCTTGTAGGATTTTGAGAAGGTTTTCAAGCAATGCCTATGAAATTGAGCTTCCAAAAGGACTTAGAATATCTCCTATATTCAATGTTGTAGATTTTTACCACTACAAAGGTGAGGAATTAACTATACAAGAGCTTGAACGAGAGGAAGAAAAATTCATTGCAGGGAGCAGAAATGTTGCCCAAGGAAACACCAAGACAACTTGAAGCACTTTTGGACAAGAAGGTGATTTAAAAGACCAGGAAAAAGAGTAATTTCAATACTTAATAAAATGGAAAGACAAACCGGTTGAAGACTCAACAAGGATGACTGAAAGTGAACTCATAAAATAGGGCACAAGTGTGGAAAAGCTACTATGGTGGAAAATGATGAAGAATTATTTTTTTAAATGGTATTATAATGCAGAGCATCAAATCGCAAGTATGGAGATCATAAATAGGTTCTTTATGGTCATTAGAGTGTTGCAGTAGTGGTTTTCCCTCCAATCCTTCTTTTCAAATTTAACTTATATATAAAATTTTAGAGTTAGAGGGAATGTACTTGAAAAAATAAATTTTCTAGGTGGAATAGCTATGTAAATGAGTTGTTGTACTAAATAAGGCTCTTTGAGCCATGTCAATAACCTCGAGATGTCATGCACAAGATGTTAAGGTGTGAGATGATGATATATATCTCATTTCCCCATGTTTAGAGTATTGTTAAGATTTTATATGGAAGGTAGAGTTTTATAAGAGTTGATATAGGAGGGTAAATTGGTCAATGATCCATTTTTAGATCAAGAAGTTTGAGGGAGAGGTCTCAAAAGACTAAGATAAATGTAATTGATGTATGAAAATTCTAGAGGAATAAATAATTTGACAATTTGGACCACCATTTCCATTAGAAAAAAACCCATAGGTGTTAGTCTCCACTACAATCGTCAGAGTAGGATCTACGAGAGGTGGTTAGTCCATGTCACGAAACTCACGGGGAGCATTGGACACACATGCCAACAATCTCCCCCTCAACGTTACCCGAGTGAGTTTTAAACTCGAGACCTATCACTCTAATACCATTTATTGGACCTTGATTTCCATTAGACAAAAACCCATAGGTGTTAGTCTCTGCTACAATCACCGTGAGTTAGTGTAGATTGAGCAACAGGGTGGAAGCCTGATTATATTTATTAAACTCAATCAACCAAGTTACAATGGAGGGAATGCAATACTTATAGGTATTGTATAGTCATGTGCAGACAAAAGAGAGGTTACAACCAAAAATACAATAGCTTCCATAATACATCCGGGAAGCAACAAATGAATAATAACAATTATATTGTTAAAACAATATAACAACATCCCTAATGTTTATATAAAACAAATATGGTTAATAAAACCATATAACAACATTATTTAATTAATAACATTAATTAAATAATTATATAATGCATAATTAAAATATTAGGTAAATAATAATTAACCTAACATTCCCCCCCTTAATTGTGCATTGTCTCAAGGGATGAGGAGAGGAACTCTCTGAACAACTCGAACTTGTCACGTGCAAGTGACTTTGTGAAGATATTTTCTTGTTGTTCAGCTGTTGGACAAAATTGAAGCTAGATGTTGTGCTTCAACACATGCTCATGTATGAAATGAACTTGTACCTCAATGTGCTTTGTTCTCTCATGAAAAAATGGATTGCAAACAAGTTTGAGAACACCTTCATTGTCAACATACATGGTGGTTGGTTTGTCTGTGGTATTCTGAGTCCTTCAAGTATGCAATGTAGCCAAATCGCTTCACAGAAAACTTCTCTAGTAGAATGATACTTGGCTTCTATGGAAGAACAAGAAACAAAGTGTTGTTATTTAATTCCCATGATATTGGTCCAGATCCCATAAAGAATACAAATCCAGAAGTGGATTTTCTATCATCAATATTTCCTGCATGATCTGAATCTGAATATCTAGACAAGAAGAAGTTGTCATTCTTCTTGTATTCTAGACCAAGATCCACTGATCCTTTGAGATATCTCAAGATGCACCTTGCTGATTTCCAATGACACACTTTGGGTTCCTACATGAACCTGGATAGATAACTTACTTGCAAAGTTGATATCTGGTCTAGTGTAGGTCAGGTAAATGAGACTCCCAATCAACTGTTGATAGAGAGTGGCACTTACCTTAGGAGATGGATCTAAATGAGATAACTATAATCTGTTCTCCATGGGTGTAGCAATTGGTGTGCAATCCATCATCCTAAATTTATCGAGCGTAGTCTTGGTATATTTCATCGAGAAACAAAGATGTGATTCTCTTTCTGCCATACTTCCAATCCAAGACAATAGTGCATTAGCCCAAGATCTGTCATGTCAAATGATCGATTAAGATCTTTCTTCATTGCATCGATCATCTTCACTGAACTACCAGTGAATGACTAGATCGTCGACATAGACAATGAAAAATCACAATCTCCCCCTTGCTTTTTGAGGTAAAGATTGGGATCGTATGGATTTCTAAAAATCCATGTTGTATGAGATGCTCATCAATTTTGATGTACCATGCCCGGGTGCTTGTTTGAGACCATACAGAGATTTCCTAAGTCTACATACCTTTGCTTCTTGACCAGGTACTACATATCCCTCAGGTTGAGTCATGTAGACTTCTTCTTGTAAATATCTATTTAGGAAGGCACTTTTTACATCCATCTGATGGACTTTCCAACCAAACTGTGTAGCTAGAGCAAAGATCATCCTGATCATTTTGATCTTAGTTGTGGGAGAAAATGTCTCCTCATAGTCAATGCCTTCTTTTTGTGTGTACCCCTTTTCTAAAAGTCTTGCTTTGTACTTGTCCATTGTCCCATCTACTTTTTACTTAGTTTTGAATATCCATCTGCATCCAATGGGTTTCTTCCCTAGTGGAAGATCGACAAGCTGCCAAGTGTTATTCTTCATCATTGATTGATATTTAGAATCCATGGCATCTTTCCAAGCTTTTGACTATAGGGCTTCCTGGACTATAGAGGGCTCATCTGATTCAATAACTCTACTCATCAAAGCAAAGTTAACTTCTTCTCTTGCTTTACTATGAGTTCCGTGGTCCAGGGGTGGATGTATCCAGTGGAGCATCCATTCTTGCATCTCGTAATGTACTTGTACACCATTTAGGCATACGCTGAACTGTTCCCATGGGTCATGGTTCTATCTGATCAACACCATCATCCCCATCATTACTTTCATCTTCTGAGGGAACATCAGCTTCAATTTTTACAATAGGTGAAAAATCTACATCTTGTGAGTCTGGAGGAGGAGTCTCTACTTCCTTCTTCTCAAAAAACTCAACATCTCTGCTGGTGTAGACTTTTCTAGTCTTAGGATCCATCAATCTATACCCAAGAGTCTCTTCACTGTACCCAATGAAGATGATTTTTGTGACTTCATGTCTAATTTATTTCTGTTTTGTTTGGGTATGTGCATGCTTGCTTTACACCCGAATACTCTAAGGTGTGCAATGGATGGTTTCCATTTTGACCATGCTTCTTGTGGTGTTATTCCATCAAGAGTTGTGGGTGCTTTGTTCAAAAATACACAGTGTTGTTTTTTGCTTCCCTGCAATGTCTTTGCAAGTCCAGAATCATCGATCATGCATCACACCATTTCCATGATAGTATGATTTCTTCTCTCAACAACACCATTTTGCTGTAGTGTGTGTGGAGGAGGAATTTGTCGAAGAATCCTGTGAGTTTGTAGGTAGTCTCTGAACTCATCACTAGATGAATTCCCCCTCGATCTGAGTGGAGAGTTCTGATGTGATGACCAGTTTCTTTCTCAACTACTACTTTGAACTTTTTGAAGGTTTCAAATGCTTCACTTTTCTTGTGAAGATAGAAAATCCACATTTTCTCGAATAGTCATCAACACAAAGCATGAAGTACTGGAACCCAAAATGACTTGGCTACATCGGACCACAAAGATCGGTATGAACCAAGTCAAGTTTACCATGAGCTCGAAATGTAATCCTCTAGAACGAAGCTCTGTGTTGTTTTCCTGCTAGGCAGTGAGGACACTTGTCTGTATCCTTCTGAAGAGATGGTAGCCCATGTACCATATTACACCGGTGAAGTGTTTCGAGATATTTGAAACTAACATGACCAAATCTCGATGCCACAACTGTGATGAGGTGGAGTTCTTAGCCACAAGTGCTTGATCATGTCTCTGTGAAAAAATCAAGTTGGAACATGCATCCCACATTGGAGGCTTTTGCAATTATTTTCAAGCCTCTTGATTTATCTCAAATCAAACACGTTTTCTTGTTGGATTGACTATCAAAGTCAATTTTTAGGTTGTGATCTAGGAGTTGACTGAATGAAAGTAGATTCTTTGTCAACCCAGGGACATATAGGACATCTGATAGTCTGCATTTGCGTGAACCAAGGGGTAGAGAAATGTTTCCAATCCCCTAAACTGTATATGAAGAATCATCTCCCAACGAAACATGATTTTTCAATGGCATGTCCCTCATTGAAATAAACCAGTCTCTGTGGCTGGTCATGTGTCGAGTGGCTCCCGAATCAACATACCAGACATCACTAGATGACGTGGATGGTTCACTTGATCGAGCAGTGAACAAGAAGTCTTCATTGTCTGACTGTTCTTGTTGCTCAACAATATTACCTTGCTGGTGGGGTCTTCTTTTCCAGTTCCCCTTTTTCTACCCATGATTGTTGTTAGAATGTCCCTTGTAATATTGTTGTTGTTGAGGTCCAGAGTTGCTTGGATGAACCTTTCTTGTAAGTATTGTACCAACAATCTTGTAGGTTATGTCCTCTTTTACAGATTGGACATTGCTTCTTTTGTTGTCTGTCCCCTTGATACTAATTTTGATTTTGGGATTTTTGATAGGAATTAGGTTTTCCTTTACCTTTTCCTTTCCATTTTTGATGTGAAGACAATGTCTGCTCCTCTTCATCATCCTTATTGTGCATTACTTCCTCTTGTTACAATAGGTTTACTAGTTTGTCAAAACCAACTGTCGTATCTGACACGTTTAGTGTTGTGACAAAAATGTGGTAAGAAGAGGGGAGTTCTCTCAGAAAAATGGGAACGAGAGCATCATCTGTGACCGGTTCTCCCAGGCTAGAAGTGAAGCCCTTAATTCTACAACTCTTCTTAAGAAAGCTTCAATTTTCTCATTTTTCTTGAACTTCAATGTATGTAACTGACTCTGCAAATTCAGTATAACATTCTTGTTCTTGGCCTCGTATACTATGCTCAATTTATCCCATACTTATTTTACTATTTTGGCATCTCAAATGTGGGGTTGCACATCATCGACACTCCAAACAAGATGATGAGTTTGGCCTTCTGATCTGCTTTATCAAACTACCACTGTTGTGTTGTATCAGTGGCTTGATCTGGTCAGAGTACCATTCACAACAGGCCAGATTTCTTCAAACTCAAGTTGTGTCTTTATTTTTTTCTTCCATGCAGCATAGTTGTTTCCTTTGAGTAATTGTGAATCCGGAAGAAAAAATTTGGGGGCATTGGTGCCCATTTTGCAGAGATCACTGACAGGGTTTGGCTCTTATCACTCTCAGGTATTAGGTCTCCCAATCTATATACCGTCAATCTGATATACCGAACCTTTCTATATACATGCCCTTCCGATATACCCGTGTACGTGGAAGAAGCTCACCCTTTCTATATACCCGATGATGTGAAAGAGGTGTTAACGTATGTGAAAGAATTCAATACGTGGTACTAAGACAGTACTGATGGGGTCTATGCAATTATTGACACCGGCTCAAAGAAATATCCTCATACACACACGTAACTTCACTATATACTTGGATAATTTCTCATTCTGGATTTATGTCGTGTAATCGTTCATAGATGGATGGGATGGTTCATAGTGTGTGCACTGTGACCTTATTACTCCCTATCGATTTAAAGGGTCGATGCCCAGATGACATTGTTGCAGCTATATTAGGCATTAAGTGTAGTAGTAGTCATGACGGCTTTACCTAAGCACTTCCCAGAGGCACCGTATATACCGAACGCTTGCGAATGAGATCTAGGATCTCGTGAGTGTTACAGAACCAATTTTCACTATTTTTTCTTACAATTCTCGCCGATTTAGAAGCGATTAAAGTTTGCAGTTGACTATGGCAACCTACAAATTAGTACAATATTCTAAAGTATAAAAATTACATTCAAAAATTTTGAAAAATTGAATGGCAAGCAATTTTTTTGTTTTGCGGGCCCTGGTGGCCTCCGAGCCCAAAATGACCCAAAATGCAAAGAATTGCAAAAAACTGAAAATGCAATTTTTAGGTATCCCTCTTTTGGAGAAAGTTGCCCGAATGAAAAAATAGGCTGAATGGGAGAAAAAAATTACCCTAAATTAGGGATTTCTCTGCTAAATTTAGTTAGTTATAACTAAATTCAAAATTTTCACTAAAGTTAGCGGTCCCACCAAAAATTCCGCCAAATTCAAAAAACAGAATTTTTGTGTTGGGGGTTGGATTTGAACCCCACACCTCCCGCTTCTAAGGCTATTGCGCTATCCACCAAGGTGCTTAGGCATGTTTGAATGTAAAAACAATAGTTTGTATTTAAATAAGGAAACAATGACTAACCTTTTTAAAAAACGACCTGGCAGAGTGGAGGCATGCGTGGAGCTTGCGTGGAGCTTGCTTGGATTAGGTTTTCCACTTGAAGTAGATCTGAAACTTTGTATTTTGTTTGTAGCTACTCCCCCTCTTTTTTTAATATCTCGTTTGATCTTTATGTTATTTTCCTTTCGCTGCTTTTATCTATTTCTCCTCCTCGGATTTTTCTTTTCTTGTGTTGGCTATGTGTGTTGCAGCAGGAGTGTGTGGAAATTGGAGTGACTATTGTTTTTATTATCACCTTTTCATTGGGTTGATAAAGCACCACAAGTCACTATTTGTTGTGCTCAGAGTCGTGGAAGTGGAACAACCACTTCAGATTAATTGTCCACCATTTTTTTCGCTTAGATGCCATAATGTCTCCACGGATTTGTGTTGGAGCTTCAGCTTTCCTTTTTTTTATTTTATTTCTTCACACATTGATTTGTTCTACCACCGTATTGTTTTGTGCAGGTAGTTGTTCCTAATCCACCATTCTGGTGCTTGTGCAGGACACGTGTGTGGGGATTTGCACAAACTTCTCTAGGTATAATAGACTGCTATTTTTTCCAAAGCATAGACCTAAAAATTCACTAATATTGAGATAAAACCCCTTATAGGATTTTTTTTTTTAAATGCCTACTTTAAAATGTTGTTTTAAAAAAAAATATATATATGAACTCTAGAAGCAAATTTTCCTGGTGCAAAGAGCACCAAGGCAAAAAAAAATTGCTTTCCGTTTACTTGGAGAATGCACAGGAGGTTGTGGGTATGCAGGGGGTTCTGGGAAGCTGCAGGAGGCAGCACTGGCTCTCCGTTGATGTAGATTTCTTCTCCACAAATTCTCCTTCCTCTACAACCTTCTCCAACCTTTCCAGGAGCTTCAATTCACTCTGGTACCAAATGTAGATTGAGCAACAAGGGCGGAAGCCTGATTATATTTATTAAACTCAATCAACCAATTTACAATAGCAGGACTGCAATACTTATAGGTATTATACAGTCATGTGTAGACAAAAGAAAGGTTGCACAGTACAACCAAAAATACAACAACTTCCATAATATATCCGAGGAAGTAACAAATGAATAATAACAATTATATTGTTAAAACAATATAACAACATCCGTGATGTTTATATAAAACAAATAATATGGTTAATAAAACCAAATAACAACATTATTTAATTAATAACATTAATTAAATAATTATATAATGCATAATTAAAATATTAGGTAAATAATAATTAACCTAACAGCTTAGGATCTACGAGAGGTGGTTAGTCCATGTCACAAAACTCACAGGAGCATTGGACACGCATGCCAACAAGAAGGACCTAGTTTGTGTGTAATTACATGTTTTACATGATTGTGCAAAAGTTTCTATGACATGGAAGTGAGCTAAGGGATTATAGTTAATTTAAGATAGCATGTTACTTCCTATTGTTATTTCAAAAATGTGAGGGAGATCATTAGAAGCTTGTAGAAATTTAATTTGGGTCTTGAAAGTCAATTTTCAAGTTCTTATAGCTAAAAGTATATACGTGGGTCGAAACTAGGAAAACATTTTTAAAAATTATGTCCAATAGAATTCTCTGAAATTTGCAACATATCTCTTCCCGATAAAAGGAACAAGCCCACAAAATTTTAGGTTTTAATATCACGTGTAGAGGAAGATACAAGTGAAAGAAAATTACCAAGTCATGACAGGTTTATATACTATTTTCTTTACAAATCCTTTGATCAAATTGAAGTATCAAGATTATAAATTTTAGGAGGTATATTTACATGACATTTGGAAGGTGAATTGAATGATTTCAAGGTGATTTTATTCCACCATACCTTCGTTGTTTCCAAATATCATAAAAACTATAGTCTTCATAAACTATCCTTACCTTGTTTATAGTCAATTTGGATAAAGAAACCTTAATTGCATATTGCACATGATCTTTACCCTTAAAATGATATTCTATTATATGATTGGAAGTTAAACATAGTCACAACATAGGGAGTTACAATGTTTCAAATGTGGAAAAATACCCTTAAGGAAAAAGGTCAAGGAAACCAAACCAAGGTGAGTATCAAATTTGTCAAGAGGAAGTTTTGAAACAATCTTGACATCACTTTTATCCTTTAAATTGCACCAAGTGCAAAGGGGATAAGGGGGACATAAACCCCCATCTAACCATTCAACCCAGTCACATTGAGAACACATTTTTAGCTCTCAATGACCATTTCCATCTCCCTAAATCTTATTCTCACTAAACTAGAAGTTGTCACTTGTCACCATCTAGTGAAAAGTGAACTTATGTGACTCTTGTGTCCCCCTTGCACCTCTTGCATGTGTATAACTCCATGTCAACCATCTTCCAACCATGGTTAAGTTGTTGGGTTAAGTGGTGAGTTGAAATTTTGTAAATGAAATGGATAAATCTTCCTCTCAAAACACTTAATCATTTTTAAACTCCAAGTTGCTATGTTTCTATCTCAAAACCTCCATTTTCATCAATTATTCTTTTGAGTTTCTTCTAGAAATCCATACTCCTAAAACTGAAAACTTCTCATATCTCCAAAATAGTGTACCCAATATCCATCAAACTTTACCAGTGCACTCCTTCCAAAAAATCCTTCAACTTGAATTTAAGATAATTTCAATTAATCATATGTATAATTTACAATATCCATTTGAAATTTACATCCCATGAAGCTACTTTGGAAGCTACCTTTACACCCCATGACCATTGGTTAAAACCAATAATCTACACTAGGACAAATTATTTCATTAACACATTGTTAGTCATTTCATACCTTCCAAACCATTCCAAGTGCTCACTACATGCATTAATTGTTGGATCAAACATCATGTAGTTATCCTAAGTTTCTTACAATTGTGAATATCTAATCAAACCGCTAGGGGTGATCTTATGATTATTGACACCAAGGTAATAAGATAACTACATAGTATAGATTGTAACCATTGTGGTATGAGTGAGATGTGGTGTGTCTCAGCCATGTGACATAGATGATTTTTATTGAAGTCCTATTGTAATGCTTGGTGTGACTTTTATCTTGCTAAAACAAGTCTCTATGTAATTTTCATGCTTGGAAATGGAGGAAGCTATACTTTTGATCTAGTTGAATGATTTAAACTTGTAGTATACACTTATTTAGATGTTGTGTAGATAATTTGGGAAGATTAGGAACCCTTTGAGTTATTTGGAATAATATATGTAATTAAATCTTGTAAGAGTGTCAGGTGAGTTATAAAGTGATATTGAACTTCTTTATTAGCATTCTATAGTGAACTATTCTAATAAGGCCAACCTTAGGAAGATGAAATGACCCAGCTAATATTTTGAAATTGAAATATGAGTTGGAGAATGTGAAGGGGCGGGACCATATAGGTCAACAAAGACTAGACCTCAAACCCAACCATATACTATGTTTTTGCATCGGAGATATGCAAATCTAAACTAAATTTTGTGTCATGAATAATAGAGGTTTAATATTTCTTTGATCAAATAATATTCTCAAAATTAATGATGGAGAAATGTGTAAATGTAATGTCTATGTCATGATTGATATCTTAACATGTTTCTTTAATTGAAATTTGCAAATGTCGATATATGATTTTTGTTTTAAGACAGCTTAACTCTTTTATTTGTTGATCATGTTTGTTGTTGATTAAATGATTTACCTTCTAACTTTGTTGAAGTCATACTATATCAGAATTGTACTAATGTTGGATTTTATTCATATGCTCATTATGTTAAGTTTTGAGGTATAATCTATATAAACCAGGTGATTTGAGGTAAATGCAGTCCTATGGACTATGCTGGTAAGATACTTAAGTTACATTATTTAATGTGAACCATGGTTTATTCATTGCTATTAAAGGGATAGTCATACCTTGGATCAATTTTAGTGATCCAAGGCATGCCTTCGATCGATATGTTGTACAATCATTTTGTTAGTCTAATTGACTTCGTCTTATTACAAATATGTCATCTCATCTAGGCTCGAATGAAGTGATGCCATTGGAGCACCTGGTAGCATCCAGTGAATGCACTCTTTCAATGAGATCTGATTACTTTGAGATGTTAGTGTGTGTTAGTAATGTTCATGTTAAATATTTTAAGCTAAGATATGTTAGTAAAAGACCTAACTAAAACTACACTAAGGTGATAGTTATTCTTTTTGAGAACCTAGCTATGTTAGATGCATTTTATCCTAAGCTAAGATTGGATGTATTCTTGGTAAGGGGATCTTAATCCCTAAACTATAGTAAATAATTAATTATTGATCATCAAACCTAATCTAAGGTGGATGTATTAAACAAAAAGGGGGACATTTATCCCTAAGACTAATTGGGAACCTAAGACCTAACCTATGGTTAACTATGGTTGGCATTGTTGACGGTGGGTTAGGGGTAATGGTGTTGGCACCAAACCAAAGGGTACTCGGTGAATTAATTGGCAGTTAATGATATATTTTATTATTTTTGGCAGACATTGGCTATTGTGGCATTTACACTAAATGTATCACTAAAAAGTTGGCAATTGTTAATTTGAACTGATAGTTATCACCAAGTTCGTATGGGTGGTTGGCGGGATTTTGGGTGGACTGAAAAACCATCATGTCTTTTAATGTTTTCAATTAAAGAGCAGAAAAGTGCCTTGGGAAATTCCAGATGGATTGGTGGAAAAGAGATAGGGTTGGGTTTACTTTGCATTTGGACTTTTCAAGCTCAATGGATCTACATGTTGTTTCTCCATTTTTTGAATTACTAGTTTGATTCATTTGTATTCTTAAATTTTCCATTGCATGGAAGAAATAATGGATGAAATTTATTGTTAAAGATATAATAAAATGGGGAGAAAGAGTATGGGGTTTTTCGGAGGATTCAGGTGTAAATTTTTGTTAGGTTGTGGAGCCTATTTTCATGTGTGAAAGTGTTGAAGACTGTACACTAAGAGTACTATACACTTTTCATGTATCCTCGTGTGAGGTTCGGGGCTTTAGTGGGCTCGAGTAGGGGTCTAGGGCGTGAGCCCGAAAAAAAAAAATTGGGCGTAAAAAATTTTTTTGCCTCGAAAAAATGCACCCGACATATCGGAAACATGCTCTTCTCATATGGGTGATATTTTTGACCCATAGGTTTTTGGGCTGGTTTTGGCCCATGGTTTTGATACCCATGGTATTGTAAAACTGCTTAAGTAGTTGCCTACTTATATGGTTTTATGCATATGGTAGGGTATAATGAAAAACATTACAAATGTGCTTTGAATTCATTGTGAATTCTATAGAGTTTGTTGAGCATAGCTCCAAATGGATTTGGGTATTGTATTAAGAGAGCGGTGGCTTGTAATAAAATATGAGCAAGTGATTCTTGGTGGATGTATCCCAAATTGGGTGAACCACGTTAAATACTATCTCTTTGTGTTGCATTATTTTATTCTCGCAATTTTATTTGAGATCTGTAATAATTTCGCATATTAGTTTCTCTTGTTGCAATTCTCTCGAGGGATTATTCTGCATATTTTATCCCTTATTTCCTAACAATTGGTATCAGAGCTGGTTTGGTTTGCTGAAGTATTGAATCACAGGAAAGTTTTATCTTGAGTGGGAGCTATGGTAGATGATGGAAGATCTAGGGTTGAAAAATTCAACGGGAAGAATTTCAGTCTTTGGAAGATGTAGATGGAAGATTACCTTTATCAAAAGGATCTTTATACTCTTGTCTGAGAAGGTGAACAAACCCTCGAGCATGACAAATGCGAGAATGGGATTTGCTAGATAGGAAGGCACTTGGAACAATCCAAATGTGTCTTGCATCTTCGGTATTATTTAATGTTTCAAAGGAAAAGACTACAAAAGAATTGATGGATGCATTAGGGAAGTTGTATGAAAAACCCTCTGCCTCTAATAAGATATTTTTAATGAAAAATTTGTTTAATATGAATATGTCTGAGAATGGTTCAATAGTAGATCATCTAAATGATTTTAATACGGTTGTAAATATGCTAGCTTTAGTTACAATAGAATTTGATGAAGAAGTTAGGGCTTTATTAGTTCTATGCTCTTTACCTGAGAGTTGGAATAGCTTGGTAATGGTGGTAAGCAACTCGGTTCTAGCTAACTCAAAGTTGAAGTTTGAGGATGTTGTAGGGGTGATTCTAAGCGAGGAAATACGAAGAAAAATCTCTGGTGAATCTTCTACTTCAGGGAATGCTTTGACAGTGGAAACTAGAGGGAGATAGAATAATAGAGGAAGTCATGGAAAATTAAAGGATCGGAAAGGTCGAAATCCAAAAGCAAGATAGTATGTTGGCACTTTGTGGAAATTCTGGGCATGCAAAGAAGGACTGTTGGGAGCTTTGGGAAAAGAAGAAACAATAGGAAGAAAACAAGGAGGCAAATGTGGTAATGGGTAATGTATATCAAGATGCTTTGATTCATTCTTTGCACAATATTATTGAATCTTGGGTTTTAGATTCGAGGGCTTCTTTCCATGCTTCTCCACATAGGCATTATTTTGTTGATTATGTTCAAGGAGATTTTGGGCATGTTTTTCTTGGTGATGATGAGCCTTGCAGCATAGTTGTTAAAGGTTAAGATGCAGAATGGGAATACTTGGCTATTGAAGGATGTCATACATGTGCCTACATTAAGACAAAATTTGATATCGGCAGGCAGTTGGGAAGTGATGGTTGTACTGTGATATTTATAGCGAGACTCTTGGAAGGTTACCAAGGGTGCTCTTGTGGTGGCAAGAGGTAAGAAGGTTGGAACCTTGTATTTAACCACTTACAAAGCACTAATTCTTGTAATCTTGTGGCTTCAGAAGTAGATACAACATTGTGGCACTATAGGCTCAGTCATATGAGCCATAAGGGCATGAAGATCATAAAGAAGGATTTTCCTAGATATATAAAAACAGGTTTGGAGTTCTATGAGGACTACATATATGGGAAATAGAAGTGAGTAAGGTTTCTCAAGGTTGGACCTACAAAGAAAGAGAGTAAGTTAGAGCTTGTGCATTTTGATGTGTGGGGGCTAGCTCAAGTATCATCTCTTGGGGTTCAAGTTATTATGTTACTTTTATTGATGATGCAATAAGGAAAGTTTGGGTTTATTGTATTAGAAACAAATCTGATGTATTTGACACTTTTGTTAAATGGAAAGCCTTGGTAGAGAATGAAACAGGTATTAAGCTAAAATGTCTCAGGTCAGATAATGGAGGGGAGTATTGTAGCAATGAATTTGATGATTACTATTCTAAGAATGGAATCCGCAGGCAAAAGATGGTTCTAGGAACTCCGCAATAGAATGGGGTATCAAAAAGGATGAACAGAACAATAATGGAACATGCTAGGAGCATGAGGTTACATGCGGACTGCCTCTTTCTTTTTGGGTAGAAGCGGTGAGCACAGTTGTGTACTTGATAAACAGAGGACCCTCAAGTGCCTTGGATGGAGGCATACCTAAGGAGGCTTGGTATGGTAAGAAAGTTGATTATTCATTTCTTAGATTCTTTGGATGTGAGGTGTTTGTTCATATAGACAAGGATGATATGACCAAGCTAGAGGATAAATTAGAAAAATGTACTTTCATTGGTTATGGTGGTGATGACTTTGGATATAAATGTTGGAGTATTAAGGACAAGAAAATCATTCGATCTAGGGATGTGGTCTTTAATGAGAAAGTCATGTATAAGTAGTAGTTGCAGGAAAATAGGGAAGAATCCAAGAAAGAATATGTAGCGGTAGAGGATCTTCCAGATGGGAAAGTGACACATGAATCAGTTCAAGAACCCCCTCAACAAGAACCCCAAACTCCTATATTGAGGAGGTCTTCTAGGGTAAGAAGAGAACCTGAACATTTTTCTCCTTCTCTTTATTATTTATTACTCACTTGATAGTGGAGAGCCGAGAGATTTGATGAAGCAATGTAGGTAGATTCCAGGAAGAAGTGGGAGCAAGCCATGGATGAGGAGCATCAAGCTCTCATGGAGAACCAGACATGGGATTTGGTGAAGCTACCTGAAGGAAAAAGAGCATTATAGAACAAGTGGGTGTTCAGAGTCAAAGAGGAAGAAGGAAGCAAGAAAGGATACAAGGCCCGTTGGTGGTCAAGGGGTTTGTACAGAAAAAAGGTATAGATTTTGATGAGATTTTTTCTCCTATAGTAAAAATGACTTCTATTAGAACTGTTCTAGGAATAGTTGCATCAGAAGACTTGCACTTAGAACATTTTGATGTAAAGACTACATTTCTCCATGGTGATTTGGAGGAGGAACTATATATGCAGCAACCAAAGGGCTATGAGGTCAAAGGTAAAGAGGAGATGGTGTGTAAATTGAAGAAGAGCTTGTATGGCTTAAAACAAGCTCCACGTCAATGGTATAAGAAATTTGATAGCTTCATGATGGAGCAAGGTTATATTAGATGTCATTCTGACCATTGTGTGTATACAAAGAAATTTGAGGATGGCAGTTATATTATCCTATGTCTGTATGTGGATGACATGTTGGTTGCAAGTAAAAACATGCAAGAAATAAAAGTACTCAAGAAACAACTAAGTGAATCCTTTTCTATGAAGGATTTGGGTGCAGCCAAACAAATCCTTGGTATGAGGATATCTCGGGATAGGAAGGAATGGAAGCTGACTTTATCTCAGGAAGAGTACATTAAGAAGGTCTTGGAGAGGTTTAATATGTAGGATGCTAAACCGGTTGGGACTCCTTTGGCAGGCCACTTCAAGTTATCAAAGGAACAGTGTCCTAAGACAGAGAAGAGAGAAACCAGATGTCCAAGGTACCTTACTCATTAGTGGTTAGAAGTTTGATGTATGTCATGGTGTGCACTAGGCCTAATATTTCCCATGTAGTGGGAGCGGTGAGTAGATTTATGAGTGATCCAGGTAGAGATCACCGCGACATTAAAGTGGATCCTTTGGTATTTGAAAGGGACCATGGGGATATTTTTGTGCTACAGTGGATCAAACACCACTTTGTGTGGTTATGTAGATTTAGTTATGGCTAGAGATGTAGATAGAAGGAGGAGCACAACAGTTATGTTTACACTTTAGGTGGAACAACAAAGAAGCTAGATTTCACGACTACGAAGTTGGTGGCTTTGTCAACCACAAGGCCGAGTATGTATGTCATGCCATAGAGGAAAGCAAGGAAATCATTTGGTTACAATAATTACTTGAGGAGTTGGGGCATAAGCAGGAGGAAGGAAAGCTTCATAGTGATAATCAGAGTGTTATACACCTAGCTAAGAACTTTACTTTTCACTCTAGGACAAAGCATATACAGTTAAGGTACCATTTCATCATGTCAACTTTGGAGGAAGATAAGTTCAAGTTGGAGAAGATTCATACCAGTCATAATCCTGCAGACATGATGACCAAGGTGGTCACAAAGGAAAAACTAAAGTTTTGTTCAACTTTGTTTGGTCTTCACAGAAACTAGTGAAGGGTTGAGAAGCTTGCTCAGAGGAAAACTAGTCTCCAAGTGGGAGATTGTTAGGTTGTGGAGCTTGTTTTCATGTGTGAAAGTGTTGAAGACTATACACTAAGAGTACTATACAATTTTCATGTATCCTCGCTAGGGTTTGGGGCGCAGCCTCGAAAAAAAAATTGGGCGTACATTTTTTTTGCCTCGAAAAAATGCACCCGACATATCGGGAAATGTGCTCTTCTCATATGGGCGAGATTTTTGACCCATAGGTTTTTGGGCTGGTTTTGGCCCATGGTATTGTAAAACTGCTTAAGTAGTTGCCTACTTATATGGTTTTATGCATATGGTAGGGTATAATGAAAAACATTGCAGATGTGCTTTGAATTCGGCTATGAATTCTATAGAGTTTGTTGAGCATAGCTCCAAATGGATCTGGGTATTGTATTGAGAGAGCGGTGGCTTGTAATAAAATCTTAGCAAGTGATTCTTGGTGGATGCAACCCAAATTAGGTGAACCACGTTAAATACTTGTCTCTCTTTGTGTTGTGTTATTTTATTCTGCAATTTTATTTTAGATTTGTAATAATTTCGCATATTAGTTTCTACTCATTGCAATTACGTGAGGGATTATTCAACATATTTTATCCCTTATTTCCTAATTTTTTTGTGGAATTTATTGTGAAATTTTTCAAGGGAAGTTTGAAATCTTGAAGGAGTTAGTGAGCACTACTAAGCATGATAGGCCCTAACCCATTATGATAACCTTCTCTACTTAACAGTTTCATGAAATATCTCTGCTCATATTTTGGATTTGGCATTCTGAGTTTTGGGTTTCTGTAAGTGATTATTGTCTTTACCATTGTGGTTTTTAATCTAGATTATAAATAATTATTTGGTTCTAAGTCGTTTTGAATGATTTTGTTTTCTTAACTAAATCGGTGAATATTTTGTGATTAGATACAATAAAATCATTTTCTCCTGATTTTGTAAATTGGTTGTGTATTCTAGTTTTTCATTTTAGTTGTGTGTCCTAGTTACGTTTATTACGATGCATTAATACGAAAGTTAATGGGTTCGGCTTCAAACCCGTAGTCTTAGCTTGTGAAATTTTGTTTCAGAATTTTTAAGGACTTGAAATTGCATATAAACCCATTTTGGGTGTTCATGGTTTTTGGAATATATTAATCTCTCCTTAAGGGAGACGAAGAAATACTTGCTAGTTTAGATCTCTAGGCACCTTATTCTAGCTTTGTGTATTTGTACTTGGTTAAGACCACCCTTTTAGGGTTAGCGTGATTTATGAACATACAAAGCTAATGGTTGTCGGTACGTTTTGATATGGCTTATGTTTTGTTCACCTTTTTATTCGGGGTTTTATACGAATCAGGTTTCAGTGATGATCTCTCTATAGGGTATTTTTAGTTCTTGCAATTTTATTTTGAGTCAAAATATGAATGCATATTTATCTGGGTATGGTTCTTAGGTTGAACTATTATTGTACCATTTTTCATATTCTATTAAGTAGACATGTTGTGTCAACTATTGAGTTACTCTTTTGGTTTCATTGTTCTTTCCATTTGGTTACTCACTCAAACAACGACATCATGTCGATTCCTTAGTATTATGGCCAAACAATTTGTTGAATTTACATGTATACTTTTGAATGAATTACAACACGCTTATCTAAGAAGAAAATAGGATATTAAGTTGAACCTTAGTAGTCAACCGTAATGGATACACCCTTTTTGATGTGGAGTAGATGAATTTTCATGACCTTTGTGATTGATAAATTACTTTAAGAGATTATTATTAAATCTTTGTTTCAAGATAGAGGACATATTTCCTTTGGAGTTTCTATTAACTTCTTTCTATGTCTTTATGAAACCATAAAAAGTTGAGTGTTTTAGTTGAACTTCAATGGGTTTTAATCGGTTCATATGGAACCACCTTGATTTGATAATAGTGTCAATTATGTGTTTGTGATAAAACTTCGTTGACAACATTGAAGAAAAATTATCTTGACTGTTACATTAAGTTAATTTTGTCGTTATTCAGATAACAGGATATTTATTATTCATAATTACTCGATGGTGGTTGTAAGAGATATAATGAGATTATACGAAGCTATTTACGATTTTTTGTATAATGACTTACTCTGTTTGTTAATTTCCGATAATAAAGTACAGGAATGTGTTGAAGTTATTACGAAAGTTAATAAATAGTAAATATGTATAAGATGTTATATTTCAGACTTATAATCTATTAGATTATACGGTTGAAATCCTAACATATGTGATTTGTATTTTTGAATTTTAAGTGTCAAAGAACTTAAATTAATTCAATTACTAAATCTATATTATAGTATATAAATACTTTATTCTTGGATGAAATTTTAATTGATTTCCTTTCTTAGTCAGTCAATGTGATATTTTGGAACTTAAAGCAATTCCATTATTTAGCAATGTTCCTTTCACAAAATTTTTAGATAGAAGCATTCTATTTTAATGGTTTAGTACTTATCATGCTCAGTTCTTGTGAACTAACACATGCTAACAATCTTACAGATGGATTTTGTGAAAAGTGAAAGGAGAAAGACTTATAGAAAGTTACATTTATTTTATTGATGAAGTTCATTTTATCAAATACATAAAATTATTTTAAATTTTTTTAAATGGTTATGTTAAAATCCATAAAGACCTATTGCCATTATACTGTAATTATTGAAAATGATATCATTTGTGACTGAAATATTTATGAAATATTTTTAGTTGTTGGAATAAACTGAATTCTTCCTTTGTCATATGGATTTATTGTATGAATAGAATTTGAAAGATAATTGTATTTTCGATATACTTAATGTTCTTTTTCCTATATAAACCTAAGTCAAAAGTTTATATGACTTATTAGATGGCTTTGGATTATAAGTTGAATGGATAGGGAATTAATTAATTAATTCCATTATACTAATAATATAATGGTAAAAAATTTGAGTATGATTCTGATATAGTTTACCTTACAAGGTTGTGACTATAATGTATTAAAGGTATTACATATTATATTTCATTCCTTATCTGAATTGAACTAAATAATGTTGGTTGAATTTATAGATGAAATAATATGTTCCAAAGTAGAAGAAAAATGGAACTTTCTTGTACAGTTAATAGGGGCATAGTTATGATCCCTAACCTATGATCAATAAGTTTATCTATAAAGTGAATTGATAAAAGATTTATTTAAATTATGAACCAATATATGGTAAAGAGAGAAGATAATAGGAATATGATAAGGAAGGGAATTAAATGATAAGGTAATCATTAAATCAACCTATTAAGTTATACAATATGATTTGTACTATTAGATGAATTAAGGAGACTAAATGATGTTCTTCTTACTTAATTCAGATTGAATTATAAGGATAAATGAATGAATGGTTAATTAATAATGAGTTCATAAACATGAATGTAGAATTGATCTGCATACCTTCAATTGGTGTAAGGGTGCATTACATTATTTTTTAAAAGGATTTATCATACAAACTTAGTTGACCCCTAGGTATGATGCGTAATGTAAATTAAGCTATTTAACAAGCTGAAAGTTAATAAAACTAATGAACTCATTAAGTATGCCAATTCATTAAAGGAACTTAGTGGGATGTTGCATTATAGTTATCGATGCACAATACTCACTTAATGAAGAAGGTCATTGGGTGGATACTATGAAGCAGACACTATGCCTCAATATCCCACTCAGCTCCTCTAACTCAACTATCATAAAGAGGAATTTTAGTTCACTTTGTTTTATTCTAAATTGAGATAGGCATATAGCCAAGTGTTGTCGTCAACTTATGTTGACCTAGGGTGAATAAACACACCTGAATCAACGTAAGTCGATTCGAGTATGTCTACTTATCCTTAGTCACCACAAGTAGACTTCCACTTTATCTTACATGTGTTGTCCCTATTTAGTGTGAAAAATTGACCCAAAATTGGTTGAAAGAAGTCAAGGAAGTCTAATCTAGATAAAAAAATTGAGTGGGGTGAAATACATATTCCTTTTGATGAGTATGTCATCTAGGAATGTAAACATGGTAAACATGTTTAAAACTTTGGCCAAAGTATCGCAAACTATTGGTTGTGTTATCTTATGTCATCTGGTCTAAGGTTGCATGATTTCAAATGAGTATTAGTAACATATACTCAGATAGGCTTCTTAGACATTAACACTTGATTGACCCTTAAAGGGTAAAGGAACCAAAGTATACTTAGTATACACATGAACATGATTAAAAATGAGAGATCGGTTTAACACCGAGTCATGAAATGAGATATTAGTTTACACTGAGTCATTACAATTGTATATGGTTATTATTATGTGATGGATTAGCAAGGAATTTTTGTTCTAAATTATGTGAATTTAGAACAGTAAACATTATGTTAAAAAATCCCTTGTTTTCTAATTCATAAATGAGGATGTTACTGATAAAGATAATAAAGTTGTAAAAGAGTTATAGAAATGAGGTGATTTGATTCTAAATATGACAATTTTTCTTATAAAGGGAACATAATTATACTTGGCATCACACAAGGATAAATTACCAAATTTTAGTGTCTACATTTTCCCTCACTTTTAATGTGTAATTGAAAATTACATGCTTAAAGGAAAAACATACACGATTGTTCACACACACTTTTATTCACTCATAAGTGGTTTTCTAATGTCTTGATGTTGGCATTATCCATGATGAAACATGCAATACATATTGTAGTTAATGTGTATGGTAGAAATTAAAATTTAACTAGAAATATAGATAATGCATGTAAATTTTAACTTTATAAAAATGTAACTAAAGAAATACAAAACATGAAAGGAATATACCTATTTATGTTGTGGAGGGAATATATTTCATTTCATGTCATGTCCGAGAGAGTTGGATTGGTTTCTGATTGCCAAAATATTGGGCTTGATTAGTGCCCAATGTTTTTCTAAAGGATATGCTTGATTGTTGAGTATTGGATATTGTGATAAGAGGATCCAAAATGTCCCCATTTCTAGAAATATCTATAGAGGAAGGTATATACATAAAAATAATTTAATCGCTTTCGATGAACTCCCCATTAGGGAATATGGTGAGAGAAGTGGAAATATCATTCTACGAAGAACCTATTCACTTTGATGCTTTCCACTAAAACTAGAGACCAAACCATCACAGAGACAGGACCTAGGTCTAATTTAGGAACTTGATAAATTAGACCTTTGAAGGAATGAACATTACCATTCCCCCATAAGGTGTTACTATAGCTAACAATGATCATGTAGAATTTGAAAATTTGAAGGAGAGGAGGAGGCTCATGCCTTAAAACCCGCTTCTTTGCAACTAGATTTGAACAAAGTGTCATGAAGAATGAATGAATTACTCATGCCCCCTTTAAATTCATTTTAATTATGTCATCTATATTTTTAACCATGTTAAAATCTTGCATATAGTTGATATAATATGTTAAAATTGAAAAATCAAGTTAATCTTCCTTCTATCCCATAACAGACAAAAAAATCAAGACCATTACTAGGGTCATGACTATTTCGTATGGTTTTGATCTTGTTTTAGTTCCACCACATTTTAGTACATGTGACATTTTTTAGATCTGGACCTTGTTAAAACATGTTCATGTATTTTGTAACTTATCTGTAACTATATACATAAATGGATGAATGCCCTTATTTTGAGACACGTGATACAATAGTTAAGTGTGTGGCTCAAAAGAATAAATGTGCACCCATGTACCATTTTCTTGATAATATGTTTAGGATCACACATAAATTTTAAATGGTGGCCACCTTTGAGAATGTATACCTACAAAAGGGGTTACACATGGTGACAACCGTGAGGCGGAGAAAAAGTAACACACAACAAAAAAATAAGAGTACATGTGTAACACAAATAGTAATAGAAAAAGTATCAATCCTCCCATACTCCGTAGTAGGAAAATTATAGAAGCATCATAATAATAGAAAACATATTAGAGGCAACAATATAAACATTAGTCTAATGTTAATTTAGCCATAAGTATAGAAACAATTCATATATAGGCATAGAGCCATAAACAAAAACCCATAGTATCACAAGATAATTGTAGTAGGAGGAAAAATGTGCCACATTTAGAACAACAAGTGCATACATGCAATATTATAGGCATAATGACATGAACATGGGACACCCAAAATGTCACAAGACAAGCAAATCACTTAGGTTGTAGCAATAAAATAGTCATTTTATTATAATCATGTAATAAAATCAAGTCAAAGCATGTAGTAAACAAACAAATAGTTGATATAAACAAGTAGTGACAATAATATATGAAACAAGTATAGAACACAATAATAGTGATAAAAAAATAGTAAGAGAAGTTAGTGCTACACAAGGTATATGTTTTAGTATTGTCAACTCAATAGGTGATAATAAACACTATATGTGTCATCAAGCATGGAAAGGAAGGTATAAACAAACATATACTAAAAAAATATCATGTATAACATGGGGGATTCCCCAAAAGAGTACTCAGTAAGGAAGAAAACTAGATTTGATAATCATGTAACAATATGTGAATGTTTTTCATAAAAATCAAGATATTGCATGAACACATGTGTGTAGATAATATATATCCTACCTATCAAATCAATGTGACAAAAACATGTACAATGTGACAATCTAGCCAAATAAACTAGAACATGTTAGAATTTTGTATTTTGCTAATAATTGAAGGTTTTTGTTGTGATTATTTGAATATTTTTGTAATGTTTTGAAAATAACTATGTGCAAGAAAAGGGGGTTAACAACATAACTACCCAATGAGACACCCATGGAAAGGCCCATCGTAATCTAAATATGAAGGATACATAGGCCCTATAAGTGTGAGTAGTGTTGATGGATGTTTATGTTTAATCTGGTGGGTCATTCATGGCGTATGCCATAGAAGATACATGGTGGGAAGACCTATGATAAGTAGTATGTGTATATGGTGACTAATACGTAGGATAAGATGTCTGAAAATTAGTAGTATGTGACACAAATGACTAAACAAAAGGTTGAGGACAAAATGTCTGATGAGGATGTGACCAATTAGGAACAATGTGCAAACTAGATTATTTGTGCTTGTCTCTACTCGAGGGATATGTTTGATGATACATAACATGAGAAATAATAATATTTAGTGTGGGGGTATGTGTATTATGTGTAAGAACTATATATGAAGGGTTGAGCTATGGTGATGTGGAATTATTAAATGGAATAACCCTAATTGTAACAATTTGATTATTGTGAATGAACTTAATGCATTGATTTAATATAGAGGGTATACTGTTAAAGTGTGAACCCAAGAAGAAACTAAAATTATGTTGCATGAATGAAGATGGGATGCCTCTAAAAATGTAAGATCAAAAGAAGAAAAATTAAGTGTAAGAGGGAGAACAATATTCCTTATGTGTGTTTGAGGATCAACTATGACATCCTTTTTAGTAAATTTTAGAGAGCACAATAATGTGAAAGTGCACATAATATTGGGAGTACTATGATCAAATAAAATATTGTGTATGGTATGATGATAAATGGAGGCATGAATATAAAGTGTTTTAGAAATAAAACTATCTATCATGTTTGTATCATCAGAACTAATAATTGGTGGGGAAGGGTAGTAAAAATAGTATCATCCGTATCATCAAATGTGTGATCATAAGAATATGGAGGCGATACAACGTGGTAAGAATTATGACATTTCAGAGTATATCTAACAATATTATGTTTTGGAAGTGGCTCACTAAATATTTTGAGTATTAAATTTTCATTATTGAGTTTAGGTTGATATGGATTCTCAAATTCAATAGTACAAACATTGAGGATATCTTGTATAACATGTCACATCTTGAAAAATCTATTCATAAAGTGACCAATGTATCGATGGTAGTTACAATGGGCTTTAGCATAAAATTTATTACCATGAGAACCATTTCATCAACCTCAAGTGGTGGAAAAAGAGACACAATATTATACTCAAGTATTTGTTTGAGAACTTGTTATAAAGCAGTACTAGGGAAACATGTGAATTGTCATCAAGAAGGTTGTAATTATAGATTTGTAGGTTGAGATGTAATGTTGAAAATGGATTTGACATAATATTTTCATCATTGGACGTGGTATCAAAATTATTCTTGCATTGAACTTTGTGATTAGAGGTGATAAAATATTTAACCATGTACTTATGTTTGTTCATGTTAAGTATCTTAGCTTCATGGTCTTTCGAATATGCCATAAATGATTGAAGGAATTGAACTTGTAAAAATAACCAATTATTTTAAAGGGACAAGGAGACTGCTTTTAAAAATATCTTGTAGTTCAATATCGGCTAGGATATTGTTCATCTTAGTAATCATAGTCTTGTAGCATAGCACATAATCACTAATGGGTTCATTGGATTTTTTTGCATTTTGGCCATTTAAGTGTAATATAATTTGTCTTGAATGTTGATAGAAAAGTGTGCAAGAAATTGAATTTACAAGGGAGTGAAAGTCTTAGCGAGAATGTTTTGGAAGATTATAAAACCATTTTAAGGAAAAATCATTGATTTTGTGAGTAAAAACTTAGTAAGAAATGTATTATTTGAGGAATAGTCCAAGAAAGAAACATGAAATGTTCAAATATGTTCTTTTGGATCACTATTGTCATCATAGATAGGAATCTTAGGAGAAAAAAACTAGTAGGTAGGGGGTAAGAGGCCACTTCAAGTGTAAGTGGGTTGTGAAGAAACTATGTAGAATCCATAGTGTGGAAGGAAGCAAATGTCCATTTTTACAATTTGAGATTGTAAAGTATGAACAATGGATTCAAGATCCTGCATATTATATCAAGAGAGGCACTATGACTATAGATATGTGATGTTTGTATATTAGTGGTCATAGAAATAGACATATCAATGTTGTGGAGTGGAGGGTTAGATGCCCCCAATAAATTAGGCCTCATTGTTGTGGGAACAATAGATGTAGGCATACAAGATGATGAAAGAATTCATCCAAAGAGTGACCACTCAATAGAGGATTTATCATGGAAGAACTTTAAAACCAAGATGATTTGAATGAGAGGCTCAATATGATGATAATTTTCATGAAGGTGAGCATGAAGGTTAGACACAAGTTCAGTTTGTTCTTGGTCTACACAGTCTTTGTCATCTTGATTATAACCAAAAGAATGTGCACTATGGATATAATTCAAAGGTACCTCATGCACATTATGATACACTATGGAAGGGATACTAGAAATGTGGGGTGTAGAAGAAGCTAAAAAAATATGAAACTTGTAAATAGGAGGAGAAATCTCAAGTAGTACCAAACATTTTTTTGATTAATCTGATTACTTATTGTCATGCTCATTTTCTAGCATGAAAAATTGATTTTTTTCCATGACAACTAAGCCCACACTAAAAAATCCTTGAACCGGTAATGTAAACCTGCCCTCCAACCAATTTCTGACTATGTAAACCCCATCATGGCTGAGAGGGATGTGCTAAATATATTTTTAAAGTGTGTTTCATGTGTAGGTAAGGTGGTGGGAAGAAATTCATGGGTTCATTGTGATCCACTTTGAAGGAATTGCTCCCAGAGGCCTAAAAAGGCCTATTTTCAAGACTTTTGCACCTAACGAACACCATTTGGAGATGAAACAAGAAGATATAATGCCTCCAATAAGTGTGTGATAGAGATATGGCATCATAAAAAGTATTTTAGGGAATTTCTTCAAAGAGGAAATGGTTTAGGAACAAGTTAGAAAAAAATGCAAATTTATCTCCAATGGCGCTTTGACCTTCCAGGAACTACCCGTGAGCATAATCAAAAAGGGGGAATTTCAGGAAGAATTGGACTCTGAAATTGGTTCCATTGGGTAGTTTAAAATTAAAATAATATAATTTTTTCCCATGCAACTCTCAGTGGAAGCTGCGGGGCAAAGCGAAGAATCACTCTCCGGTTTTATTTTTAGCAGTTGTTGGTGAAGACATGCTTACTATAAGCATCCAGGTCGTACTTTCACATCTTTGATGAACTTTTGAACAATTGAAATTAGTGCAAAGATGAAATGAGTGCAAAAAAGTGTGAACCCAAGGAAGGAGGATGTTAGTTTTGAATTTTCATCACTTAAGTGAGTTATTTAGGTGTTATGTGAGTGTTATGCACTCACATGCAATTTTTGCCCCATCCTCATGTTCCAATACCAACATGTCACACTTGGGAGGCTTGATTTCAAGTTTTTACCTGGTGTAAAAGTTTAATGGATGCAAAAAAATTGAACTCAAAGATGATGATTCATTTCGTCACTTAAGTGAACATGTTGCGCACTAGGTAAGTGTTAACCACCTCATAACTCAACACACCCTCCCATAAAAAAATGACCCATAAGACACCTTGAGATCCCGATTTCACATTTTTACCTGGTTAAAAGTGAATCGGGTGACAAAATGCAACCCCTTGATCTCTCACCCTCTTCGATACTCAAACTCATGACATTCTCCCTAGGCTCAAGTTTTCCATTCACTCCATTGAACAAGCTAGCCCCCCTCTTCATGTTAGCTGACCTCGTGGAAATTTTTTTCATGCTTGCTGAAAAATTCACCATTTCACCAATTAAAAATGTGGTAAGGTGTAATGGAGGTTCTCGGACCCATTTTGTAATTTCTAACCCTCTCTCAACCTAGGTTAGTGTGTGAGTATGCAAGTGAGTCAAATATGAGTTTATATTAACCCGAGTTCGAGTTTGAATATTTAAATGAAATTATGCATTCTTGGATCCATTTTTCATAACTCTCATTCCTCCATTTATTTTGTAACATTTCCATGCTCATATTTCACTATGAAACCTGAATCACCCTTTTGCTCATATCTCATAAACTCCTACTCCAATTGCCATGAGATTTGAATTGCAAATTCCTTACAAAAATGCCTTCAAGAAGATTGTTTTCATGCCTCAATTTATGATCTCTAATATTTTCTACATATCCATGAAATTTACATCCAAAAATATCCATTTCTCATATCTTGTAGACACAAAATCACGTACTTTGGGTAATTATCTAGTCCTAGTTACATATTATCATCCATATGATTCCTAAGTAAGAAGAGTAATAATTAACCCATGTATTTGGCCACCTTTCTCTTCTTTTGGTTGTTTCTTTCAGTCTTACACCATCACTTGATCACACTTTGTCTTGTTACACTCTAGTTTTTATCATCTTGGACACCAACACCCATTCAGATGACAGGCGCAGACGCCCTCATCCCCTCTCGAGAACCCCCTGTTCCTTTTGTACTTTTCTCACACATTTTGGGTCCCTTTTAGCCATTTAAGCATCTTATTTTTCGATATTTGGCATTTTCAAGTGTTATTTATGAAATACAAGAAAATGAATCATATAAATATAAAGTTATGTGATCATACTAAGGTACCAAACACTAAGCATTAGCTATCACCACCTAAGGTTGCATCCATCAATTATCTAAGAGCTCCATTGTATCCATATAGCATCATCTAAGGGACAAAAGGGCTATTTATTCTCGCATACACTTCATAGGAGGGAATTTCATTGTATTCCATGCACACATCTATTACATTTATTTACATATAGCTTACTTTCTCACTATCAAGTGTGACACGCACAAGATCTACCTAGGACATGATTCCACACACACCACATAGAAATACATTGGTTCTTAGATGTAGTGAAATGCTCACTGGTCATAATTTCATCATTGCTACAACAGAGGACAGTTTGACCCCTCATTTTACATCTTTATTTTTTAGGATTTGATGTCTATTTGAGGGTTTTACATGTTCATATTTCATTGTAGGTTTCCATCAACCTCGAAATCATTGTGTGACCTCGGAGTGAAAAAGGTGACTAACAAAGAACACCTTGCGACCACTTAGAGTATGTTTCATGAGATTTTCATGATTGAGGCACCCAGAAAAAATCCTAGGGCACCCACAGTGCCCCCGTCCCTCTCTAGCACCCATTCCAGCCTATCTTTCCAGATCTACATTTATTTGGGTCTCTCGTGTGACACTCCCGATTTGATCACTTGGTCACTACTTCGGTACACTCCAAATTTTATTGTGAATAAGCTAAGTACCTCTTTCTCTTTGCAATTAGGGTTTTATACTTTATTGCTTAGTTTCTTGGGTGTAATTTTTGTACTTAATTACATATTTATTTTACTACTACAATAACGTAAGATTAGGCATAAAATCCATATTTATCTTAATCATTTTGGTGAACCCCACTCATGATCAATATTTCATATCCTTCTTTGGCATATCATCTTCTCTATCATGGATCCTAAAATTCCTCAAATTTCTTTGTATGATTTAATTCAAAAGCATCCTAATTTCCAAGTTGTTATGAAAAAATCCTAGACACCATGTATCTCCCTAGCGATATGCCACCGCATCAAGTGAGTTTTATTTTAGATAGTTTATTTGACGACCCTAGTATTCCCGATCCTCCATATAATCAATCTATGTTGGGCTCAATTCAAGATTTGCATTCTTTATTCCATGACAAATTTCAGGCTATGGAATCCACGATTACATATCTAAAATATGAAATCCAACATCTTAAGGACGCTTCGCAGGCTCATGTTAGTTCTTATTCTCATCCTCATCTTTGTGTTTTACATGTGCTCATATCAGTGAGCCTCAAGTATTTCCATTATCACATCCTCTCACCTTTAATCATAATACTAAACATGAAATTCTTATTGATCTCCTTAGTCATCAATTGATCACTTTATCATCTACTCAAGGCTATCCTCATTACCAACTTGTAAAATATCAAGGTCACCCATATTACAATTATCATCGAATCAATGGACATAATGACAATGATTTCTATGCTTTACAATGAAGAATCAAACATCTTGAGTGTCAAGGATTTATCTCATTCATTGCACAACATTCTATTGCATGCCCATCTACAATTGTTACATCTCAATGGGTTCCTAAAACTAATTCATCTATATCTAATGAGCATCATGCCATCATTTCTAAGGTTCCTTCTATGAAGAGTCAAGAACCACCTAAGCAATTGCCTGTTAAAATCAATATAGCACCCCCTCCTCTCAATTCATCTATGGCATTACCAAGTCAAAATACGTAATCACCTCTCAAAATCAGTCCACCTTCTTCTCCTATCAAGTCTTCTACAATGTCATCAATCCCACCTAAGTTACCACCATTCAATATTCCCCCCATCTTGCTCCACTTTCGCTCCCAATTCATCTCATCAAAGGAACTACTCCTTTTACTTGATAGCCAAGACACATTTAAAAAAATTTCACCATCGGATGGTCTTACTATTGCTTCGACCTAACATGGTGTTATCCCTCAATCTTATTACAACACGTAAAATGCTCTCCCACAATGGCATGGTATCTCTCACATTGTTACATAAATATTCATCATTAGAACACTTGGGGCCGAAATCGTGCTTATTCTCCCCCCTTTTTGTTTCTAACATGTCTTATCACACTTAATGCTCTACACTTCATGATTCATATTTCTTAGCACTTTCAAACCCTTTGATACATGCATTGTATCCCCATTTCCTAATGAAACACTCATGTTCTTGTGGTTCTTACATGAATTTTGAGGGATCTCTTACAATAAAAACCCATTTCATCTACCCTTTATATCTATCTACTACATACTCATTCATACATGCATACATTTATCACCATCTATTTGCACATACAATACACTCTCTCATCATCTGTTGCTAAACATCATTCATCAAATACTTATCACCATACACTTGGGTGACATCACACCTATTTCTCCCCTAGCATCGACATGCATCTTATATTCACATCATTTCACACATTATTTTTGCATATACATCTCAACATACATGCTAGTATATTCATTTCCCGATGATGCACTCTTGTGCTTTGGTTCACACTTGATTGTTAAGGGTATCTTATATACATGAACCTCACACACAACACATCACACACATGACACATAAAACTTCATCTTGCATGCTACACACTACACATTATATACTTGCATATACTTCTTACACATATTCATCACTACACAACCAACATAATTGCAAATTACTCTTCCCATCACACGTATTCCACACCAAAATAATGCATAGTCCTCAAACCTACTCATCAAAACCTTCTCAATGCAACCACACACAATAAATACTCTCCTCACATCTTCAACATAACATACAACACACTCGATATATCTACAACACATTACACACTCGACACTTTCACAACATACCTTTTTCACACATCTCTTTTGCATGCACTCAACACATACACCTTATACAATCTATATATCTACAACACACTACACATTCAACGCTCTCACGACATATTTGTCTTTCATAACCTACAATTGACACATTCACAACACCTCTCTCTCTTGCGTATGATCAACACAACACATTACACATTCAAAAATACACATCGCACACTCAATGTGTTCACAATCAATCTCTTTCACAGACATTCAACACCACATATTACACAAACAACACAAAACATTCACTATTTCTCTCACGCAAAACCAATGTGACACACTACGCTATGACACACTCTAGTTCCATGTTCCATAATCAACTACTGAGGGTCTACATCTCAAATGGACCTCATCACACTCACATGTTTAATCAACTCTCTCATTCACTCACATGTCTACACTCTACACTTTGTGCTTTGACGATCATATCTTTAAAATATACACATTTAAACCATTTCTCAATGATGAACTCCCATTTACAATTAATTCTTGATCTGCTAGGGGGCATAAATGAATGAACCTCATTACATACATACACATCCACTTGGGGAGAACGGTGCTCCTATCATTCACACTACATTCCATTCTATCTCATCCACAACATACTGCATATCTTGGTTGCATTTATCCTTACTTACATTTACTTGTTACATGCACATCTTATTACACATGTTAGATAGATATCTTGTATGTCATTATCTTTATCATACACACATGCACATTCACTTGTCTTCTAGTTATGATCACAGATTCTATAGATCGATACATGCAAAGATGGATGCTTAGTGCAACACCTATTGCCAGTCCCAGAGAGGCTCCTGGGAATCCACTTTTGTACATTATGGTGTTGTTATTTCATTTTGTTTCATAGTACATTAATTTATTAGATTATACATGCTTTGACATAATTTTTATCTTTCTAACATGTTAATGGGTGCTTCATGTGCAAAATTTGTTATGCAAGGATATTTGTTTCCATGGTTATCTATTACATTGCTTGTCTTTGTCTTCTCTTGTTTGCGGCTTTACTATTTGTCTTATGTGCACACTTGTTTGCTTATGGCTTGTTGGTTGGAAAATTTTTCTTTAGACACAAGCAAAAGTTCATAGGACAGTAGTCCCTCCTCTTCATGGGGAGGTTCAACTATTCACTAAAAAAATTGGAATATAATTATATACAAACTAACATTATGATTGAGGATTTTGATGTAAACAATGTCTCCATATTTTGGTATTCTTAATACAAAAGATGAAAAAGGGATAAGGGTTTCAAAGGAGGAAAAATAGCTTGTATGAGTAAGAGGAGTTAACAAGGGATGCAAATTTCTACCTAATCCATCAGTCAAGAATACAAGTATTCTCCTTGGTTGTTCAAGATTACTCACTATTATAAAGGAAAGAAGTGAAGAAGGCAACACATTCAGATATAGAGATAAAGCAGAGTAATATCTTACCAATTCACGGATGGAACTTCAAGAACATATGAATTAGTATATATGAAAATCCACAAAATATAGATGCAAGAGACACAAAGTTATCCACACAATAATCAATGTATTGAACACACAATTTCAATATTCAAATATACGACATCGACATTCACAACTATAAGAAATAAAATGGGAAAAACACAAATAAGAGGGAGAGAACTTCTTTTTGTATTGATTTCAAAAGCTTTGTATCATTACATTCAAAAACACCAAAATCCAACCCCTTTACAATGAGAAATAAGCTTTATATAGGCTAAGGGGTGGTTGTAACCAACTTTCTAACTAATTTTCATTTAATTAAGTTCTAACACTTAATTAATCAATTACATAAGTTAGCTTTATTTACAATTTTTATTTTTTAAAATGATAAATCTAACTTCAAAACATAACAATTAGAAAGAAATGACTTAAGATCTAGAAGAAGGAACATTGGCAATTGGCACAACTGGGATCTTCACTTTGAGCACGTAGAGTCTAAATTTCATTAGGGCACCATAAATATATATGAAATTTGGTATGGTGGTGTTTTCCATAGCATTCAACCAACTTCCCAGAGAATACTCCATTTCCTTAGCAATACCTCCATTCTATAACAAGCCCTTGGTGGCCTCTACAACAACATTGTGCATCTCTCTAATTTCTTCCATATTCTCCTTGGTTATAGTTTCAGCCTTAAAAAAATCCTCCTTGATGAGTGCACTTAATTTTAATTTAACTTCATCCATTGAGTTCCTTTCTGTAGAATTGTCCTTGTAAAATTAACACCTAAGAGCCTACAAGTCAACAAATATATATGATTTTAAAGCCTCTCCTTTCTGCACCATATTCTTCAATTCAATAGCATCTTCTTCAAAGAATTTGATTTTCCATTTAATGCTATACATCCATTTCTTAGAGAGATTGTTCTTAGAGTCATCAAACATTCTATGAGGAATAAGAATTTTCTCATCACTAGTACTCATGATTCTAAAATCTTGAATGCTTTCCAACCATATCTTGAGTTATTTCTCTACTTCCTTGATGGTTGTATTGAATTGATCTTGGGAAACAGAAATGTTATCATACATCTTGCAAGCTACGTCGATGAACTAAGACCATATATTAGCATTCCCTCCACTAAGGCTTCAACAAGTCTACCATATGAGGCATTCATATGGATTTATTTGATGGATTTAACATCCTCTTCAGAAAGAATAGTTGGAGGAGGAAGTGAGGAAAGTGGAGTGGGATCCAAAGTAGATTTATTAGTTAAAATGAAATATTTAATAAAAATGGAGAGAACTCCAAACATGTTCCTCCAGTTTTTCTTGTTTCTTCTTTCCCTTTTCCACTTTTTCTATGTGTTTTTTCACATTATCCCTCCCAAATGGATAGATTTCACATTGGAAACAAGAACATGAGTGTGTTATAATGCACTCATGTTTCATCTTGTTGGGGTTTGGAATACCCAATCCAAAGGCTTGGATTTCCAAACCAGAGGTTTAGACTATGTATTGCCTTATTAAAACCGTGTTTGACAGAAAAACATAAAAATTTCACATGTGCACCCCAATATCTCATGCATTAAAACATAAAATTCAAAAATAAATTATACTTGGATTTCAATATCATTTTTACCTTATTGACGATATAATTCTTTATAAAATCTTATTAGGTTAAGGCTTTCATCCATAATTTATTTTACTAGTGCCTCGTTTTCTTGCAAAAATGTATGCATACATTTTGGTGCACAATTTACGATTTTTTCATCCAAATTAAAAAAATTGTGGTTTTTTCTAAACTCCATTCTACGTGAAACTCAAAAAAACTAATAAACAACTTTTTTCTCAAATTTATGGGGTGCACACACAAATATTTCATTTTTGGGATATGTGCACTTTGAAAATTAATAAAAATTATATATTCATCCAAAAATTATGAAAAATTAGTGGGACCTCATACATGGTCTTAGATAAATTTATACCAAAGGGATTTGAAAAAAAAATTATACAACTCAAAAAATAGGGGGCGCACACACAATAGGTTCTTATCTTTTTTACACAAAAATAGACATACTTTGTGTGCACACAACATTTGAGCCTCTTAATCTCAACCATTTTTAAAAATATTAGTAGTTTAGAAACTAGATTCTGAGATCTACAGTACTTATTGTTATCACTTTGTCAAATTTTTAGCATAGGCATGCCGAATCATTCGATGAAGTTCAGGTTTCATTGGTTTCGATGAAAAATGTTTTGAAATGAAACCTTTGATATCAAAAGATGATCTCTTCTGGTATGAATGAAATTTGAAGTCAGAGATTGTCCTCTCAACATTCTAGGCATCAAGGGCTGATCTACATGTATAATTCCCCAAGGAGATGGGAAATTGGATTCCTGAGATTTTCTTATCCCTGCATGTCCTATGTAGCATGTCAAGATGCTTGTAAAATTCCACCAAAATCAATTTATCATTAAAATACATAGGTAACTTATTGGGTGAACCTTCAAAACCAGCTAGTCTAATGTATGATAATTTCTTGAATTGTATGAAGAGGCTACCATATGTTGCAATCAATTGTTTACCTTTTATAGACACTCTTTTAGTTGTGTTCCCCTCAAGGAGTCTAACAATGTACATTGTAAAGGCATCATTTACCCTCCTATGATGGTGTTTACTATTTTCAAAGGTGAGATGTGGATAGAATTCATAGACAGGGTCATTTTTATTATCACTTTGATATGATGATCCCACCCATATCATGTAGGATGCAATTGTATACATGAGATGGGAAGTCATGTAAAAGGTTTGGCTCTGTTGCACATTAACCAATTTATTAGTGAGGTTTTCACAAATGATTTCCCCCTAGTTCAAGTTTTGTTTTCCTTCACAAATGATATTGATGTAGACATACATCCAGAATTGAAACTCATTTGTGGAAGGTAGGCCCATCAATATAGACAGTAGGGTAATCATGTCATATAACTCCTCCTTGAAATCTGATGTGTACAACACTTTAGGAAATTTTTAAACTCCTCTCTTTGGGGCCTTGAGCCATAATTTGGCTATCATTTTTTTGTATATGTATTTATCCTAATAAAAGAGATTATGATCCTTGTCTAAGGTCATGGTGTTAGAATATTCAAACACATGGTAATACAAGGTTGAGTTTATATATATGGCATCAATTTTAGCAACGATTTGGCCTTAGGCATCTTTAATTTCTTTGGTCGCAGGATCAAAGCATGAAGTATGTAAAGGATAGTATTAGTGCACTAGACAAAGGGGAAAATTAGTAGCATAGGAAATTCCAAAATTATTAATACATTGGTCCATAGAAGTGGGAGCATCATCGTTAATTTGATCCTAGAAATCACCTAGATTCAAATGTCTTACATTACTATCCCTTATGTTTGGTACAGAGTTTCTAAGGAAGAGATATGCTCATAACCTCCATACTGGAAATTCATAGTGACATGAAGGGGAAAAGACTCAAAGAAATGGAGCTTGACTATGGATTTCAAGATAAACTGAGAAGAAGGGGAAAAAAATCAAATTGAAATCAATAAAAACCAAGAGGCTCTAGAATGACTCACCTTTATCATAGGAAGAATGACGCTTTCTCAAGGATCCTGACGTAATTTGAATTTTTTAAAATGGATTAAAAATGAGTGAGATACGGCTAAAAAAATCCTTGATGGCATGAAGAATGGGGTAACAATACTTAGTTAAAAATTCACAATTGGAACGGTGAAAATGAGTTACTTTTACCCGTTTTATAGCTTTCTATTCAATAATAATTTAATAAAATGATCAATTTGAGGGTTATAATGAAATGTGGGGAATGAGGAACTACAAAGAACATTTTTTTGTCACTTTTCCTTTATAATACAGAAATTACAGGGTTTCGAGAAATGGAGGCTTGAGGGAACATGGGGCTTGAGGGCTCAAAACACCCGCAATGTGAACAAAGGCTATAAAGTGCAAAAAATACAGGTTTATAGGGAACAAAGGGTCAGAAGGAACAACTGTCGGAAGTTCTCAAAAGGTATGAAACACCTGCAACACTAAAGAGGTCCTCATGAAGAAAGAGTAAAGCTTGCAGATGGAATGCCAATACATAGAATAAGGGAATGTGGGAATGGGGCTGGGTGGTACAAGGGTCAATAATTTTGAATCCATCCGAAATATAAAGGATACATGGCTAGTGTGGGAAAAGTGGGTTTTCGGGGAACACAAGATCTGAAAGAACAAAGGGCTTAAGGGATCAAAACTTCTGATGTATCCACATATAAAGGAAACCAAGGATTTTTGGATGACAAGGGGGTGCAGAGAACAAAGACCCAATAGGAATAAGTTCCTTTTGTTCCACAGACTTCCGATAAACCCACAATACAAAGGATTTTTCAAAAAGAAACACCTTGTGGGAAACAAAGGACTCTAGAGAAAAATTCTATGAAACACAAAAAGATCCACTCAAAGGTAAATAAGATTACTATAGGTAAAGTGGAAATGCGGGGAGCTAGAGGCCCAGAGGAACTTGTTCCTCATGTTCCTCCAAAACCTAAAATCACCGTAATACACTTGGATCTTGAACAAAAATACTCAAAATGGATAATGTTTTTGAACATTTTCAATCCTTGAGACTTCACAAAGGAAATTTGTTTTTCAACGGATTCACTTGACCAAAAATTTCAAAAAGTTTCAAAAAATTACACATTTTTGGGTAAATGACAACACAACCATTATGGCCTTGATTGTCTTGTGACATTGTGAGTGATGTCACATATTTATAACCCACTTTTTATGGTCTACATTGTGTTCTTGCATGTTTACTTGTGTCTTATCTTACATATTGTCTTATTAGCTTACATTTTCTTATACATGTGTGTTTGTCTTTGCTTGTACTAACAATTGTATTCTAGCCATTTTGTTTGCATGTGCCTTTATTTTTACCAAGCACACTCCCTTCCCCCTACAGGGCACAATTTCAGCACAATGGTCCATCCTCTTTTGGGGTGCATACTCCTTCATCGACCTCACATGCACCCAAAACAAGGGGGCATAATTTGGGTGAATCAGTCACCCCATACAATGTTATACACAACACCAAGAAAACACAATTTTTAGTTTTAGAAACAGCTCGTCAATTAGGCTTGGTTCCTTAGCACAACAATTTCCTTCCCGGATGCTAGTAACCAAGGGGAAATTACACACTTATTGGTAGTTTGGAACAATCTACAAAAATACACACAACAGATTTTACAAGGCATATAGTCCTTAGTACTTTCACCGATTTTACACACCATCTACAATGGTGTCCTACATTATGGGAAGGAGCTAAAGGTTAGAGGAAGACACTAGGCTTTTCTCCCTAGTCTTATTCCATGAAATTGGCATGAGATCACCCCAAAAACTTGTGGTCGGCACAACTAGCATGAGATATCCCAAAAACCCGGTCTTCTACAACATCTTTAGGATCCTTTCTACACCTTTTTCTCATCACAGATCAGGTGCACATGTTCTTTTTCACATTTTCAGCATTTTTACATACTTCTTTACATACTTTTTACACATATACATACGTATTTGACTACTTGATAATTCTTAACTTATTTAGGTCCCTTCGTATGGGAAGTAGTAGTATACATCATCAACATCATTCACAACAACAACAAAAACAACAACATCGACATCAACAACAGGGATATTGTGACATCTACATGTATTTCTTTCCTAGGTTCATTTTCATCACCACTTTTTGCATTTTCTCCTCCTTAGCATTCATGATTGACATTTTTATCACTCCACACTTTGTCTATTCCCTATACATGCTTTCATCACCAATGTACATGGTTATCGGTACACATCTCTATCTACTTTATGTTACCAAGCTTTCCACTCACCAACATAAAGTGAGGGAAAATGTAGATACAAAATCATAAAACTTGGGTAATTATCTAGTCCTAGTTACATGTTACTATTCATATGATTCATAATTAAGAAGATTATTAATTAACCCATGTCTTTGGCCACCTTTCTTTTCTTTTTTTTGCTTCTTTCAGTCTTACACCCTTACTTACTTAGTTTATCTTGTTACACTCTGAATTTTATCATCCTAGACACTGGCAAAAGAACTAGTCGGGAGGCCAACACCGGGCACCCTCATCCCTCCGGTTGCCCCTGTCCCCTTTGTACTTTACTCAAAACTTTGGGGTCATTTCTAGCTATTTGAGCATCTTATATTTTTGGTAGTTGACCTTTTCAGGGTTAATTATGAAATACAATCAAATGAATCATATAAATATAAATTTATGTGATCATAATAAGGGACCAAACACTAAGCTTTAGCTATCACCACCTAAGTTTACATCCATCAAGCATCTAGGAGATCCATTGCATCCATTTAGCATCATCTAAGGGACATAAGGGCTAGTTATTCTACATACAATTCATAGGAAGGAATTTCATTCTATTTTATGCTCACATCTATTACATTTCATTACATTTAGCTTACTTTCTCACTATCAAGTGCGAAACACACAAAAGCCACCTAGGTGTATGATTTTGTACACACACACATAGAAATACATTGGGTTTGAGATGTAGTGTAGCACTCAATCATAATTTCACCATTGTGACAGCTAAGGATAGTCTGACCCTCATTCTACATCTTTCTTTTTTAGGATTTGATGTCTATTTGAGGGTTTTGCAAGTTCATATTTCATTGTAGGTTTCAATGACCTCAAAAATCATTGTGTGACCTCATAGAGACCAAAGGTGAATAATAGCAAACACCTTGTGACCACTTATAAGAGGTTTCCTGATATTTTTCGTAGACCCATGTGCCCAAAAATAGGCCTAGCGAACTCAAGGGTGCCCATGTCCATCTCTAGGCGCCCCAAAGATAGCTTATCTTTCCATATTTGCATTTTCCTAGGTCTCTATGTGATGATCCTACTACTCTGTTCACTTGGTCAAGCACTTCGGTACACTCCATATTTTATTGTGAATCAACTAAGTACCTCTTTCTCCTCCTTGCAATTAGGGTTTCATAATTTATTGCTTAGTTTCTTGGGTGTAATTTATGTACTTAATTACATATTTATTTTACTACTACAATAGCATCAAATTAGGTATAAAATTCATATTTAGCTTAATCATATCTACACAATCCCGGTGATTGAAATCCCTTGAAAATTGGAGCAAAGGCATATAATGAAAAATAAAAACTTGTGCAAGTGGTTTCGTTCAAATCCAACATCGAGAGGACCACTTTTTATTTTTAGTAAGCCTTCATAGAACACCTACTAAAAATAGTAAGTCTAATAAAAATGTGCATACACACTCCGTATTGCATTTCCCCATGATTGCGACACTCAAAATTGGTAAGATTGAAAAAAATGGCCAAAAATAAGACAATAATGATGGATATTCTAAAAATAGTAAATAGGTGAAATGATGTAAAATTGGTCATATTTTAATCCTTCACACACCCTACGATGGTATCGACACTCATGGGCACTTCTCTCTCTCTTTTCAAGTCAATTCATGCATCCCTTAAACTCAGTGAGGGAAAATGCCAACTTTGTCCATAAGGAAATTTGAATTCATTTCACATGGAATGCGTGATCAATTGCTAGATGGAATTGGTTTTGGTTTCATTCCTCTTCCTTTTCTTTGTAATTGGAAGAATTTTTTCTCATACTTCACTTATCATCAGGCTCCTATAATGGCGATTAAACATCATGATTTTCTAAACAAAGTGCATCAAATTTATCCTATGTGAATGGTTGATCATGAAGATGTGACAATGTCTCAAAGATAAAAATATTTTCTCAATGAGGGGAGTCATATTCCAATTTTCTCAGTGGTCTAATTCTCAAGTGTATATCACTCCTCTTCTCAATGTATCCAAGAAATGTGCGAAATACATCATTTCAAGAGTTGCAAAAGGGGCGAAGGTTTCCAAAGGAGAAATCTTCATCATTATAGACTAACAATATTGCAGAGAGACATCATGGAGAAATTTTTTAGCTTCAACACCATTGGATCTTATCTTCATCAAGGGAAGAGACATCTTCATCCATGCTTTGGAGCATTCCTTCCTCTCCTTCCTCATTCTTTCTCCTCTTCTCTCCCTCCTTTCTAATTCTTCATTGTGAGAAATCATTGTAATATTTCTTATTCACTTAAGTGACTCTAATGGTGAAATGTAAGTCCCTTTTTATTTATAAAAAGGGAATCATTTTCTCAATTCCTAGGAAAATGAAGAGTTACAAGTTGAATAAGGACATGAAGAGTCATGTGGGGGTAGATGAAGAGGTGAATTATAAATATATAAAAAGAGATGATCTCCTCATTGTAAATGGATGGTTAATCTTGTTTACTAGCTCCCATACTCTTTCTAAAAACAAGTGATCAAATTTCCTCTATTTTCTTTGCTTATGTTTCCTCTCCATCTCAACCAAAATCCATGAGAAATTTACTTGTTGAATGTTATGCATTAATACTTTGTGTTTTTCCTTGTTAATTCTCATGGTTTCCTTATCATTGAATGCATGGAACTGCTCTTGATTTAATGTTGGAAAACTCGTGTATCCTATTTTTAATATAAAATTTCTTCTCATACATTCTCTCCCCACCTTTCTCTCTCTCACAATTCCTCCCTTGTGTTCCACAAAAGTACTTTACCATAATTAAATGGAAGTATTCCAATGTGATCCCCAATTGTAAGTCCACCCCAACAATAGATTATTGTATATATGTTTCCTTATTTTCAATAAATTAAGTTTCCTCATTCAAGTAGAGGGACCTAGTCCCATAGTGTTGGTGAAATCCCATAATTTTCTCAACCAAAAAATTATTTCACCAACAATTTTTGGCACCCACCATGGGGTATATTTTTCATATTTTGCACCCAATATACTAAACAAAAAATCCTAAAAAAAAAATATTCCAAAAAACCAAAAAAAAAACCCTCAAAATCTAAAAATCCCAAAAACAATTCCCATAGAGTCCAAAAGTCCTATCCAAAATCCTATTGATACTCCTAAAATTCCTCTTGATTATCCTACCTTCAACCTACCATTAAACTTTAAATATTCATAAGAAGGATAAGAAGAAGAAGAAGAATAAAACCAAGAAATGGAAGAAGAGAGAGAAAGACCCCAACCAATTATTCCATGGGGAAGGAATACAGTCCACTTTCTCTTGCACCTCCTCTTCATGATCTAAAAAAAAGAGTTTCCCATAACTTTCTAAAGCTCAAAGATGAAAAAACACAACTTCCGAAAGAAAACATCTCTACCTTCATCACATCATGTGGAATTATTGGAATTGAACACGAAGATGTTGTTGTGAGATTGTTTGTGGAATCAACCCAAGAAAAAGTAGAAGAGTGGTTTTATCTCTTTCCATCCCACTCTATAACATGTTGGGAGAAATTCAAGCAATTTTCATAGTAGATGAAAATTTTCAAATCAGATGAATATTTCTAATACCTCCTCATTCAATTGGTAAAAATGAGGAAATAATCAAATAAAACTATGATAGATTTTTTGTGGTATGTTTCAATAGGTTACTCCATAGAATACGATATAGGCTTCACCATATAAATAAAATGTCAAGAGTTTTTCATCAATGCACAACCTCCTAAAATTGGATTCATCTTACGAAGAGGTCAACCTCATACTCTTAATCTTTCCCAAGAGGATGCAATTGAGATTAAAGATGATCTAATCTTGTCCAGTAAAAATGAAGAATCCAAATGGAAAGAAAAGGGACAATTTTCAAAAGAAGGTACCACTGACTCTCTTGTTCAAAAATTGGAAAATGAATTGAATGTAATAAAGAAACAAATGGTCCAAAATATTCCTCTTCAAAATCAGAATAGGAATCAAATTTCCATAGCACCCCAAAGGCTTTCCTTGAAATCTCCACCTGCCTAAGAATCTTTTGCAAATTGGGATGATGAATAAGATGAAACAAAAGAAGAGTTGGGATGTAAAAAACATCAGATAATTTGAGTATTCATCTAATGAAGAAGACTCGGTGATTGGATACAACTATGTGGTGTTTACCCATTCCAAATATCAAGTGAAAGAGGACTTATCTAGTAATGAGAAAGACAAATCAAATAATCCTCCACCAATGAATCTAAAAAATAAAACATCAAAATGATGACCATTTCTGACCTCTCTTGTGTGATCAAAAAAGAATAATCTCAAATTCACCTCATCCAAATCCAAATATCCTCTTCCAAGTAAGTCTCCTTCTTTCTCTCATGCAAGTCAGGGTTCAAATTTTATTTGTACCATTTCTAATAATGTCAGTAAAGTTCCAATAATACCCTTCCTAAGAGTATTCAACCTCTTATTTCTACTACCTCCTCCAAAACTTCCACTTCCTATGATTCCCACTTTGATATCATTTACCATATCAAAAAAGATAAAATCTAGATATCTGAATATGAGTATCTAAGAACTCATCTTAAGAAATTTGAAAGTCTTGTTTAATTTTTCAAAGAAAACAATTATAAACCACCTTATGTAAGTACCAATCCTAGCAACACCATATCCCACAACTATCTTGCCTCCATAGCCTCTCACCTCCGAGAAGATAGAACCATTCTATCTTTCCTTGTTGATCAATGGGTATATATTAAACACTTGTATAATGATTCCTAAGCTTTAGGTAATGTCATGCCCTTGAAATTTTCAAAATACCTTGGCCTCACTCTTTCACATGCCAACAATCAGTGTTATTCCATGGTGACCAAGGAATTTCCCTCTCTTTAGTCAAGTTAAAAATGCTCGGTGTGGCCCTCGCATGAGACTTTCTAGACAAAATACTTGAAATTCAGCCCCAAAATACTTGAAGTTGAATTTTTTAAGTTATAATACCAGTCAAAAAAAATTTTGGGTAGTCGCATATGGTATCTTACTCGGAAAGATGTGGAATTTACTTTATTGATTGTTCAGAACTTTTGTTAGGAGATAGTGGAGTAATGAAGTTGAATTTTTGATAAGTTATAATACGATGAATGTCAATAGGAGTGATGAAAAATCTACTTCTATCATAAAGATGATCATACATTGAAGGAGAAAGGCTAGTAATGAATCTTTAAAGATAAAGTGTATCATTCAAAATATCTTAGTCCAATAAGCAACCTAAAAGTGTTAATTCAAGAATCAAAATACCGTAATTACTTCGTATCCTCGATGAGGAAGATGTGGAATTTACTTTATTGATTGTTCCAAGTATACCCCCTTCCATTTGGTATAGACTTTGACTTTCAATTTAATGATGAAGAGGATCAAAAGAGAAATTCCATCTCGAATGGAAAGAATGTAGTCCTCTAAAAATGACAATTTGAGCATCCCATAGTAAAAGGAGAATGTTACTAATCAATTTGGGCATGAAAAATAGAAAATAAATTTGATGATTAAGAAGAAGTTTTCTTCTTCTTGTTTTAAGAATAATATGCCCATCTTGATGATGAATGTACACCATAGATAGTAAATTTTTCAATAATCTCACGTTTGGTGTGTTGAGAGGATGTCGATCATAGCCCAATGGAGAAAGGCTAGTTCTTAATGAATCTTCCTAAAGAGCCAAAGGAAATGTCATTACAAAATATCTTAGAGGATACATAATCTCTATATATAAACCACATCAGAGAGTAACCTTTTTGAATATTAAGTCTTGAATCTTAATTAAATCCACACCCTCTGATATCAAAATATAGGTATGAGGCCAAAAATCATCAAAATTTTTTCAAGTTTTATATGCAATTGTTTCATGATGAGACGGATCAAAGGATGAACTCAATAATCCTCTTTATGAAACATCTATCGATGCACATGAATGTGGAGATGAAATTTTCTCCTTCCCTTTTAGATAATAATATTATATACAAGATGAATTAAAAGAAAATGATATGTTTGTAAACACTAAATGGTAGAACTCTCAAAAAAGTAGTAATTAACCCTCGTCTTTCATGTACTGAAGAGAATGTATCTATCATGGAAGAGCTTGTTGCATCAGGGGTGCCGTGAAATCCTTGATGAGATGATGAATGAGAAAGGATGATGTATTGATTAACCAAGAATTCTACAAGAGGCACTTAATGATATGGAATGATTCAAAATGCCTATCAAGAATCATCCCATAGGGGTAATGACCATGGAGCACTAGACAGATGAAGATCAAATGCCCAAGAACAAGACTAAAGATAAATGTAATAAGGTTGATATAATTGAGAACCATATGTATTATAATCATGGGATGAAAAATATAAAATTAATCTTCTTGCAGGTTTTTAATAGATAAAAAGAAGAAATGAGGGTTTTGGACCATCTAGAAGAGATTAAAAACACTAGCAATTCCAAAATAAATCCATTGAGGAGGGGTTCCTATTTCATCAAACTAGTGAATGGTTTTGCATAACATCATCATTTGAAGTTGCCCATGTCTAGGTAACACATTCCAAGAAAAAGCATTACATAGAAAGTGGGTTGTCCTACATGTACCATAGGTGAATATAGGTTTGTGTGTTTCCCTTTCCATCATGTGTTTCCCATTTTCTTGGTATGTGTTTTTTCAAGCCTTTTTCCTCACATATATTATTTAAGTCGTTTTGGATGTGTTCAATAAAGAGGTTTTTTTTTAATATCCATCCTTAACTTATGCTACGTCATTTCAATCATATAACCCAATGGATAAGGCACTAGTCCTCTTAATGTCTCAAGATTCTAGGATTCCTACTTACTCCTTCCTCACTTTGCCATGTTTAAACTGAAACAATTCCCAAGATAGATCCATTTTTGTAATGATAAATGTCTAGCATGAAAAATATTGAAAAAAACTCCATTTACAACTAAGCCCACACTAAAACCCCTCGATTCTTTATCAAGGTAATGTCAAACCTACCCTTCACTAATCACATCTAACTATATAAACCACATCATGGTTGAGAGTGATGTAATAATAGGATTTTGAATATTTTTAACTCATGTAGGTAAGGTGGTGGGAATCATATTAATGTTCATTATGATTCATTAAAGGAACTTCTCCCGTAAGGCCTATTATTTTTAGGACTTTACACAATAACACCCTTGGAGATGTTTTAACAACTCATATGATTTGAGTTGTGTATAGTTATATAAAATCACAACTAAATAGAGATATTTGTGGTTGAGTTGTTTCCTACTTAATTTCCCTATATATTGAGGAAGTTGTTAAATATGTAAAGAATTAGAAACAATTTTGAATATACCATAGAGACTTATTAATACAATCTAGGTTCGTGAAAGTGGTGAAAATATGTGAGATTGTTTTGAATGCTTGGCATCCTTGGGTAATTTATAATGAGGTGAAAAATATTGATTAAATCTAAGGAGGCATAATTCACATGAAAAAGTTTTGGGAGATTATATCATCCTGGATTTTGAGATATTGGCACGATAGTGCAAGTGAAGATCCTCTATCCCGATAAGATTCAAATGAGCTTATAGTTGGCAGTTAAAAATGAGGTTGGGACCTTTAAAATTAAAATTTATTATAATTCAAACTTATACATACCTTGTAGTAACACTACTATGTAGAATTTCTTGAGTGAGATACTATGTATACCTTTGTCTTTTGGCCATCATTGTTACGAGATACGTGAAATTTGTGTTTTACATCTTGGCCCATTGCATTATTTTCATCTAATTTTATTTTAGCCTCGAATGGGATGCCTATATTAGTTTGGGTGCCCTATCTCGGCATCCATAGATCTCCACATTGATGCCCTTCCATTCTTTTGCACTTTCTTGCCTACTTTTTGGGATCTTTATGAGCTCGGTTTAAATATTTATCTTATATTGGTCATCCTTTTCTAGGTTATTTTGAAATTATACCAAGATAACCCTATAAATATAAATTTATGAGACCATAATTAGGGGCCTAGCATCACTTACTACTATCAACTCCATCTAGAGTTGCATCCATCTATTGCATTGAAAATCACTTGCATCCACATAACTACATTGATTCAATTAACATGGTCTAGGACATCTACATCACACTTCCATTGGTCTTTAAGGATATTATTATATTCCATGCACACACTCTAACATTTATCATTTAGTTATTTCTCACTACTTCATAATATTAGGCATGCCGTGCTAAGAGCAAAATGAGACATTTCCACATAGGGCACGCATTATTAGTATGTTTTTGTTTAGTTTTTAATGTTGATTCAAGTCAAATATATGTATAATTTAGAGTGTCAAAATCTTACGGTCTATGTGGAATTTATAATGAAAGTATGAGTAAATGCGTTGTGAATAGATTTCTATTTATTATGATTGGTCATTAAAACTTCTTTTATCTTCTTACAGTTTTTACATCATTTTTTATTAGAGTCAAGGAAAAGAAAAAATTTCCGTTGCCATTGTCATTTTGTTGCTTGTAAGCTATATAAGTCATCGTGAGTATTTTATTATCTCATAGTCGATTCTTTAGTTGAGTCTAGGGTTTCATTTTTATTTTGTGTCATAGCAGTCACATGCACTCATCTTTTGTTATGTAGTCCTTGATGTTTTGTCAAAGTCATGTCAAATAGATCCATTTTAGGTGGTGCTTCAATGACACAATTTTGATACCTAAAAATTTTGCCTCACTCGACACTATCATTTCATCGTGTTATTATTATTTACCCATTAGTTATTTAAAGTATTTCACATTGCGGGATTAGAAAAGAATATTCTCCATTTTCATAGTTACTTCATGATTATTCATACTTCCTTTACTACATTTGAGAACTCTAGGATGGAGGCATTTCCTAGCTTAGATTAACATCGACCTCGTCGATACCAATGCCTTCACGTAATTATTCTAATTTTAGTTAATCATTTGTGGTGAACTTGACTCAATCTTTTGCATGTTTTAAATTGATCATTGTGTACCTTTCAGGGTTAATTCTTTATCTCAATTCTTGTTGTGTGTTCCAATAAGTGAAATTTACATTGAGGGGGAACATTTTCTTGATCGCATGATCAATGTTCCATTTTACCCAGAGGCGTTTATGTGTCTTTTCCTAAACCTTTCCCCACATAAAAAAATTTAAGTCTAACAAATAACATGTTAAAATTTTGATATTGACTGACCTTTACATATCATCTCTCGTATTTATAATTTTAATGTTAAGCACCTAGGTTTGTGGTTATTTAAAATGGATTGAACTTGTTCGATGTGTTCTACGCATTTTCCCACAGTTTTAAGTCTTACCATGTTATTCCTTCTAGAGTGTTTCACTAAACATTCTTATGATGGTTCCATCCATCCATGTTTGTGTTCCACATTTACATCACCCATAAGAAGTTGATGTGTTCCTTCTTCTACCTTTGTATTTTTCGAGTGTGTTTCCCAATTCCTATAACTTTCACTGCAGGCCATGGCACATGCCATGAAATTTCTTTTGCCTACCATGTAAACATTAATTGGGAATGTTAGGAAATTAAGTATTAATGTTTACATTATTTGTGTATTCATTAAATACAAATGTTAGTAATTATATTATTGTTATATTAACAATAATATATTCTTGTTTTAACAACTCATATGATTTAGTTGAGCCTCAACCTACGTGAGTAACCATCACAACTAAATAGGAGATATTTGTGGTTGAGTTGTTTCTACTTAATAGCCACTATCTCCTATATATTGGCTAAGATTCTTGTTCAATATGTAAAGAATTCACTCTATGAATTGAATATAATATAGACCATTATTAATATACCATTCACTTGCAAATTTCATGTATAACTCCATTGGGAACATATTCCATTTGATCCTACATGCAATGTCACTATATGTTCCCATGATGGTCTAGCTTGTCTTGGTTTCACCTTTGAGGATCTTCATCCTTCTACTCATGACCCTCATCTCTACTATGGCTTTATCAATATTACTGCCACTTATGGTTTGCGTGTATTTCATCTTCTAGTATATTTATCATGTACCCCTTGTTCTTCTCCACTCACATTAGGGGAATCTTGGATTACTTATATTGGAGGCATATTAGATCCTAGTCATACAAGACATTTCATTTCCTATGCCTTTCGGTCGTGATTTTATCTACAATAGTTATTTTCTTAGTTATTCGCAAAATCTTACTCTTTGGTATGCACATAGTTTCCCACTTCCTCCATTCACCAATGAGGAATATGCTATGGGCATGTAAAAATTACACCTTAATGGCTCATTACATGATCAACTAGACACTATTGCTTATCAGGTCACCAATGCTTATCCATATGACTTTGACCCAGAGGATGAAAATATTCTCAATGATTTTACATGATCTCTTTGTGTGCACACTTGGGGCATAGCACTTCACATCCCCTCCACCTTGTTTTATCATAACTATATTCATCATTGCTACATTTTCATATATTCATTAGGCATCCTCATCATACATTCTAGCATCATTACCTCGATGACACACTCTTATGCTTCGGTTCACACTTGACTGTTGAGGGCTTACCACACATGAACCCCACACACTGCACCATAGGCATTACACATTGTGTTTTATCACACATCATGTGTCATACACCATAAATTCTAGATTTCATCTACAAAATTTTGACATTTGTTCCTTTCTACATCATACATCATGTTAGTCTTCATTAGGAATACGCCATTGTCTACGCGTCTTACGATACTTGTCCCACATCTTTTACACCATTCATTTATATACATACACTTTGTATTACACGGCTCATCTTCATACATATTCTACTAGTCTTCATCATATATGAGTCCAACATAGTATCATCTTATATACTACATTTATATTCCATCTACATACATGTCATTTTACACCGCTTACATTTACATCCTACATATCGCATATTCAAACATTCTATTCACCTTTAATTTACACACACATTTTTACATGTAACATATTTTCACATTCCACTCATCATATGGTCATCTTTTATCATCATATATACTAAATTTTCTTCTATGCACCTTTGCACTCACTACCCGATGAGGCACTTTAGTTCCTCACCATGCTTGACTTCCGAGAGTTTACAAATAAAATGGACCTTACACTCATCACACATTTATTATTCAATCTTTCATCATGCAAATTTTCTAGCTTAGTGACATACACTTTAGGATAAATTTTCACCTACTCTATCAATGTGTAGTGGTATACACCTTAGGTTACATCACCACTCCTCATTTTTTTAGTGATATACGCTTAGGGATAAATTATCACTCATCCATGCATCTTATAGTAATATACGCTTAGGATAAATCATCACTTATACATTCATTTTTTCGTGATATATGCTTTGGCTATAGGGTTCATACACACATCGTTTCTAGGTCACATCTCATCACTACACTTACACATTCATCATAATATGTTAGAAACAACACACACTACTCGACCATTTCCCAATGATGCACTCTCATTTATGGTTCATTCTTGACTGTTGAGGGGGTAAACAAAATGAACCTCATTGCATACAATTCCATTCACTCGGGGGCACAAGGCTCCTATCACTCAATATTACATTTCATTCCATACATCCGCAACATGTTGCATATTATGGTTGTTTATACTCTTTCTCACTTTTTTTTTTCATGGTCACCTTATTACACATGCTAGTTAACTTACTTGTATGTCATTTATCTATTTCATCCATACATGTGTGTTCACGTATTTTTCTAGTTTTGATCACAGATACAGGTCTCTTACATGTAGCATGGATGCTTGCCTTCTACCCTTCCTACACTAGTCGTTGGGGGCTTCCACATTCATCTCTTACAGGTGTTATTGTTCCATTTTGTACTTAGAAATTTACATTACTTGGTTATACATGATTTGACATACTATTTATATTTATAACACACTAATGGGTGCTTCATGTACAACATTTGTTATGTAGGGATATTTGTTTCCATACTTGTTTGTTATTGTTTTCTATTGTATGTGGGCCTTTCCCTTTGTTTGGTGTGCACACGTTTTTGCTTATTTGTGGCCATGATGGCCTTGTGTTTCTTGCGACATCATGAGTGATGTCCCATGTTTGTGGCCCACTTTGTGTGGCTTACTTTGAATTCTTGTCTATTTACATTATTTCACTATCTCTGTAGATTACACATGTTTTTCATAAACATGCATGTTTGTTTACACTTGTCTTTGGCTAGCTTTCTTGTTTGTGTGTTCCTTGGTTTCTACCAAGAAATTTTTAGGGTTACAACATATATGTGGTTGGTCCTCTTTTGGGGCCACATTCTCCTATCAAAGAATCGTCATGCACCCCTAAAGAGGGGGAAATTATTTGGGGGTTTAAATATTAACACATAGATTATACACTTTGGTTCGGTTTAGTTATATGTAGGGAGTGGGTTCAGACGATTCTATGAATCCCATACATAGTGGTTTTTATAGGACATGGTGTCCTTAGCATTTTGGGAAGTAGTTACAGGCTTGGAGATTATAGTGGGTGTGCCTCTCTACACTACTTCATTTAGTGGCTTCGTGTTACCCAAAAACCAGGTTGTATAGAGATCTCTTCACACACATTTAGGGAAGCGAGTTAGAGCTTGGAGGACACAGAGAATTCACTCTCTACACTTCTCCAAAGCATATGGTGTGAGATCACCAAAAACCTCATAGTACAAGATATCCTTCTACACTCTCTTTCTCGACATGGAACAAGTGCACATGTTCCATTTACACTTTTTTATTTACGTACTTTACATTTTCATTCATATACATGTGTCTTTTACATTGCGTTTTTACACTTACATACATACATATTTGACTAATTGATCATTTTCTCCTTGCATGTCCATTTGTATGAGAAATAAGCAGTCAAATGGGGGTAACAACAACAACACCACAGTGTCAAAAACAACACTTTGTGACAACACACACTTTACTAACCATGTAGGTACATCACATACCACAAAGAACTACACATGTGTTATGCCCCGGGTTCGATGTCATCACTTTTCTTTGCACATTTTTCAACTTTATTTTACATGCTCCTCCATCTTTTTTTCATTCCACGCTTTGTCTAGTCCTTCAACACACCTTATTCATCAATCTACATCGGCATTAGGTACGCATATCTATCTACTTTATGTTACCGATATTTCCACTCACCAACATAAAGTGGGGGAAAAATGTAGTCACAAAACCATGCAATTTAAACATTATTTATCTTGGTCTCATACTACTATTTAAAAGGTTCTTGAGTGAATAAAGTACTAATTAACTCATGTCTTTTGACCATATTGTTTTACTTTATTTCGTCATTACCGACCTCTTGCACCCATATACCCAGTCAAATTTTGTCATCCCACGTTATTTTAGCCTCGATTGGGGCACCCAGATTAGTATTAGAGTTCTTGTGGGTTCCCTAGTCCCACTAGGGGTGCCCATGGGCACCTTGGTCCCACTAAGGGTTCCCCATTCCGTTTTGCACTTTCCTTCCACTTTTTGGTCTCTTTCTAGTAGTTTGAAATCTTTATCTTTCTTATGGTCGGCCTTTTTGGGGTTAATTACAAAATTAGACCAAGAGAAACCTATAAATATAAATTTATGAGACCATAATGAGGGGCCTAACATCACATACTATTATCACTCCATCTAGAGTTGCATCCATCTATTGCATTGGATATCACTAGCATCCACATAGCTCCATCATCAAGGCACAAGGCTAGGACATTTACATCACACTTCATAGTGGGAGGGATTTTATTCTATTCCATGCACACATTCTATTATATTCTCTACATTTAGCTATTTCTCACTACTTCACAAAGTGTGAATGGCATAAGAGCACCTAGGGAACGTCATGCACACACTCACCAAAACTACATTTGGGTCTGAAATGTAGTGCAACACTTAGTTAGTAAGCCCATTGTTGTGGCAGATGAGGTCAGTCCAACCCATTTAGTTGTATCTTTTTTTTAGGGTTTTGATACTTCGTTTGGTCTTCTTACAATCTTTTACATCATCTTGGATTATTGGTAACACTCGGTCAAGGCAATGAATCTAAATGACAAGAAGTGAGGATTCCATACCATCTTTCAAACTAGTGAAGATCAATTTTAGAGATTTTACACAGACCAGGGCACCCAGTTTGTAGACCAGCACCCATGGGTACCCCGAGTCCCTTCCTGTGTGCTCTAATCTAGGAATCAATCCAGATCCATCCGTTTTGGAGCTTATACACGATTGTTAATACCTCCGAGATATTCCAGTCACCTCTACGATGATTTCCAACAAAAATATGTTATTCATTGAGTTATTTCCTCTTCATTTTTGCACATTAGGGTTATTATTTCTATTTGCATAGTTACTTAGATTATTGGCATACTTCTTTTACTGCATTTATTTACTCTATTATAGTTTTTCATAGCTTAGATTAACTATCCCCTTATTCTACATAATTATTCCAATTTTAGTTAATCATACCCCATGTGATGATTTAGAAAAAATGCAAGTTTCTCTCTGGTGGTAGTTTGACCTTCCGGGAACCACCCGTGAGTAGAATTAAAAGGGGGGTAAATTTTGAATTTAAGGAAGAATTAGATCCTAAAATTTATACCATTAGTTTCCTTGTGTATTTTACAATCAAAATAATATAGCTTTTCCCATGAATTTCTCATGGAAGCTCCGGGGCAAAGACTCACTCTTCGGGGTCTATTTTTGGTAGCTATTGGTGAAGGAAGGCTTACTATAAGTGTCCAAGTCAAACTTTCACACATTGGATTAACTTTTACACCATTTGAATTGTTGAAAATGTGTAATTTGGTGCCAAAAATTGTGTCTCTAAGGAAGGAGGAGTTTAGTTTTGAAGTTTCGTCACTTAAGTGACTTGTTTGGGTGGTAGGTGAGTGTTATGCAATCACATGTAATTTTGACCCCATCCTCATGTTACAAAACCCCCATGTCACACTTGGGAGGCATGATTTCATGTTTCCACCTCGTCAAAAATTTCAATGGGTGCAAAAAATTGTGACCCCAAGGAGGATGATTCATTTCATCACTTAAGTGACCATATTGTGCACTAAGTAAGTGTTAACCACCTCACAACTCAAACACACCCCCTCCGATGAAAGAACTGACCCAAGGTACACCTTAAGAGTTTGATAAAAAAAAATTGAATGGTGGAGAATTTCATCAGGTGAAAAAAAGTGTGACCCCTTACTCTCTTGCCCTCTTCTGGCACTCAAACTCATGACATACTCCCTAGGCTCAAGTTTTCCGCTCATGTTGGTTAACCCCATAGTGAATTTTTCATGATTTTTGTAAATTTTTAATCATTTCACCACTTACCAAATTTTGTAAGGTCACAGGTGCAATGGAGGCTCCCAAACCCATTTAGCAAGTGTTAACCCTCTCAACCCAGGTTAATGTGTGAGTATGCAAGTGAGTCAAAGATGAGTTTAGCTTAGCTTTGAGTTCGAGTTTGAATATTTAAATGAACTTGTGAATTATTTGAGCCATTTTTCATAAATATCCTTCCTCCATTTCTGTTATATCATTTCCATATTAAGCTTGCACATGAAACCCATGCCCTAATCACCTTTTTCTCATATCTCACAAACCCCTACTGATTGCCATGAGATTTGAACTACAAATTCCTTACAAAAACGCCTTCAAGAAGAGTTTTTCATAATTATATTTATTATATATGTTATTTTATACATCTCCATGAAATTTCCAGCCAAAAATATTCATTTCTCATATCTACACAATCTTGGTGATTGAAATCCCTTGAAAATTAGAGCAAAGGCATAAAATGAAAAACATAAACTTCTGCAAGTGGTTTTGTTCGAATCTGACACCAGGAGGACCAATTTCTATTTTTAGTAATCCTTCATGGGAACACCTACTAAAAATAGTAATTTTTAGAAAAAAATCATTCAAACTCCTCATTTCATTTCCCCATGATCAAGACACTCAAAAATTGGCAAGATTGACAAAAATGGCAAAAATGGCCAAAATAAGGCAATAATGATGGATATTCTAAAAATATTAAATTTTTGAAATGAGATAAAAGTGGTCATATTTAAATCCTTCACACATCCTACAATGGTCTCAGCACTCACAGGAGCTTCTCTCTCTGTTTTCAAGTCAATTCTTGCATCCCCGATATGGTGAGCAAAAAGTGCCAAAATGGGAAAATGCCAACTTTGTCTTGAAGGCCATTTCAATTCATTTCACATGGAATGCATGATAAATTGGTGGATGGAATTGTTTTTGGTTTAATTATTCTTCCCTTACTCTAGAATCAAAATGATTTTGTCTCATACTTCACTCATCATCAGTGCTCCTGCAGTGGCAGAATCAAGATCATGATTGTGTGAACAAAGTGCATCCAATTTCTCCCATGTGAATGGTTGATCATGAATATTTGATAGTGTCTCAAGGATTAGAATTATTTTCTCAATGAGGGGAGTCATCTTCCAATGTTCTTAGTGTTCTAATTCTCAAGTTTTATCACTCCTCTTCTCGGTGTATCCAAGAAATGTGCATAAGTACATCATTTCAAGAGTTGCAAAAGGGGAAAAGATGGCCAAAGGATCAATATTCATCATCAAAGAATCATGGAGAAAGTTTTCATCTTCAACACTAGTGGATCTGATCTTCATCGAGGGTGGAGGAATCTTTATCCATGCTTTGGAATATTCCTTCCTCTCATCCCTCATTTTTTCTCCTCTTCTCTCCCTCTATTCTAATTATTCATTGTGAGCAATCATTGTAATATTTCTTATTCACTTAGGTGACTCTAATGGTGAAATGTAAGTCTTTTTTATTTATAAAAAGGGGACTTATTTTCTTGATTCCAAGGAAAATGAATATTCACAAGTTGATTAAGGACACGAAGAGTCATGTGAGGGGTAAATGAAGAGGTGAATTCTAAAGCTATAAAAGGATATGATCTCCTCATTGTAAAGGGATGGTTAATCTTGTTTACTATCTCCCATACTCTTTCTAGAAATAAGTGATAAAATTTCCTCTATTTTCTTTTCTTATGTTTCCTCTCCATCTCAACTATAATCCATGAGAAATGTACTTGTTGAATGTTATGCATTAAGACTTTGTGTTTTGTGTGTTTTGTTCCTTATTGATTCTCATGGTTTCCTTCTCATTGAATGCATGGAACTACTCTTGATTTTATGTTGGAAAAATTTTGTATATTATTTGCAATATAAAATCCCTTCTCAATATTTCTCTCCTTATATTTCTCCCTCACAATTCCTCCCTTGTGTTCCACACAAGAACTTTTCCATAGGTATAGGGAAGTATTCCTATGTGATCCCCAGTTGTAAGCCTACCCCTGCAATTAGATTAGTGTATATATGTTTCCTTGTTTTCAATAAATAGAGCTGCCTCATTCAAGCAAACGATCCTAGTCCTAGATTTTTGGTGAAATCCCACAATTTTCCCAACTAACAAATTACTTCACCAACATTACTACATCAAAATGGAATAGAGAAAAACATGTTCTAAATGAAACTAATGAAACCCTAGGGATACTAAGGTTTTAAACAATGTGTCTAATTCAATAGTTGGGTTCGCCAAATGTTTTCACCACGATTAAATTTTGTATTTTTTATGAACAAACAATAAGAAGGATGAAATTATTTGTAACAAGTAGACTAATCTAATTAATTAACTTCTAACATTAACCATTCTCAATCAAAATAATGTATTCATATTTGAAATGATTTATAAGTGATAAGTACTTATTCAAATATACAAGAGGAGATAAATACTTATTTGTACAAGAAAATACATGGATGATTTGGATGTGATGGATATTGGAATAGGATGATTGAGAACTATAAATACTTTTTGAAAGTTCTAGATCTGAAAACTCAATAGGGGAAATACTTTACAACTTTTATATGGTCCATATCTAACTTGTATGGTCATTATATGGAACTATATGTTTTCAAAAGATTTGAGATTCTTGACATGTAACTTTCTATATACCTCACTTATCTATATATGGTCTTCATTATATTTATCTCTTGCTCACACAACCTAGGGATTTTGTGTAATCACCTGCAAAAAAAATGGAAACCCTAGTAACTTGTAGATTCCTTCATCGAGCATTAACAAACTAAAAGGAGAAAACGTGTGTGTGGTTAAGGCTAGATTACCCTTAGTGGTCAAAATCCCAACTTATAAACCAATTATAAGTGTTGTAATACTTGCACTCATTTGAGGATCAAGGATCATTTAGTTCTCTTAGGTGTTTGTGTAAGTGTGAATAACCAACCAAACCCTTAGGGGTTTCCTTGTGTCTCTTGACACCAAGATAGTGGTGTAACTATGTAGTATAAAATGTACCCAACTTGGTATTAATGAGATATGGGTTGCCTCAGCTATTAGAAACAACCCTTTGTTGATTGACATCTTTATTCAATTCTTGGAGTGAATGTTTTCTTTATAAAACAAGACTATATGACCTTTACATGCTTGGAAATGGAGGAAACTAGAATTTTTTACCTATTTAAGTGCTTCTTAATTGTATTAGGGGTTACCATATATGATGAGAAATTGATTTGGGTATATTTAGGAACAATTTGAGTTCTTGTGGAATGCTATTTGTAGTAATTTATTGCAAGAGTGTCATGCGAGTTATAAAGTGACGTTGGTTTCCTTTTATAGCCTTTGGTGGGTAAAATATTCTAATAAGGTTGACCCTATGAAGATGAAATGACTTTTCTAAGATTTTGAAATTCAAAAAAAAATGATGAATGTGAAGGGGTGGGACCATACAACATATCCAAGACCATACCTCATATCTCAACCCTTCCATATTTTTTTAGATGAAAATACAAGCTTAAAGATGTGTTGTGAATAAAAAAAAAATTTATATTGATTTTATGAAATACTATTTTTAGAATCGATGACATATCTAAGTATAAAGAAAATAAATAAATAGAAGAGATAGATATATGAGGTGAATGGACTCTAAATGTGAGCATTTATCTTAGCAGGAACATGACCAAATTTTAATTTGTACAAGGACAAGTTACCAAATGTTAGTGTCTACTGAAGGAGGAAAAATCTATACAAGGTTAGATAGAGAAGGCCTAGAAAACTTGGAAACATATCTCATAAAGTTGGTGCGATGAATCCAATGGTGAAAATGTGTACAAGTATAATCTTAACTCTCTTTATAAGAATAAAAAAATTGTGATAGTGATACACAACCCATTGAAAAACAAGTTGTGAAAAAATTTACAAGGAGAATTGATAGACCAAACATAAGCATACCGAACATTTGGGTTACTTATCTAGTGTACTATGAGAACATTACCATTAGAAATATTTTGCTTAGCACATTTATCTTTCAACAAGAAGGAATCTAAAGCTTGATGTGTAATTCTCATATAATCCTTTCTTTAGAAGTTTATGAATAATGTTCATAATGGTCAACTCCTAATCTTGGAATTTAGGGTAGCTATTTTTCGTTTTAAGAAGGACTCTTATTATGTTTACGATTAAGTCCTTTTCTCAAGGATGTGCAAGATTAATGGTTTTGATCGAGAAAACTTATAATTAGCTCTTCAAAATTTTGTTTGATTAGGGATGAGGAGCAACATTTTATGACGGGATATATGTTTAGTCTTCTATATATTGGCACGGTTTGATGTTTTAGTTGTATTTATGATTTATAAATTCTACACTCTTGTAATATTGTAATATTTATCAATTCTATAAATATCTTAACCTTTTAATTCTCGGGATAAATGTCATAATTTAAATGTTTGGGTTACTTTTTTAATATAACGTAAAGGTAGGGTATTTGAGAGGTCCATTCTCTTCTAAAAATAAACATAAAATAATACAACATTACTAAGTCCAAAATAGTAATAGAAACATGAAATGGGTGTATAAATACTTAGATACCGACAAATATATTATAACCAACAACGAAAAACAACTTATTTTCATTGATAACATAAAATGGAAGAGAAACTTCCCATTTTATACAAAGGAAATGAGATGATCTACCATTATCTGCATGTCAAAACCTTGCTCTTTTTTATTCTCCTCTTAAATTTTATTCTTCTTCCTTTTCCTTAGATGGTTTCATCACCTTGTTTTTCCTCTTCTTGAGACTCTTTCTTCATCATAAAGATAATTATAACATTATTATTTTTATAGATAATAATTGGAAAAAGGCTCCAAGGGCCTATTACAAAAGATAATACATTAAGGATCTACAAGAACCAAAAGTATCTATCAAAAAAATAGGACAAAACTCATGAGATCCAAAAAGGTGAAACCCCAACAAAAACAAAAAACCACAACAACGAGACCACACCACCGGTTAGCAAAAGTTAGCAACGAAGCCTTATATACACTTTGCCCTAGTTCGTGAACTAGGACCAACACCATCCCCCTAGAAATCTTCCTCATCAAAAGAACTGATATCCAGCTACCTCCTTTTACCTTTATCCCCAGCAATCAACCCCTGCAGGGTCTCAACTCTGTTCTCTAAAACTTTCACCTCAACATTCATTCTCTAATACTTTTAACATTATTATTGATAGTGATTTTGATCAATTAAATCATTTTGTTGAGGTCCTCCTTGCATTTTTTATATTCCATTTCCATTATCCCCATCCTCTTCTTCATTTTATTGAATTCTCTAATCCATTCCTTCCTTTGAATAGAACTCCCAATATTTAAATAAGGAATTCCATGCAATTTTAACTTGATATTCTCATTTTACATCTCAAGGAACTTATGATATTATGTTTTAGCTTATCATTCACTTCCAGTACCTCAATTATCTTTTGAATATCCCCTTTAGACCCTTTATTCAGCATATGCTCCTATATCCTCTTGTTATCCTCCATATCTTTGTAATTGCCCATAGTAGGAATAAGCTTACCACCCATTATTTTTTTACTAATAAAAGAGCCATAATTTTTTTCTTGTTGCATGTGTACCATTTACTACTCCAAACACACATTTTTACCTTTTTATTCTCTTTTCCAGGTCACGATAATCTTGAACAACAACTCTATTCCTTACACAATGAAACTCTCGTAAGGATTTCTTCAAGATATTATGTTGTAGCTTAGAATTTACTTCCAAAGCCTCAATTATTTTTTCAAGAGACTCCTTAGACCCATCATTCCTTAAATGATCATGGCTCCCCTATTATTCCCCACACCTTTGGGAGACCCCTTAGTGGGCATAAGATTACCACCCATTATGTTTTTATAGATGAAATACCCATAGTGTTTTCCTAATTCATAAGTACACTTTATTTCTCCACACACAAATTTTTAACTTTCTAATTCTATTTTCTAAGGTCACAAGAAGCTTGAAAAATAAATTTTTTCCTTACACAACAATCTCCTGGGATCTTAATAAAAATTGAGGACACGTTTTTATTCTTATCCTTCTCTATAGGGTTACTCTTCTCATCTAATTTCCCAATCTAAACAAAAGCCACTTTGGGAATTAACCCATATTTAAGATCTTGAGATTTGGATAAATGATAAATAAGGAAAAAAATCCTTGATTAATATGGATAGCCAAATTCCTCAATTAGAATTCCATTAAAAATATCTCTAAAGAAATGAAAAGAAAAGAATGGTAGACTAACAATTTTTCCATGCCTAAAGTGGTTTAGTAGAGTGAAATGATATGAAAAGAAATACTTTAATCTACACTACAAAATTACATACCTCATAATTTAAATAAAAATATCATTCCATGAATTAGGAAGAGATTTTCCTACATACCCAACTTGTATTTGGAGCACCTTCTCTTTTCTCTAAGGGAAAGTATTAATGTCTTAGGCATTATTTATCTTGGCATTGAATAATTTAACACCATCAATATTCATATAAATGGCCCAATCAATACTTTAATATGACATAATAAATTTATGCCCATCACATTCATGGTCCACATCTTCCAAGAAGTGGAAAATTCAATCAAGAGCATGGGGTCAAATTCCATCGGGCATTTCATAAAAGGAGTAAGGTCACCCTATTATAGGATTTTCAAAATCCTCACATCCTTGTTTAAACCTTTAGAGGACAAGGGATAAATTCACACATTTTCTCTACACATATGCCACCTATTGAATTCACTCCCCTTTTGGTAAAAAAACACCGATCCTTGACCATGACCAGGACCTTCACCAACATGTTCGTGACTAAAAATTGAGTATTTTTCCTTTAAGAAAAGTTAGAGAAAATGAGAAAAATTGAGATGCAATACCTAAAAAAACATAACTTATTTTTAAACAATTATCTACATTTAATTTTGTATGGGTGACCACAAAAATTTCCCTTCCAATCAACCCACTCATCTAATCATGAATACAATATAAAACCAATATAAACGATGTCCTAAACATACAAGGAATTATAATCCAAAAAAATCCACATATCAAAGCATCCCCCTCAATGACCATATGAACCAAGATGAGCCAAGATAACAATATCAACATAAATTAATTGATTTAAGGAATTGGGAAAGGCTTGATTATCCACTCATATCTTGAAAGTAAGGGATAAAACCCCTCTTTTGGCTAACCAATCAAAAAAGTGTTTCCTTCCATGTATACATGGATCATAGTGACATTTTGGAAGGAGTTAAATATATGAATAACATCCATGATGATTTTTGCTAATAGACCATCAATCAACATTTTTCTTATTAATAAATTTAATGATTTTGAGGAGTATCCTTACACTAAAATGGTTTTAACACCCATCTTAGTTGCAATCTTTATTTCCCAATAAACAGTTATGGCCTTAAAAATATGGTTAGTTTGAATTCTCAAGTATTTTCATGTAATGCCTTAACCTTACCTTTACTATCTCTAATTAAACCCCCTCATTTTGAGTCATCGGGTTATCTTTGGAGGCACTGGATCTAATTTTAGTTTCACCCATCTAGGAGAGGGACATTTTCATCTAACTAAGGTCCTATCGACCTTCTTAGAAATCGATTCCTACCCCAACCTATCAAGATATAAAAATAATCTATAATATTGAAGTCGCCATCCTTGATAATATCCTTATACTTATTTTTTATAGTCATTTTTCCTTGATAGCATCCACAATTCTACTACTAACTCTATGGCTATATTTTTCTTATTTTGAAGATTCTAAGATTTCTTTCCCACCATAAGACCCAACAGATATGAGGCAAGGAGAAATACCATAATTTATTGAGGGTATGAATAGGAAAAGGGTAGTCCCATTAGACCACCAAGTTCAATATGAAGTTATATCTAACCCATTTTATCGACATTTGTTGAGAATGAAGTGATGGAACTTCACAATAAATGGAAAAATCAAGAGAATGTGAAGAAAAAACTAGTCATAATTCTCACATAAGAAACATCTATTAAGAATCATAAAACCCTTTTAACTATGTTATTAAAAGTAAGAATTTTATTCGGACTACCAACCAAAAGAATAGATTGATTTTCGAGACCATGTATTTTTCCCATATCAAATTCTAAGGAGATTTAACCTAAATTATATTTCATGATTTAAGTTAGAAACGGTTTAGTAACAAGTTACATATTCACATTTCTTAATTAAGTTATCAACATGTAAATAAGAATATATCTCCAAATAATAAACATTATAAACAATAATATATGATTTCTTAAATGACAAGAGGGGAATGTGATTAGATAATACAAATGTACATAAGAAAATATGAATGTACACTGTTGTGGAGACTAATGTTAAACTATAAATTTTTGTTCTTGAAACTAAATTTGGAATATGACGTGGGACATGACCATAGATGTTGGGATTGTAGTGGAGTACATTCCATTACTCCATTGTATGTCTTAGTGTTAGGTATATGAATTTTAATAGTTTTCAATGGTCTATAAATGTGATTTTCTATAATATATAAGGGTTCAAAATACAACAATCCCTATAATGACATACAACAATTATAAAACCCTAGATACATGCAAAAAAATTATGGAAACATTATATAATGAAGGGATAATTTTTGAGTGGTGAAGATGGATCGACCTTACCATTCAATCCTTATTAAACCAATCCATACATTGAACTACATCCCCTCAAGGAGTAAGCCTTGCGTAGCTATCCAAGTTTAGGTGAAAGTGTGAATACAACTCTAATCTAAACCCCTAATGTGCCCTCATATATATTGATACAAAGAGAGAGGGAATAGCTACAGATACTGAAATGTACCCTTTGTGATCATGTGTGTAGTTCTATTATGTAGACCTAGAGTGAATTTTCTTTGATCCTCTTAATGTTTGGAAATGTGCAAACTTTTCTTGACCTTGATTATTGATTGGATCATGGAGAGGGAGCTATAATATTTGACCTAGTTGAATGCTTCAAAATTGATGTATGTGCTACTCTTAAGGACGTGATCTTGCTTTATATGGAAATATGAGCAATTTAAAGTGAGTTAGAATTATATTTACAAGTGTCTCTTCGAGTTATAGGTGGGCTCAAATGGAGAATTAGAGTTTATTATATAGGTGTCTATGATTATTAAAACACACTAAATCCAACCTAAAGGATAATAAAATACCAAAGAAAGATATCAAAATGATAAAATAGTCATTATATGTGAAAGGAAAAGGTTGTACGGTTGACCCAAGCTATAGTAAGGTTTGGCTTAGGATAATATGATTTTGTACAAGTAATTCATGAGATTAATTTATGATTCTAGGTGAGACACACGGTAGTTATACCACTGTTTTGGATTAATTTAATTGGGCATATTGATGATTAAACAGGGTGTACACTAGAGAAATTTATGTAATGGAAATGGGAATAAAACACATGTGATTAGGATGCATGAACAAGTCATACTATAGGGATAAAGTAAAATTTATCATTTCCAAATCCATGTGTTTACATTTTTCCACCCTTTAAGTTTGAAATTGAAAATACTAAAAGGAAAAGTTCATTAGTGTGGAAACACACTTTTTCTTTGCTCACATCATGTAGGATATTTCCTTGTTGTTGGCATGCTCCATGAAGAAACTTTCAACATAGAACGTATTCAATGTCCGTAGTATAAATCATCTTTATATCAATTTAGAAACATGTATTATAATTAAAACATTTACAATTAAGTAACTAGTAAGAAGTGTAATAAAACAAAAACATAGAATAAATACACCACTCCCTGGTGTTTTTTTCTTGAATATTTTAAGTTTTAGTTGTTGAACAAGGATTGGGGTGATCAATCCCCAATGGTGCCAAACAGAGATATGTAAGTAGAATAATAGAGTCAAATTTACTCTAATATTATGTGTTGGGTAACATGGAGGGTAGTGGTCAATATGGGGATCAGTATTTGTAAAAATAATGAGTTGTGTGTGGTAGATACCATGCCACGCAAGTGAGGTGAAACACACAACAAACAAGATTAGTAATCAAACAAACAAATACGTAAATAAGCATATAGATAAGTTAGTATATAGTACGTAATAAAAAAATGAAATAAGCATATAACAATAACCTAGCATACAAGTAATGAATCATGTAACTAAGTAAGAAATCAATAATGCATAGAGTAAAACAATCATACAAGTAATATAACATACAAGAAATGACATAGGTGTTAGTCGATATAAAATGATAAGAATCCAAAAACATGGAACATTAAAGTGTCACACATATTAAAAAACATGAAAAATAGGCTATGATAACCACAAAAATGGATAGTATGGTGTCACACACACATATAAAATACACCTAAGCCACATATAAGAGACAAACATATGAGAAATAAGTCAAGAAATCTAATTAGTAGAAACAAGTGATAAGAAAGTGAACATAGATCTAGATAAGAAAGAGATACACAAGACACCTAAATTATCTATATTAGTTTGAAAATGATATCACACATATAGTAAAAGTAGTGAGAAATAATGAGGAAGTGAAAAGTAAATATAATGAAACAATGCCACTTGTAAAGGCACGAGATATTTCTGAGTGGAACTTGATAAAATGGGAATTGTTCAAGTCAACACAATCATCATGAACCAATATGCCTATGTACTACATCAAATTCAGAATACCTCATGAACACATATGTGTAAATATTATATAGAATAATCAAATTAATCAAAGTAATATGACAAATAATATGTATAAAGTGAAATTCTAACATATCTAGTCGTATGTCAATATGTCCTAATTTTGTATTTTTGTAAAATTTTGATTTTTTTTAGATTTGGTATATGATTATGGGTAGATTAGAATATTTGGATTTTAATATGTGATTAGATGTGTGATACAACCAAATAAATGATGCCTATTACATCTAGTCCATATAGATGCACTACTATTAGTAATTTCTATTTGATAATTATCAACATCCACATTAGATTTTCTTTTTAGTACTAAAGCATATGTATGATTAACATGATTATCCTTTTGAAAAAGGTTTTATATTGATTGTCCTAATTAAGTGTATTAATATGATATGGTTGAGTAGGATAAATTTCTCACTAAGAGACATTTCTTGTGGGAGACTGAGAAACCAATATGTTATGGGGAGGACAAACTTTGGAGATCGTAGTCTCTAGAACGATGCCTTGTGGGAGGAGAAGGGGGTCTATAAGAATATATAGTATCAATTTCAATACTTCCCTTTTATCCTAAGACCTGAATATTTTTATCTAGCACATAGAAATCATTGTCATGATGTCCATTCATGACGTGAAATGCACATAAATTTCATGATGATGACAAAATGTCCCATAGGTATGATAAGTGTAAGAATAAGTTCAAGAATTTTGAGGACAAGAAGAATTCCAAAAGAATATTTTACTCCAAGGAAGATTGTAGCTCATCAGAGGTAAGTAGTGATGTTTTTAGTCTAGTTCTGATTCTAATTTTGAGTCTCATCATGATGATGTTAGCAATTAATTCTATTCATGGCCAAAGGATCTAGTAATTCAAAAAATGAAGGTTCCATATATGGAGGCTCATGTATGGATTCAGATGAAGAATAGGTTGGTCTGATAAGTATAATAAGAAGTTAAGGAATTTTGAGGATAAGAAATCCAAGAGAATATTTTACTCCAAGGAAGATTGTATCTCATCATGGGTAAGTAGTGATGTTTATGATTTTGATTCTAATTATGAGTTTGTTCATGATGATGTTAGAAATGAATTCCTATTAATGGCCAAACAAGTGGGATTTCTAAAAATGAAGTTTCCATATATGGAGGCTCATGTATGGATTTAGATGAAGAATAGGTTGATCTTGAAACTGAGTTAATGTGTATCCAAGAAGAGTTGAAACATGCAAAGAAGAAGAACAAGAAACTAAAGGCACAAGTCAAGGATTATGAAGAAAAGATCCATCTTCTTGAGGAGAAACACTGGACTGATACCAAAAATTATGATGATATTATCAAATAGTTAGATACCTAAGAAAATACTATAATCTGCAAGCCTAAATTCTAAGGAATAAGTGTGCATCAGGTATGAGAGAGAGATTGAGTCTCTAAGGACAAAAGTGAATGAAGAAATAAACAAAGTAATATGATTTCAGAGGTTTAAGAAGCGTTCCAAGGATATATATGATCTGTTGGATATTCATAAGTCTACGGTGATAGGATTTTCTAGGATTCAAGGAAGATATAAAGGGTAAAGATGTGATTCAAGAGGATGCTTCTCAAAGGAAGGAGAATGTTAACACAAGTTCCAAATAAGATTAGATGGAGAACATATTTAAGATAAATATGAATATAAGGTCTATTAGAAAACCTAATGCATTAAGGTATGAGAAGTCCTTTAATGGTTATTGTTATAGTTGCAATGATTTGGACACATGGAAAAAAAAGTGCATAAGTTCATCCAAGTATGAGAAATCATGGAATCATGGAAGGAGTTTTAATTCATACTATTCAAGAGGTAAGATTGAATTTGTTTACTATAATTCTAATCATGTCGATCATATTGCAAAGTTTCGGACTCCTATAGTGCATGAGAATATGCAAGATAAGGTTTGGGAGCCAAATATGAATCAAATAAATCCAAATAAGCACGAGTTATAAGCTGAAGAAATTCAAATATATTCACGGGTTGTTGATCAAAGAAGGATGAAAAAAATTATCCATATGTGTTAGGGAGGTCTTGAAATCTCCTAAAGTTTTTGTTATAGCTCCCCTTGATTTGGGATGTCTCTACTAAGCTTCTTAGATACATTCATCAATTAGATAAAGCATGAAGTTAGGGGAGATTGAATGGATGCAATGAATATGTGGAGTTGTGTAGCATGGTTATAGTCATGGAGTCACGAAACTCATATTGGGTTCTTAAATATCTATATATTGTCTAGAGTTGGTTCAAGAACAGTCATGAAGCTATGAGGTATGTTTTTCGTACATGAAGTTATTTTAGTAAATTAGAATTCTTGATCAAGATATGTGTCTTTCATTAAATAATTTTTTGAGCTATGTCGGACTCAAGGCTATTGTGTGAGGACTATCATGGAGGTCTAATTAACCTATTTGAGTCTTGAAGTCATGTTCAAGGTAGGGGTATATGTTTTAAGGCGTCAAGAAATTCTTAAGAAGGTTCTAGAATGAAGAAGAATATTTTAGTAGTTTATGTGCTCAAAATACTCAAGATAGTTGTGTATGTGTCAAGAAGGTTGTGTCATGCTTCAATGGAGACCTAGCACGTAGACAATCAATTTAAAGAAGTGAGGTAAGTATATTGTTTACTAAAGATTGTATCTTGAAATATAAAGAGTAGTCTTTGTATGGAGTCTTGTGTATGGTGGCTTGGAAATTCAAGGAAGGCTATTTGAGAAGCTTGCAAACATGTTGAGATTAAGATATCATCTTAAATTTTATCGACAACTTTGAAGTAGGACTGATGTGCATTTTTGAGCTAAAGTTGTGTCTAGAGACCTATATAGGTCTATATCTCTTGAGATGGAAATTGGTCTAATAGAACAATATATCCTTGTGATATATGAATGACTTGATGATCTAAGATGGCTACAAGAGTGATGTAAATAATGTGACTAGGTAAAGTGATCAAAATCATGAAGTTGCGAGGCTACAGGGAATTTGATTAGTGTTTTTACACTCAAAAGAAGTAAGGTTAATCTCGGGGAGCTAGTCAATATCTATGTTGATTTTAGCAGTTTGAAGCATCAATAAGGTAGTTTAATCAAAAAAGATAGATAGCATGAGGAAAATACACTGAGTAATCTAGTTATGCAAGGTAAAATTTTGATCACCAATATGAAAAGTGTGTAAGTGCTTGAGATACAAAGAAGTTGTGAGAATATTGTTAATCTGGTCGAAATATGTTGAAAGGTAAGTTTGTGTGTTTTTTTGCACATAAAGATATGATGCATTATGAGGAACACCAAAGTGGTTTGATTAGGATTTGCAAAAATACATCCCAATTGAAGAGTGATGTTTGGAGCATGTTCTTAAGAAACTGTGATTGGTAAAAAAGACCAATATGCTTTTGTTCAAGCCTATAATGTTATGAATCCATCAGAATGCACTGTCTAGTGGTGTTTATGAGGTATTAGAAGAAGAATAATGGTCAATTTTGGGAATTTAAAGTCTTATCTAATTTATATGAGTCTTGAAGATAGGGGAGCCTATGTATTTGCTAAAACAAGTTCTTCAATGTTTAAAGGCTTCAAGAAGGTCTGTGGTGGTATGAATGTCCCGCTTTAATAATTGGGTTTGTAACATCAAGAGGAGTGTTTGAATATTCTTATAAGGTTTTCTTAGACTAAAGGGGAGTTTTTGGCCCCTTATATCTGGTTCAAGTTATGTTTTAGGTTTGAGTTCTTTTTGTTCATACATAGGTTAGAGTTGGAACAATTGATGAATTTCTTGAAGTAAAAAAATGTTTTCTAGTACTGTTTTGAGAATATTTGATGGATCTTTATAAGTTGCACCATGTGAATAAGATGGTACTTGTCTCAAGTTAAGTATCTTGTTGTCTTTGAAGTATCTAGAAGGTAAATTTTTATGGTATCCAACACTTGTTCAAAAGATAAGAAGCTAGGGGAGCTAAGAAGTGTTGTTTGGTCCTTATAATGTAATAAGTTGTTAATTGTTCTTTGTAATTGGTATGATTAGTTTTATCCTTTTGTGTCAATAGCATGTGAGTATTATTTTTCATGAGATCCCATTTGGAATCAGTCATAAAGTGTCCTTGAAGGCTCTAGATCAGATTTGGAGATGTCTAGGTCTGAAGGGGAGTTGAGAAAAAATCCATGAGCGGGTAATTTGTGCCAAGAATGTGTACGAGGCATGAAAAAAAATAGTGTTGTGTATAGTGATTTAATGACTTTATCATACCTAGGAGTTGCATGACAAATATGATAAAAGGAAAAATGTAAGTTTCAAATAATTTGCATAAGCTATTAATTCTAGCCATGGTGTGCATGAGTTAGGGCGGTTGAGCGAGCTATATGAGAAAGTAAACTATACCAAGAAGCTATGAACATGTGTATTGATTCTAGTTGGATTGATGTATCATGAAGGATTGAGTCATTAAATACATTTTTGGCATCGAAAAAGTGTTTTCTAACACATCTTAGAGAATTTGAGGGTTGGTTAGGAAAAGGTATGTTGTTTTTAGAGGAGCATATGATTTAGGGGGAGCTTGAAGGCTTTTATTCTTACTACATCAAGTCATGTAATTTATGTAATGGAATCGGGGGAGTCGGTTAGATGGTAAAATTCTGATCATGTCAGTTGAAGATGATTTTCATTGGTAACTAGCTATTATTAAGGTGTCTAAGGGAGATGAGAAGATATCCATGAATAATTTGTAGTGTCCAGAAATCATTTGAACAATGTTATTGAATGGTAAGTATGATTTAGTATATTTTTAGAAATTTCTTTGAGCTTTGTAAAGTCCGAGGAGTTTTGATTACTCGTGTGTTCTATGAGTCAAATCGGAGATGCGAGAGATCAAATGGACCTTGACAATTTTGGTTGATGTTTCCAACTAAGAGGTGAGTCTAATATGATGTTAGAAGAAGATGAATAAGTTATTTTCAGGTTTTTCTCTATGTCATTAATGTCAAAAGGGGTAGAATGAGATGATAACACATGTGAAGTACCTTAGGGGAGATTGATCTATTTTTTTCCATCAATGACAAAGGGGGATATTGTTGGCATTATGTTTTCATTGAAGTAAAAAGAGTTTATATGTATTGTTTTCATTGTTGTTTGAGTTTCATTGATGTCAAATGCAATAAGTAGCGTGAAGTTTGATTGGTAGTGTCTTGTTAATATTGCATAGTGTCTCATGGTCTCTTAAGTTAGTATGATAAATTTTAGTAGCTTGCAGAGGTATGATAGAGGTTGAGTGATGTTTTTGAGGTGTCATGAATCTTGATGAAAGTTCTTTCAGGTGTGCATGAGTGGAAAAGTGATGAACGGGTCAATTTTGATGAAGCAAACATGTTTAAGTGGCCTAATTAGAAGGCCTACTCGGTTGGATGAAGTATTTCATGGTGTATCATGATGTGTAGCATTTGGATATGCATGGTGAGAGTGTGAGGATCATCATTACGAGGTTAAGAGACACTCACACATGTCTTAGAGTGTTAGTTTAGGTTTTGGACATGGGTTTTAGGTCTATTCCTAGACCTAATTCTCGAGGAAACATGCCCTAATAAAGTAGAGTCATATTTTCTTCATATATTTGAGAAAATGTGAGAATTGGAGATGTGTTGGCATGTTTATTTAGAGGCGTGAATAAAATTTCAGGTCTTAAGGATGAATATTTTTCTAGTTATTGCATTATTTCTCCTAATGAGTTCCTAGAAATGAGTTTTTGAGCTTGAGTTGGTCTATTTGATACTCATTCGAATGTGGGAATTTTTCATGGGAGGATGTTATATTTAGGGAAGTTTAGGTATGGACCTAAGAAGTATATCCAAGCATTATTTCAGAAAATAAGGCCCAAAATTTTATGTCCAATCGTTAAGAAGGTAAACTACTTTTAAACCAATGTAAAACCCTAGTTCAAAAACAATGGGGAGATATTATTCCTAGTGGCCTAGAATGGATTTTGGTGCAATTTTGAAGATTGGATATTGTATAGGACTCCTCCAAATTTCTCTAGGTGGAATTTAGGTTTAATGATTATATGTGGAACCCACTCAAAAGGTAATTTTCTAAAGAATTTGATATTGCTCTCAGGTTTTGCATTGGACTAGGTGAATAAATTGATTGTGGAGGAAGTATGGGATCTATAATTCATGTATTCGTGGTTTCATAACAAATTTGATCCCTTATGAGGTTTGTGCAAGTCCATTTTGCAAGAATGGGTTTAGGGAAATTTTAGGTGACCTGGTTGCAAATGCATTTTGGTGATGTTTCAGTCTAATTTGTGGAAATGTTATCATTTGGAGATGACCATGAGCTCATGATATTTCTAGTGATATATCACACTTGCATATTTGAGTATATTTTTTTAGGTTTTGGCTTGAACCTTTGTAGACTATTTTTGGGGCATGTTGGTTGTCTTTATTCTCAAGTGGCTTCATGAGGTGAGATGATGGTGCAAAGTCGTATAAGATTGTTGGAGGTTACTTGAAGACTTAGAAAATAATTTTAAGTAGATTTCTATTTTTAGTGAAGGTTTTTGGCTGAAGAAATTTCAATTTTTGCGAGTAGGATGATTTAGTACTTTAGGACTTATTGTGTCCTAATGGAGGTTTTGAGGTTGCTCATATAATTTCCAACCTATATGGTATTTTGTAGGATGTATTTATGATATTTTTATGTTTTTATGATACAATTTTTCATATGATGGCCAACCTAGTTGTTTTAGGATCATAAGTCATGTATTTAAAGCAAGTTGTAAAGCTCATTTGAGTTAGTTTTGAAGACTAGATATATTGCGAGCTAAAGGGAAGAATAAAGAGGTATTAGTGGTTTTATGACCATTATGAGAGGGAAAAGATGATGATATGATGTTATATAAGGAGTGAAACTATTGGAGAGATAGGCCATTAGGCCTAATCAGCTTGGTGAAGAAGCCCATGAGCGAGTTGACCTAGAAAGTATAATTGAATAAGGAATGAAAAAGAGATTGACAATGTCATCATCAATTGTTGGTGCAACATTTCAAAGGTGAAAACACATTAGTTGGATTTATTTGGTGTTGATTCATCTAGGGTTTTGGTGCCTCCTTTTAGGGTAGGTGTTGATTATCTAAAATATGAAAATTAATATCTATATTCTAAGTTAATCTAAGTAGGTATAGAAATGCAATAAATGATACAAGCTGAAATACTGATTCTAAATATTTTATTTGTATGTTTAAATGAAATGAAATAATGTAAATAGGAGTGATAGAGTACTAACTTGAAAATAACTTACCTTGTTATATTTGTGACTTGAACAGACCGATGTATAGACGGGCAAGATGTGAAGGTGCTACCTAGGAAATTGTAGCAACTAGAGATCCGAATGGACTGGGGCGTCAAGGATAGGATTGGGGCATCTTTGGGTGCCCTGGTCTATAGTATGGGTGTTATGGTCTTCAGAAAACCTCAAGATCTAAAACTGAAAGTGTTGTTATATCTTCACAATATCTTAGTCTTTGTTGTGTATTTGTTGCAATAGTCTCGCTTATATCGCTATGAACTAGTGATGAATATCTACTGCAAACCCCATATAAAGCATTAAATCCCTAAAAACGAAAGATTCAAATGAAGGGGTCAGACTAACCGTAGATACCACAATGTTGGACTTATAACTAAGTGTTGCACTACATTCTAGACCCAATGTAGTTTTGTGTGCTTGTGTGTGTAATTGTGTGCCTAGGGTGCCCTAGTGTCAATGACACAGAAGTAGAGGCAAGAACTAGATGTAAAAATGCAAATGGTGGATGAAATAGAATGAATACAACCCTTTCCCCTTGTGTTTTTGTGATGTAAATGTAAATGATTCCAGAAATTAGTCCTTTTCCTTTGTAGATAGATAGCTCTTGATAGTAGATAGTCCGCCCTTAGAATAGTGAGTATGTTATGTTTATATAGGGATCTCTTGTTCAAATTTTGACACTAATGACCCAACATTTTGACTAGTACCTACGGGAATGAGAGGGAAAATGATAAAGAATGACCTCAAATAAGTAAATTAGACCCAAGTGTTATGGGGACCAAGGCACCTAAAATTAAGGATTGGGGCACCCATGGGCACTCCAAGAATACCCTAGGCGCCTAGTCAAAGACCAAGAGGAAAAATGACTAAATAATGACACCTGTTATCCCCTGAGAGATGACCAGAACTGTGTAAACAATTGATGATTGTGCAAGACAAATGACAACGATGAATGACTAACTAATGATAGGACTAGGGGATGATTCATTAGTGAATAATTTTCTTACACGAGATCCATATATACAATAATATACTTTACAATATAAATGTAATAATAAGTGCATGATTTTGTGACTACATTTTCCCCACTTTATGTTGGTGAGCGAAGGCTTGATAACATTAAGTAGATAGAGATGTGTACCTGAGATAAATCTATAGAATCCCATTTCATAGTAGAATGTGTATATGTGGTAGAAGAAGTGTTCCAAAAGAACCATTAAATCATGTCAAACCATGTATCAATAGGTTGATCCATGCAACGTAACGAAAAAAAGTGTACTAGTATGATGAAGTGCACTAAATCAAAGTGATGATAAAAATGATAGATGATTTTGAATACATATGATGACAATGAGATGGGGTAGGGAGTGATAATTTCCTGACCGAACCCGTGTATATGAATAATCAACCGGAGGATTTGGGTGTCCCACCATGAAAGGAAGAATGTAGGGATAAAATTGCATTATTATCCAATCTCTAACTACATCCTCAAGATCTAGCCACTTTGTAGATGGACTCAAATATCAATCACATGTTTATGATCCTTTCCCAATCTTATATGCAATATATGTCTAATACATGTCATATGATTAAACCTCAAGATACACCATTTCCTGAGCCTCTCTTTTTTTAGCACAATACTATGCCACATGACATTTTTCCTTACCTCCTTAATCATCAGTTGATCACTCTACCACATATGCAGGATTATTTTCCTTATCGGTTAGTAAAATATCAAGGTCATCCATACTGCAATTATCATCAAATCAATGGACATAATGACAATGATTTCCATACTTTGCATCACATAATCAAAATTCTTAAGCGTTAAGGTCTTATTTCATTTAATGCACAACATCTTATTACAAAGGTTATATCCATATGGGATCCTAAGGCTACTCCTTCTTTGGTTAGTCATGATCCACCTAAGCAATCACCTACAATATCCCCAAGTCAAAAAAGTCACCCACCTATTAGAACTAGTCCACAAATCTCTCCCACTACATCATCTACTGCATTACCAAGTCAACCTAAGCAGTCTCCTTTGAGACTCAATGTAACTTGGCCTCCTCTCAAGTCTAAGCTTCAAACAATCACTTTCATCCCGAAACTAACCCTCCTACTAGTAGTCAAGACACATTACAAACTCCACCACATCATGTTAATACTTCACAATAGTCCACACATGCTACACTTGATATGCATTTCGGTTCATACGCTCCCACTACTTCTATGCCACATGCTTCCACCATGAAATGCAAACTTGGTCTTTGGTAGGTGACGACCTTATCAATGACTTTACACACTCTTCTAACACACATGGGGGGCATAACATCTAATACATCCCCCTTCACTCATCATAGCATATACATTTTTATCATCTTTGCATTATCATCCATCCATCTACTAGCATAGGCATACTCATCATATGTTATAGCATCGACCACTACCCAATGATGCACTCTTGTGCTTTGGTTCACACTTGACTATTGAGGGATTACTATACATGAACCCCACACACTGCACTATAGGACTTACACACTACATCTACTCACATATTACACATCATACACCATATATCCTATATTTCATCTACAACATTTTGGCATTTGTGTATATTACATCATACATATTCGCATCTAACATTCTATACTACTCCTCGTACATACTACTTTTAGTCTACACTATATATTAAATCTTATACATCATACATTACAAATTCTACTCCTTACATGGTCATATTTCATCATTACACATATTACATTGTCTCATTACCCTATGATGCACTTTATTTCCTTAGTCCATACTTGACTTCCGAGGGTTTACAAATCAAATGAACCTTACACTCATCACACATTTACTATTCAACATTTCATCATGTGAAATTTCCAGCCTAGTGACATATGCTTTAGGATAAATTTCCACCTATTCTATCATTTTGTAGTGCTATACACCTTAGGTTACATCACCACTCCCTCTTTTCATTTTGTAGTGATATACGCTTAATGCTAAATCATCACTCATCCATTCATTTTATAGTGATATATGCTTAGGATAAATCATCACTTATACATTCATCCTGGCTGTGATATATGCTTTGACTATAGGTTTCATGCACACGTCATTTCTAGGTTGCATCTCATCAATACACATAAACATTCATCACAGTATGTTAGACACAACACACACTACTCGACCATTTCCTGATGATGGTCTCTTGTTTACTGGTTCATTCTTAATCAGCTGAGGGGGAAAACTAAATGAACCTCACTGCATACATTTCTATTCACTTAGTGGGTATGTGGCTAATACCACTTTATTTTTCATTCCATTTCATCCATCCACATCATGTTGCATATTATGGTTTTTAATTTACTTACTTTTTCTTGTTCATGATCGCTTTATTACACCTACTAGTTAGCTTACTTGTATGTCACTTAGCTATACCATACACACATGAACGTGCACACCTTTTTCTAGTTTTGATCATGTATACAGGTCCTTGTATAAAACATGGATGCTCACCTTATACTTTTCCCACATTGGTCGTTGGGGGCATCCACATTCGTCTCTCACAGTGTTATTGTTTCATTTTGTAATTATCACTTTAGATTACTTGGTTTTACATGTTTTTGACATACTAGTTACCTTTCTAACATTCTAATGGGTGCTTCATGTGCATTACTTGTTATGTAGGGTTATTTTCTTCCATACTTGTGTGTTACGTTATCTGTTATTGTTTCCTATTATTTGTGGGCATTGCCCTTTTCTTGTGTGCACACTTGTTTGTTATTTGCAGCCATAATGTCCTTATGTGTCTTGCAACATCATGAGTGATGTCTCATGTTTGTATCACTCTTTGTGTTCAAATTAATATGTCTTCTTACATGTTTACTAAATTTCTTGCTAGGTTTTACATTGTTTGCGTAGCTTACACACTTTGTCTTCTATATGCATGTTTGTTCACACTTATTTTTAACTAGCCTTCTTGTTTGTGCATGCATTAGTTTTTACTAAGCACTTTCCATCATACATGTGATTGGTCCTCTTTTGGGGCTGCATTCTCCTATCAATGACATTACATTTTCTCCCAAAAAGGGGGCATCATTTGGGGTTTTACATACTAACACAGAGATTCTACACCGGTTTGGTTCAGTTATATACAACGAGTGGGTTTAGACTAGTCTACAAACCCCATACACAACATATTTTATAGGACATGGTGTCCTTAGTATTTTGGGAAGTAGTTACATGCTTGGAGGTTACAGTGGTGATGCCTCCTCTACACTACTTTGGTCATTGGCGTTGGATCGCCCAAAAACTAGGATAGTACAAAGATCTCTTCACACACCATTTAGGGAAGTAGTTAAAGCTTGGAGGACATAGAGCATTTCCTCCCTATACTTCTTTGGCCTATGGTGTGAGATCACCAAAAAAATCACAATACGGGATATTTTTCTATACTCTCTTTCTTGACATGGATCAGGTGCACATGTTCCATTTACACTTTCCATTTAAATTTGTGTATTTTACATTTATATGATTTCATATACATGTGTCTTTTACATTGCGTTTTTACACATACATACATATATATTTGACTACTTGATCATTTTCTCTTTGCAAGTCTGTTCGTATGAGAAATAAGTAGTCAAATGGGAGAAACAATAAAAACAATGTCAACAACAACACTTTACAAAAACACATGATTTACTAACCATGCAGGAACATCACATACATCAGCAGCTACACATGCATTCCACCCTAGGTTCACTCTCATCACTTTTTCTTTATGCATTTTTCATCTTTAGTTTTCACGGTCCTCCATATTTTTATCATTCCACACTTTTTCTATTCCTTCGGTGCATTTCTACTACACTCTTCAAGGACATCGTAGGCATCTCTATCTACTTAATGTTACCACTCACGAACATAAAGTGGGGGAAATATAGACACAAAATTATGCACTTTAGAAATTATTTAGTCTCGGTATCATACTATTATTTAGAAGGTTCTTAAGTGAAGAAAGTACTAATTAACCCCCATCTTTTGGCCATCTTGTTTTATTTTATTTCTTCATTACCGACCTCTTGCACCCATATGCCTAGTCACTTATGTCATCCCACATTATTTTAGCCTTGACTAGGGCACCTAGATTAGTATTGGGGCACCCATGGGTGCCTTGGTCCCACCAGGGGCACCCCGGTCCTTTTACACTTTCCTACCACTTTTTGGCTCTTTCTATCCATTTGAGATCTTTATCTTTCTTGTGGTCATCCTTTTCAAGGTTAATTACAAAATTAGATCAAGATAACCCTATAAATATAATTTTATGATACCATAATGAGGGACCTAGCATCATTTACTACTATCACTCATCTAGAGTTACATCCATCTATTGCATTGGAGATCACTTACATCCACATAGCTCCATAATTAAGGCACAAAGCTAGGACATCTACATCAAATTTCATAGGGGATTCTATTATATTCCATGCACACATTCTATTACATTTTTTCTACACATAGTTATTGCTCGTTACTTCACAAAGTGTGAATGGCACAAGAGCACCTAGGGCATGTCATGCACACACTCACCTAGACTACATTTGGGTCCAGAAATGTATTGCAACGCTCGCTTAGTAAGCCCATTATTGTGGCATCTAAGGTCATTCTAACCCATTAATTTGTATCTTTCTTTTTTAGGGTTTTGATACTTATTTTGGTCTTTTTCATGTCTTTATATTCATCTTGGATCATTGGTGACATTCGTTACAGGATATCAAATCTAATGCAACACACAATGAGGGTTTCATACCACCTCCCAACCTAATGAGATTCAGTTTTAGATATTTTACATAGACCAAGGCACCCATTTTGTAAACCAAAGCACCCATAAGCACCCCACTCCCTCTACAATAACTCCAGTCAGCTAGATCATCTAGTTCCATCCTTTATAGAGCTCTTACATAGTCATTCTTGCTTCCCGATTTTCCCTGTCACCTCTACAACACAAATCCTGCTAACATATTTCATTCAATTGAGTTCTTTCCTCTTCTTTCTTACACATTAGGGTTAGAATTTTCTTTTTCATAGTTACTTGGTCACTTATATACTTCTCTACTACATTTATTTCTCTTTATTTATAGTTGTTCATAGCTTAGATTAAATATCCCCATACTACATATTTAGTTAATTTTAGTTAATCATTTTTCCAAACAATCTCGATCAAACAATTGACCAATATAAGAGTAGTATAGGAAAGGAAATCTTACCCCCACTCCATGGGTGTCATCATAATGTAATAGCTTGAAGTTAGGTTATCTAGAAACAAACACAAAATGTATGAATAGCTTCCCAAGTTAGGTCATCTGAGAAAGAAATGATTGTAATCTCCTAAGTTAGGTCATCTAGGAGGCTGCATGTAACTCCCAAGTTAGGTCATCTGGGAGGTCAATTGTGCTAAATTTGTAGTGATGATTCGATTGTTAGAGATTTGAATGTGTTGATTGATTAATTGATTATTTTGATTGGTTACTCATGAAGATATTTTACGCTAGTTGCTCGTAGGTTAGGTCATTAGGGGAATTGATAGAAACTAGTGAATGATCACATGGAAATATTTTTAATCACTTGTTTCCCCCATGTTAGGTCATTAGGGGAGTAATGAAGTGTCGTATAGAAAATTTGTTCATTTTTTTCCCCTAAATTAGGTCATTAGGGGAATCGATGGTGAAATGTCGCATAATGTGTTAGTAAATATTTGGAATTGTCACATTGTTAATGTTTTAAATGTGTGATGATAAAAGTGGAATTATAGGATGACCCCAATGATATTCCCCCTTTTGGAAAAAGGGGAAGTGATGAGAATAACAAATGCTACGCCAAAAGTATACATGGAATAGATAAAAAAAAGTGATAGGAATCACAAAAATGTGTATGAATTGGTTGGAAGATAAATTCAAGGAGAGATAATGCATGCATAATGCATTAAATAAAATGGTAGGTGTAATTCTAAAAATAACATCATGAACAAGGTGTAAATTAGAGTAGAAACGCTCAAGATATGATGAGAATTGTGTAACATGCATTAGTAGTGGTAAAAAGCGTGAAATAATGACTATAGTAAAGTGGGTGATGAAAAAGTAACTATAAATAGTAAGGTGAAAAAGTATTTAGTCAACTCATTTGTTATTTACATGATTGGGATTGAGCTCTGAGTAAGTAAATATATCATAAGTGAGAGCATCATGTCCTAGCTGATTTAAAAGGGAGGCTACTCTGTAGAATCATGCACGACTATGGAGTTGGTAAGTGCATTGTTTTTCAAAAATGTATGGTGTGGTATTCGTTTTAAGTGATTTTTTTGCAAATTTGAAAATTTGAATTTTCTTGACATTTTAGACCTAGATAATAGTTATGAGTATGTTAGTGACCCTTGGGACATGAGTGCCTATGTCTAGGCGATAGTGTCCTAGTTATGGGTGCCCCAGCCCTACATCTAGTCTCCCTTGTCTAGAATGATAAAAAATGAGATTTGTAACATATATGAATGTGATAAACAAGTGTATGTGTACTTGGAATTTTTTCTAACACAGTGCTTGTTATCGTTTTGTGTTGTGCAGAGGGATATTCACTTGAGGGAGTTCCGCGGTGGGTGTCGTTTGAGTACATTGCTTGGATTGGGCTGTCAAATGATGATTGGAATGTTATGGACCATGTCGGCATGCAACATATAGCACAGATGGGGATGTGCCCTATAATATGCCTATGTTGACTACACTATGTGATAGATGGTGTGTGGATACATGTACATTTTGGTTACCTACGGGGAGATGACTATTACATTGGAGGATGTGTATCATATATTCCAGTTGCTTGTTGTTGGTGAGAGGGTACAGGTGATGCCAGTGGAGAATATGGAGAGGCATATACATGCTACTAGATGATATTTTGTGGGGAATTGAGTACCTATTGAGGCACATATCATTCTAGATCCTATCTTGAGGTCTGGTGTTCTGCGTTTGCGGAAGTTCATAATGGTTGTTATTGCTTCATATATAGCACTAGATGGAGGTGGTGTAGGAATCTTGTATAAGATTCACGATATATGTTAGCGTATATAGGAGGAGAGTACTAGATACACATGTGCCTAATGTGTTTTGGCCAACTATATAGAGATCTATACCGGTTTACTCGTGATGATCACAGAGGGGGATAGGAGATAATACATTATTACACGTGTAGGCGTATGAGCACATAGCAGTTTGAGGCCATTTGGAGGCCCATGAGTAGATTGAGATAGACTGAGATATACGCGATGAGGTGGATTAATATTCATGGGCATAGGTTGGATACAAATACCTATAAGGCACCGATAGACAACATAGGAACCGAGGCACTTACATGGAGGCCATATTGTGATTATGGAGGAGGATGACCCATAGATGTTTTAGAGTTATGGTGTATTCAAAGGACTATGTGGTTGGAGGATAGATTCCCAAGTGTGGCGGATATCTTCTAGGTGGAAAGGGTATCGCGTTAGTTTGGTATGGCTGAGGATGTTCCCCTAGAGCCATATATATGGTTGAGAGATATTAGGGCACTAAGGAGGGCCATAGCTAGACCAGGGACCCACAACGGAGTAGCTAGCACCCCTAGTCTAGATGAGGTAGATGTGGTAATAGAGTTGGTAGATGTAAATGATGTAGGTTCCACATAGGAGTATCATGCATGAATGATGATGATTAACTAAAAATGGAAAACTACTCTGTAATATTATGAAAGAAAGTATAGCCACTAGTTCATCAAAATGGGATAAATAATGCCTAAAGTACATGATTTTGTGTCTATAGGTGGAACATCGATGGGTATTGTTGTTACCATTTTTTTTCGGTCTAGCGAGGCTATTGTATATAGGAGGAGAAGGAGAGGGGGAAGCACATGCCCCTGATGATGTTTCAAATGCTATAGCAGATCATATGTATCTATATATATTTATGTTATGTATGTTGTTATTGGCTTATGATTTAGTAATGGTTGTTAACGCAGTGTGGTATTTATGTTATAGGTGATGCGTATTGGTCCTTGATAGTTGACACATCCATCCACACATTGACGCGAGAATGTGCCGACCAATGTATTTGGTGGAGGGATACTTGAGCGTGTGGATGAGATCATGGGTGCACATGCCCATTTATTTGAACTAGTGGTCGTTGTAGCAACCACATGTACTATATTACTAGCCGAGAGGGATGAGGCACCCAAAGAGACTTGATGAGCCTTCGAGGAGTTAAGTGGTGGTCCTTTAGCACAGGATGTATTTGTACGATTCATGGATTTGCAACGTCATTTTGTAGAGAAATATACGGAAAATACCTTATTACGTATGCAAGTAGAGAGATATTGAGGTCATGAAAAGTGGCGCAGAGTGAGTGGTGAGGCATCTAGTTCTAGGGCTCTCGTAGTACCTAAGAGTGATAGTGATGATGAGGTTTGATTATCATGATTGTATATGATGTAGGGGATTTATCCCCCAATGATGATTGTATTTTATACATATGTATGGACATGTGTGATTTATATGTGATGATCTTATTTTGTGGTGTATTGATGTTATAATGTGATCGATGATGTATGATGTGGTGATTAATGTTGGAATGCATGTGATGTTTTTGTATATTGTTAATGCTTACTAAATGGAATTTGTAATGCGTAATTAGTATGATGATGATAGGAAAATACATGTAAAAAGAGATGATATATGATTATCAAACTAACGTGTTGTGATGAATGTGTGTTGTAATAATGTAATGTAATCATAATATGTCAATGTGATAAGTGGGGGAGGGGGGAATTAGTGATGCCCCTAGAGTATGGATGATTAGGTTCATTAAGATCCCTCAACATTAAAGAATGAACCATGAAAAGAAAGAGTGTGTTATCGGGAAATGATTGGAGTGTGTTACATGAACGATGGAGCGTGTAATAAAAGGTTCTTATAACAAAACTCTCAATAGTCATGTATTAACTGTAAGAACACAAGTGCGTCATCGGGGAGTAAGGTGATAGTAATCACCTGTCAAAGACCAAGGTAGTGCAAAGTGGTAGAAGCAACATTATTGTATGAACCGAATCAATATCATATGGAGCGCGGTGAGATGCGCAAGACTGAATTACTATGGAAACCCGTGTGAAGGAGCAAAGTGTGATGTTTGGATGGTGTAATGTGATGATGAGATGGATGAGATGGATGCAATGGATGTGATTATGCAATGGTGTATGGACACGGTGAAGAGCACGCATGAGTAATAAATTACGGTGAACGTATCATGGCACTAAGTACCAAATGTAGGAGAGGACTCAACTATGGTAGAATTCCTATGGTGAGGTAGAGGAAAATGGATCACTCACTTGAGCAAGATCCAAAGGAGATGATGCCATTATCCTCTATTTTTTGCAATTGATCATGAAGGGAAAGATAGTCATCATCCCTATCACCATTTATGCAATGATAGTTATAATAAGCTTGGTCACGTTGCCGTTGTAATCGGTGTTGTGGATAATGATGGTTAGATGGTAGGTGAATTAATCGATCATTAAGTAAAATATGTGTCACATCATGTGGTCGAGCATGATGATAGAATTGCAAAGGCTCACGTGATCGAGGTGGAGTGGTAGGAGGATTAATCTATCATAGATCTAGAGAAGGAGTATGCTTTTGTGGTTGGGTGGGTTGAGCTTGTTTGTTTTGCTTATGAGGCAAAGATGGAGATTGTGTAGGATGCTCAACCGAAGGAAATGGCAGAGAACTAGATGAGGCAATAGTCATAGAGGTGTGTGAAGGATCTATGATGTGTGTTGAGAGAAGATATTGTTCTAGGTCAATAAATTTGTAGCATAGAAGAATGAATGACTCACATGTATCATATTGTAATCTTTGCTTGAGTGGAGGAATGAGACCATGACAGAAGATGAATTGCTTCTCAAGATCTATAGGTTGGAATACTAATTGATGCATACAAACATTGAATTGTAAAATATAATCCTTAATAGGTTCAAAGGAGCCCTGATGTAGAGTAGGTAAGTGGTCATAAGTAACCTTAGGGCCATTGTTGATTATAAACCGATGGAGGAAAGCGTCCTCCATGTCATAGAAAGTACTAATGGACCCAAAGGGGATATGAGTGTACCATTATAACACCTCATCAATAATACTATAGCGAAAGGCCTTAAGTAATAATATATCATTAGAATAAGATTCTATAGCCATACAGTAATGTATAATATGAGCATGAGGGTCATCGGTACCATCAAAACATGTGAAAGTAGGCATGATGAAGTCTTGAGGGAATGCAGAGTTATGAATCTTCTTAGGGATAGGGTTACCATGTAATGAATTATTATCAATGGAAGCATAGTAAGCCCTACTTTCTAAAGTGAGTGATTGAACCTAAGATTGTAACTAACCTACAACATGCATGAGATATGATATCTTGTGAAGGAATAGTGGGATATGGAAATAGTGTATTAAGTAGTTGTAATTTTCCATTGTGAGTGATCATAGGAATATCCAAAGGTGATGAAGGATATTTTGATGCTAAGGGCACACTAGTAGTAGGTGTCAAGGAAGCTATAGTAGGTGATATAGATGGAACATCCATAGAAATGGTAGGACTAGCATTAGAAACATCCTTAGTAGATGAGGAAACCAGATGGAGACACATCTATAGGAGAATACGAAGTAGGAAAATTAGGTGATGTAATAAGAGGAGATGAAATAGTAGGTGAAGAAGAAGTGATAGATGATGTTGACTCATGGACAGTGTTAGATCCAATCTCGGAGAACTCATTAATGGAGTAAGCAAGTCACACTCAAGCGGTGTGGAAAGAAGGAGAACCAGGACTATCAATCGCCTCATCTTCATCAGATAGAGATTCAGATATGAGAATGTCGCTAAGAATGTTATCAATAGGATCGTCAACATAATGTGATGGAGCATGAAAACTAGTATGAGATGTATCATGAGAAGAAATTTCAGAAGGGGTAGAATCATGAGAAGGAACTATATTAGTATCCGAGTAGAATAGGAATCAATATGCACATGTGAGTGATTTTCAATACCAAATAAGTAATCAATAAGAGAATCATCTAAAGTTTCTTTTGAAAGGTCAGAAGGAGGATCACAAGTAGTTGTATAACATGGTGTACAATGAGTAAAGGCTATTGGATCCTCAACAATACTAATACCTATAGGATAATCCTCAAAACAAGTAGGCACATGTTATTGGCCATCTAAAATTTGTTGTTTGATATGATCGGGTGTAGTGACAAGAGTACTATATAGAGCTTGGAGCTCAATGCAATGGCAACCTCATCATAGATAGGGTTAACACTAAAATGAGACATGATGGGAAAAGAAGATGAGTTATCTTTAGCCATTAGAGTTTGATTGGATCCTAGGCAAGATATTTGAAAAGATGTGTTCACCAAAATGATTAACTAAAATATGAAAATTAATATCTATATTCTAAGTTAATCTAAGTAGGTACAAAAATGCAATAAATGATACAAGTTGAAATATTGATTCTAAATATTTTATTTTTATATTTAAATGAAATAAAATAATGTAAATAGGAGTGATAGGGTACTAACTCGAAAAATAACTTACCTCATTGTATTTTGGACTTGAACAAGATGATGTGTAGATAGGGGAGGATGTGAAGGTACTACCCAGAAAATTGTATAAACCGGAGATCCAACTAGACCGGGCACTGGGAGAGAATCGACTGGCACTGTGGGAACCCTAGTCTATAGTCTAGGCACTCTGATCTACAAAAAATCTCAGGATCTGAATACGACAGTGTCGTTAGATCTTCGCAATATCTTATTCTTTATCATGTAGTTGTTGCAGTAGTCTCGCTTATGTCGTTATGAACTATAGATGAAGATCTACATTCAAAACCCCATACAAAGCATCAAATCCCTAAAAAAATAAAGATGTAAATGAAGGGGTCAGACTAACCTTAGCTGCCACAATGGTGGACTTACAACTAAGTGCTACACTACATTCCAGCCCCAAGGTAGTTTTGTGTTATGTGTGTGTAATTGTGTGTCTAGGGTGCCCTAGGGAAAAATGACGTAGAAGTAGGGGCATTAACTAGATGTAAAAATTAAAATGGTGGATGGAATAGAATGAATACAACCCTTTCCCCCTATGCTTGTGTGATGCAGATGTAAATGATGCCCAGATGTTGTCCTTTTCCTTAGTAGATAATTATCTCTTTATAATAGATAGGCTCCCTTAGAATAGTGAGCATGCGATGTTTATATAGGGATATCTTGTTCAAAGTTTGACACTAATGACCCGAAATGCCAACTAGAACCTAGGGGAATGAGATGGAAAATGATAAATACCAACCTCGAATAAGTAAATTAGACCCAATTGTTACGGGGACCAAGGCACCTAAAATTAAGGACCAGAGGGGGTGCCTATGGGTGCCCTAGTACTACCCTAGGAACCCTAGTCAAAGAATAGAGATGAGAAATGACTAAATAATGACACTTGATACTCTATGAGAGACGACTCAAACTATGTAAACAACTGAATACTATACAAGACAAATGGCAACAATGAATAGGATAGGATAGGACAGGATAGGATAGGAATAAAATCAAAATCTATGGAAATCTATGCAAGACAAATGGCAACAAATCTAGGGTAATTTCACTTTATGCTTTGAATTACCCATGAATTATACATGGAAAAAGTGAAAAATCTAGGGAAGATAAAATTGCAACAATGAAATGCCTAATTGGGGTAGAAAGATATAAGCCAACCAGGTTAAGGGCTTGAATAAAAATGGGATCATAAAATGATTTAACCTAAATTATATTTGATGAATTAAGTTAAAAGAGGTTTTTGACAGGTTGTATAATCATATTTATTAATTAATCAATCAACATGATAATCATAATATAAATCCAAGTAATTTACCATATAAAAATAAGATATATGATTGCTTAAATGAAAAAAGTGTATTTAGCTGATACAAAGGTATAGAAGAGAATGTAAATGTACAAAGTGATGAGAAATTAGAAATATATTGTTCAAGAAAATGGATCTAAAAGATGACCTAGGATGGGGTTGTACGGAATGGGACTAAAGTGGAGTATGGTTTGGTTATCCTCTATATGGTTTGGAATTATTTTGTGCTAGGTTCTTCAAAATTTTGTGGTTATTAGTGGTCTATAAATGCATGAATTTTTCATAAATTAGGTTCACACAAATGAAAAATACTTGTAATGAACTAAAACAAGTATAAAAGCATACATACTTACAAAAAAACATGTAAACATTATATAAAAAAGGATAAATTTATGCATATGAGGTAGATTGATCCTAGCTTTCAAATCCTACTAAGCCAATCCAGGTGTTCAAATACATCTCCATAAGTGGGGAAGCCTCATGTAGTTCTCCAAGTGTGGGTGCAAGTTTGAATGTAACTTTGAGCTAACCCCCTAGTGTTCCCCATATCTCTTGATAAAAATATAGTAAGTGTAGCTATAGATATAATGAAATGTACCCTTTGTGATTATGTATATAGTGCTAGTGTATATGCAGACCTATAGTAAATGTTATTTTACCCTTCGATGTTTGGTAATGTGCAACCTTAGCTTGACCTTGACTATGGATTGGCACATATAGAGGAAAACCAGACTCTTTTACCTAGTTGAGTGCTTTAAAATTAATGTATGTGTTTCTCCCAAGGATTTATTACTACTATAAATCAAAAGAGGTGAGTTTGAAAGTGATTTAGAATGATATTTGAAAGAGTGTCTCTTCAAATCACCATGTGATTTCAAATGGTGAATTGGAATTCATTATACATATTTATGTAATTTCTAAATCACATGAAAGATGACCCAAAGGGATAGAAAGTGACCAAAACAAGATATCAAATTGTGAAAATAATCATTATATGTGAAAGAGAATTTTTTTATGGGTTAGCCTAGTATGTATTATGGCATGAACCGGGATTGTACAATTCTTTATAGGTAGTTCATGATATTTATCTAAAATTCTAGGTGAGATACTTGGTAGTTGTGTTATGTTTTGGATTAATTTAGCTAATTATATTTATGACTAATCGGGGTGTGTAATATATGAATTCATGTAATGTAAACAATAAAATGACACCTTAAATTATGATGTGTGCACAAGACATAGTGTAGGGTTTAAGTCAAAATTTTCATTTCCAAGGAAATACATCCCACACATTCATTAAGTTTACCTTGAACCCTAATTTAACATTGTAGATTCCCTCCATAGTTAAGGCCCTAACCAAATCATAATATTTATAATATTAAATGATATGAGCAAAAGAAATAATTACATTTAAGAAGTTAACTTGTATAGATCGACTTGATATTCAAAATCAACCCCAATATTCTTCTACATTGTTCAATTCATTTTCTTTAATGTAATTCTCAAAAAAATCCCCATTTCTCTTTTTATATAAATGTAAAGTGTGTCCCATGGATTTAAATATGAAAAAAAGACCTTACCTAACCATGCATTATCCCAAAAATGAATCTCTTACTTTATCCCACTTTCCATTTGTAGCCTTTCAAAAATAGTATTCTAATAGCCACCATGTTGTTCCAAATTCTTAACACACTTTAGGTAATATTTTAGCAAACAAAAAAATTCAATAATATAATTTCCCAAGTATTTATATTTAGGATATTAGTCCATTAGTTATCATCTTCTATAAATATTTATCTAATATTTCCTAACCATGATTTATTCATGTCCTTGAGTTTCTTGATACCCAAACTAGCTAACGGTTTAGGGAGGAAAACTTTATCCCAAATCACCAAAGTAATTCTATTCTTTTCCTTCATGTCAGACCATATAAATATATTTGGATTTGTTAAACCCTACATGTAAATTTTCTAGGGATCTTAAAATAAAACATAAGGTAGATGCAAAGACTTTGTAAGGATGTTTTCAAAAATTACAATTTTCCTACCTAAGGGAGGTAGCCCTTCCAACCTACTATTTTTTTATGGATTCTATCAATCGAGTGTTCCAAGTATGAGATGAAAAAATATCCCTTGAACAAATACATGAATAAATAAAGATATGGAATCTCTTTCACTTTGCACCCCAAAATATTGGCAATCTTGGTTTGAAGTAATCGAGGAGTGTTAGGAAAATATAACACACTTATTTTTCTAAATTAATATTTTGATCTAAAATTCCTCATAATTCTTTATGACTTTATTCTCTTATTTAACTCCGGAATTGATGTATCACCCACAAGCAGAGTATCATAAAAAAATTAGTGAGACATTTTCCTTGAAATGCTCATTTAAAATCTTAAATATTTCCTTCCTCCATAATAGTCATGTGATTTCTTCCAATAACCTTAGCTATGATAATGTATAAGTTAGGAGAAAAGGGATCCCTTTACTTTAGTCCTTTTGTTCCAGGAAGAATCCAACCTAGAATACATTGAATATAACCAAGAACATGGGATAGAAACACACATGTGGATATAATTTTTGACCTTTTGGATAAATCTAAACTTACTCATCACTTTATTCAAGAAGGACCAAGATACCTTGTGATAAGCCTTGTTTATATCCAATTTTGGTATCATATCAAAAAAATATATCTTATCCATGTAGTGGTTTAATTCATGTACTAAAAGAATCCCATCCATGATCTTCCTCCCTTGAATAAATCTTCCTTGCTATTGGGAAATGATGTAGAGAAAAGGGGGCTTCATCTAAATAAAACAATTTTGGGAAAATATATTATAGATCATGGTACAAAGGCTAATAGCAGAAAATATTCAAAGTATATAGCCTTGATTATTAGGGACTTTTTATTTCTAAAATACACCCCTAATCTCAAAAGTGAAATAATAGAACCTCCTGAATTCCTTGGGGTAGTCTAAATATTTACTCCAAACAATGATCCATTGGAAACACAACCTTGTTTGCAAGCACCATTGCATGCCTTACTTATATTTTCATGTGTGATCCTCTTTCCTTCTATTTTTGCACTCCTTACAAATGTTTCTACTTACTATTGTGAAAAGGAATTTTGCTACAAAGTGTACACTTCACTACGTGCACCTACAAACCACTCCATGACACAAATTTTCTTTGTGTGTAATCACACAATTAACCGTGAAAATTTCCTTAGTTTTCTCACACACCATTGCGATGCCCATGTTTGACCTAAATAATTATGTAATTTTATTCTATTTAAAAAGGTTTCCTCGCACTTGGCTTCCCATAGTTCAATGATTGCGTAGGTAGGGAACCCACAATTTATGAAGAATTAAGTTCTAGAAGATATTTCTAAGTATGAACACATGCTCTTGGATATGCAAAATTCAATGCACAACACATCACGTGACAAATATAATAAATATCTATTCATAATCATTACACACATAAGAAATAATTTAGCACATGGAATCATGCGTGCATATTGTAATTATGCGTGAATATTGTAATTATGTATCCACTCTCTAACTTGCTTACACATAATAATAATTAGTCCTCTTTTCATTCCATGTACATAGGATGAAGAATATGCATTTGCAATATCTTTCAAACCTTTCAAGGATAGACGAGTATGTAAGGCCATAAAACGATTACAAAATTTGTTGCACATAATATTGAAAGGATGCTCCATAAGAAATAATAAAAGTGCAAGACTGAGTATGCATTCCACTATGCAAAAATGAGGATGCACTAGATGAAAAAATTTCAAGTCTGCTAGAAGACAATTCAAATCACCCAAAAGCATGATGCCATAATCCTAGCCTATTTGTTAGAAGATCAAAGTATTTAGTTGGATGCGTTTTAAAATATTTTGTGTAAGAGATATAAAAATGAATTAAATGAAGAATTTATCTTATGGACCCATGCATATCATCCTTCATTAGAGTATGTAAGTCTTAACAGATCATACCCAAGCTTGTTCTTAGGCCTTAGCAACATTTAATGAATATATTCCTCCACGTAGAGGATGTCCTAACATGTATGGAACTTATAGAATGCAAAATTGGCATTTTATCTAATTGAACTATGAATATACAATGCAATTAATTTTCAAATCTAAGCTATGATAGAGCCTACTACCATTAATGCTTATAACACTATTCATATATTGGGTTTTCTTATAAATACCCAAATCAAACTATTTGTAAAGCTCATGGAATTTGGAATAGAAATTTTTTTGAGAAAATTTTGTACATTTTTCTTATCTCTCTTTGCTCTCCTTATTTATGACCTAAGTCAAAAATCGTATATCCTTTGTTTCAGTTTGAATGGATGTTAAAGGATCCAATTTGTTTATCCATTATAATATTATTTGATTTAGTGACTATTGAAAGTCGAGTGCACTCCATGCATGTAAAATGGTGTTGTGATCACTGTTGGTGGTCTAGTATTTGCTCACATTCTATCACCTGCACGTGTCTTGAGCGAGTGCATATTGGTCCGAGTGTGGGAAATTTTTTAATGGATCTTGATTTTAAAAAGAGCTAGAGATTCTCCTACATATTTTATACTTATTTTTCTTTTCTCCATTTCCTAATCCTATTTTTCAATTTTTATAAACTCTATTAGAAGTCTATTAGATTAGGACTAACATCTTGCAATCTATATATAAATTTTGTTTCATAGATTACAAGCAACACTCATATTTGAATACTCATAACACTTTGGTGTTTACGTATTATTTAGGATGAATGAATGTTAATAAGTTATTTAATTTAATACATGTTAGGAAATAAAGGATAAAATACGTGGAACAATCCCTCACAGAATCACAATAGTAGAAAACTAATATGCAGAAATTATTACAGATCTGAAATAAAAGTGCAGAATAAAAAAAGAACACAACACAAAGAGACAATATTTAACGTGGTTCACCCAATTTGGGCTACGTCCACCAAGAATCACTTGCTCAAATTTTATTACAAGCCACCTCTTCTCTCAATACAATACACAGATCTGTTTAGAGCTATGCTCAAAAAACTCTACAGAATTCACACCTAAATTCACACACATCTGCAATGTTACATCAACCCTACCATATGCACAAAACCACATAAATAGGCAATTGCTTAAGTAGTTTTACAATACCGTGGGTACCAAAACCATGGGCCAAAACTGACCCATAAACCTATGGGTCAAAAATCCCACCCATATGAGAACACAACTGTGGAAAGTGTATAGTACTTTTAGTGTACATTCTTCAACACTTCCACACATGAAAACAGGCTCCACAACCTAACAATCTCCCACTTGGAGACTAGTTTTCCTCTGAGAAAGCTTCTCAACCCTTCACTATCATCTATGAAGACCAACCAAAGCTGAACATAGCTTCAGTTTCTCCCTTGTGACCACCTTGGTCATCATGTCTATAGGATTCTGACTAGTATGAATCTTCTCCAACTTTAACTTCTCTTCCTCCAAATTTTTCCTGATGAAATGGTACCTAAGTTGTATATGCTTCATCCTAGAGTGGAAAGAAAAGTTCTTAGCTAAGTGTATAGCACTTTGACTATCACTATTCAGCTTCCATTCCTCTCCCGCTTATGCCCCAACTCCTCAAGTAATTTTTTTAACCAAATCATCTCTTTGTTTGCCTCTGTGGCAACAACATACTCAGCCTCTATGGTTGACAAAGCCACAAGCTTTTGTAGTCGTGAAACCTAGCTCACTATTGTCCCACCTACAATGAAAATATAACCTATCATGTTCCTCATGTTTTCTACATCTCCAGCCATATCTAAATCTACATAACCATGCAAAGTGGTGTCCGATCCATTGTAGCACAAAATTGTCCCCATGGTCCCTCTCAAGTACCGAAGTATCCACTTTACTACCTATCAATGATATTTACCTGGATCACTCATAAATCTACTCATTACTCCCATTTCATGCGCAATATCAGACCTAGTGCACACCATGACATACATCAAATTGTCAATTGTTGATGAGTAAGGTACCTTGAAATATGCTTTCTCTCTCTCTGTCTTAGGACACATCTCCTTTGCTAACTTGAAATGTCCTGCCAAAGGAGTCCCAACCGGTTTAAAATTTTACATATTAAACCTCTCCAAGACCTTCTTAATGTACTCTTCTTGAGATAAAGTCAACTTATGTTCCTCCCTATCCTGAGATATCCTCATACCAAGGATTTGTTTGGCTGCCCCCAAATCCTTCATAGCAAAGGATTCACTGTTTCTTCTTGAGTACTTTTATTTCTTGCATATTTTTTCCTACAACTAGCATGTCATCCACATACAAGCATAGGATAATATAACTATCATCTTCAAATTTATTTATATACATGCAATGGTCAATATGGAATCTAATATAACCTTGTTCCATCATGAAGTTATCAAATTTATTATACCATTGACGTGGAGCTTGTTTCAGGCCATACAAGCTCTTCTTCAGTTTGCAAACCATCTCCTCTTTACCTTTGACCTCATAGTCATCTTGTTGATGCATATATAGATCCCCCTCCAAATCACCATGGAGAAATGTAGTCTTTACATCAAGTTTCTCTAAGTGCAAGTCTTCTGTTGCCGTATTCCAAGAACAGTTCTAATAGAAGTCATTTTTACTACAGGAGAAAAAATCTCATCAAAATCTATACATTTTTTCTGTGCAAACCCCTTAACCACCAACCGGGCCTTGTATATTTTCTTTCCTCCTTCTTCCTCTTTAACTTTGTACACCCACTTTTTCTGCAATGCTCTTTTCCTTTGGGTAGCTTCACCAAATCCCAAGTATGGTTCTCCATGAGAGCCTGATGCTCCTCATCCATGGCTTGCTCCCACTTCTTCCCAGTATCTACCTGCATTGCTTCATCAAATCTCTCTAGCTCTCCACTATCGGTGAGCAATAAATAATAAAGAAAAGGAGAAAAACATTCATGTTCTCTTCTTACCCTAGAATACCTTCTCGATATAGGAGTTTGGGGTTCTGTTGAGTAGGTTCTGAACTTGATTCATGTGTCACTTTCCCATCTGGAAAATCCTCTGCCACTGCATATTCTTTCTTGGATTCTTCCATGTTTTCCTGCAATTATTTTTTACACATAACTTTCTCATTAAAGACCACATCCCTAGATCGAATGATTTTCTTTGTCCTTAATACTCCAACATTTATATCCAAAGTCATCACCACCATAACCAATGAAAGTGCATTTTTCTGATTTAGCCTCTATATTGGTCCTATCATCCTTGTCAATATGAACAAATACCTCACATCTAAAGACTCTAAGAAATGAGTAATCAACTTTCTTACCATACCAAGCCTCCTTAGGTATGCCTCCATCCAAGGCACTTGAGGGTCCTTTGTTTATCAAGTACACAGATGTGCTCACCGCTTCTACTCAAAAAGAAAAATGTGGTCCTGCATGTAACCTCATGCTCCTAGCATGTTCCATTATTCTTTTGTTCATCATTTCTAACACCCCATTCTATTACAGAGTTCTTGGAACCATATTTTTCTTGTGGATTCCATTTTAGAACAATAATCATCAAACTCATTTTTGCAATACTCCCCTCCATTATCTCGATCTAAGAAATTTTAGCTTAGGACATATTTCATTCTCTACCAATGCTTTCCATTTAACAAAAGTGTCAAATACATCATATTTGTTTCTAATACAATATACCCATATTTTCCTTGTTGCATCATCAATAAAAGTAACATAATAACTTGAACCCCCAAGAGATGATACTTGAGTCAACCCCCACACATCAGAATGTACTAGCTCCAACTTACTCTCTTTCTTTGTAGGTCCAACCTTGAGAAATATTAATCACTTATGTTTCCCATATATGCAGTCATCACAAAACTCCAAACATGTTTCTATATATCCAAGAAAATATTTTTTATGATCTTCATGCCCTTATGGCTCATATGACCGAGCCTATAGTAGTGCCACAATGTTTTATCGGCTTCTAAAGCCACAAGATTACAAACATTAGTGCTATCGTGGTTAAATACAAGGTTCCAACCTTCTTACCTCTTGCCACTACAAGAGCACCTTGATAACCTTCTAAGAGTCCATTGTAAATATCACAAGACAACCATCACTTCCTAATTGCCCCACCGATATCAAACTTCGTCTTAAGGTAAGCACATGTCTAACATCCTTCAATAGCCATGTATTCCCAGACTGCATCATAACTTGAAGAGAACATTTTCCAACTATGTTGTAAGGCTCATCATCACAAAAAAAACATGCCCAAAATCCCCTTGAACATAATCAAAAAAATAATGCCTATGTGGAGTAGCATGGAAAGAAGCCCCTGAATCTGCAACCCAAGATTCAGCAGTATTGTGCAAAGAAAGAATCAAAGCATCCTGACATACATTACCCGTTGCCACATTTTCTTCCTTTTTTTCCCTATGTTGTTGTCCCAAGCTCCCAACATTCCTTCTTTGTATGCTCAAACTTTCCACAGTGCCAACATACTATCTTGATTTTGGATTTTGACCTTGCCCGATCTTTCAATTTTCTACGAGTTTCTCTATTCTTCTTTCTCCCTCTAATTTTCATTGTCAAAGCATTCCCTCTAGTAGAATATTCCCCGAATATTTTTCTTCACATTTCCTCTCTTATAATCACCCCTACAACATCCTCAAACTTCAACTTTGAGTTAGCTGGAACCAAGTTGTTTACCATCATTACCAAGTTATTCCAATGCTCATGTAAAGAGAACTAAATTAATAAATCCCTAACTTCTTCATCAAATTCTATTGTAACCAAAGCTAGCATATTTACAACTCTATTAAAATAATTTAAATGATGTGTTACTGAACCATTCTCAGACATCTTCATATTAAACAACTTTTTCATTAAAAATATCTTATTAGAGGTGAGGGTTTTCCATACAACTTCCTAATGCACCCATCGGTTCTTTTGTATTCTTTTCCTTGAAACATTAAATAATACCAAAGATGCAAGACATAGATAGATTATCCCAAGTGCCTTCCTATCTAGAAAATCACATTTTGCATTCATCATGCTTGAGGGTTTTTTTACTTCCTCAGACAACGGAATATAAATATCCTTTTGATAAAGCTAATCTTCCATCTGCATCTTCTAAAGACTGAAATTCTACCCATTGAATTTATCAACCCTTGATCTTCCATCATCTGCCATATCTCTCACTCAAGCTAAAACTTTCCCTGCGATTCAACACTTCAGCAAACCAAACCAGACTCTAATACCAATTGTCAGGAAATAAGGGATAAAATATGTAGAACAATCCCTCACAGAATCACAACAAGAGAAAACTAATATGCGAAACTTATTACAAATCTAAAATACAAGTGCAGAAAAAAAAAGAACACAACACAAAGAGACAATATTTAACGTGGTTCACCCAATTTGGGATACGTCCACTAAGAATCACTTGCTTAGATTTTATTACAAGCCACCTCTTCTCTCAATATAATACCCAGATCTGTTTGGAGCTATGCTCAACAAACTCTACAAAATTCACACCCGAATTCACACACATCTACAATGTTACATCAACCCTACCATATGCACAAAACCACATAAATAGGAAATTTCTTAAGTAGTTTTACAATACATGGGTACCAAAACCATGGGAAAAAACTAACCCATAAACCTATGGGTCAAAAATCCCACCCATGTGAGAAAACAATTGTGGAAAGTTTACAATAATTTTAGTGTACAATCTTCAACACTTCCACACATGAAAACAGGCTCCATAACCTAACAATGCCCTTCAAACTAATTCTCATTTGATTGATTCATAAGCCATAGTTTCCTTTGATCAAGCATGAACCAAAAAATATCATTCATAAATCATACACCACTATCCACTTTGATGTATTCCCAAAAACTCATATGACTACCAAGACCTAGTATAATTGAACCTTGGGTATATCACCTCATGCACAATCCGTTATGTAGTCAATTTACTCACATGTGTGTTCTCCTTACAAGAGAGAAGAGCCCCACATTATTTTATGGATCCTTGTCTAGGTCATTTACACTTGTGTGTGCCCATGTTTCCTCACAACTTAAACATATTTTCCATTAGGAGGGAGATATAGGTGTGTCGCTTGTGGAGATCAACATTACTAGTTCTACGAGGAATTTTTTTCCAAGCCATAAATTTTTACCTTGGATACTATAATAATAATCACTAGACAAAATTCTATTGAAGGATACTTTGAACTATTAAGCCTTCCAATCTTGTAACACAAAGTTTTTATTTTTTCTAGTAAATGAAGCACGATGGTGATTTCAAGGTTTCCCGTGTGCCCTAACCCTAGTTTCTTTGTTTCACCTCCTTGTAATGTTTATGGGTTGTCAAATGAATACTCCAAGATTTTGAAGACCCTTGATGTTATTTTTATGCCCCATAATAGGATTTTGAGGCTAGGTTCTCAAGCTTGATGGCTCCCGTCCTTGACTCGGGACACCTTCTTTGCCCCTTCTCCTTCGATGCCCGATTTTGGATATGACGGCCTAGATAGTGATAAGGATTGTGAAGACAGGATCTCGTGATCTCGAGGTTCCCTCTCGGGCTTAGGTTCGAGCTCTACTAGGAACTCTACCCAGGTATTCATGTGCCCTTTGCATGGTAACACCCTCTGCGTCCATATCTCACACTTGATACTTGGTAAGGACCTTAAATCAGTGCTTTCTAAAACTAAAATGTAGAGTTGGCCTAATAAACCTAGTTTTGTCAAAAAAATTTGGAGAACAACACTTTGCTCATATCTTACAGGATTTTAAGAGATTCTATGATTTTCATTTCTGGAATTTTAATGGGTGGTGGCAAAGAACAAAACCCTACAAATTTTAAGGAAGCTCTATTTAAAAATGTTACCTCCACATATGTTGCATCATCTATTCCTCCCCCTCCCTACATTGTAGAGCAAGCCTCTCGATTCCCCTACTTTGGAACTCAAGGATGAAGAATATATGGATTTTCTACAAGAGCTGAAATATAAGGCCCTTATTTGCATATTTAATGGTGCCTAGCCATCAAGTAATGTCTTGATTCAACGATTCACTCCTCTTGGATGGACAAATGTAAGTACTTATTATGTGCCTAGGGATTTTCATTGTCTTCTTCAATGATCTGGTGGATTATAATAGGGTTATTGAAGAGGTTCTATGGTTCTAGGGATTGGATGGCCTTTTCACTACCCCATGGTTCCCTCAGTTTGACCCGAATTCCTTTTCCATCTCTCGTGTTCCAGTTTGGGTGAGATTTCCTAATCTTCCCCTTCACTTTTATTTGCCACAGGAGGATATAGAGAATCTTCTAGGGTGTTTCATCAAAGTGGATAGCAAGAGATTAAGTAGTGGACTGCATACGTTTTTAAGGATACGTGTAGAAGTAGATCTCAGAAAGGTGTTACACCCTTAACCTATTACTTGTATTAGGATATGAGTAGCCAACTTGTGGCTTACCATATCATTTTCTTATATCATTTATACTTTCTCATGCTTAATAGGTCAGCCTTGGTGATGGCCATAGCATATGAATAGTATATATATAGGGATTATAGGTAGTATTTCATTATCATTTTGAGAATTTGAGTCTTATTATATGGTTTGGAGGTTGCCCCCTCGAAGTGGCGAAGCTATTCTAATTACATATTGAGATCATTATTTTGAAATATTGTGTTATTTAGTGTTCTATTTTTTCTTTAATCTGAATTATACAAGTAATTTCATTACAAGTGGTATCAAAGCTGCGATCTAGGCCGAAATTAGGGTAAAAACCCTAATTTTTTGTTTCCACCACATATTGCAAACCAGAGCGAATTGGTGAGATATATTTTACAAAAGTTGTGAAGCATTTCAAGTAAGGTTCCCTGAAAATTTCAGACTTTTTTATTTATTTTGCAAAAGTTATTACAAATTTAGGGTTTTTCATAAAATCACTCCCTAGGGTGCAAATTGTGGAAAATTTTCAAGTTCTTTACATTTTCGGAAATCTCTCAAAAAATAGTATTAGTATCTTCTCTAGTGTTTTTCCTGTTCGGCCAAAATTGTATCAAAACCCTAAACCCTAAGGTTTGACATCATGGCGGGGCCTTCCACAAGAGCAAAAAAAGAATCCGGTTACTCCGGGTAAAACCCCAGATATAAAGATGGGGTAGTGATTGAAGAGATGGAGTCAGAAGGGGTAAATAAAATTCCTCAACACTAGGGTTTACCTCAATTGATCATAAGGTGAGCCAACTTGAGTATGAGTTGCGAAATGTACAATCTGAGATGGCCTCTAAAGGAGACATAGCCCAAATCAATCATCGGTTAGATGATATCATGCAACATGTAAAGGGTAACCAGTATGGCCCAAATCCAGCCCATATCAACCAAGGAGGACCTTCAGTTCAAAATCATGGACAAACTAACCATATTGGATCACTTTTCCAATCCCATCAGAATCAAACTTATTCGCAACCACGGAACATGATGCCGAAAGTGGATATGCACAAATTTGATGGTAAGGATCCCCTGAATTAGATAAATCAAATGGAGAACTTCTTTGAGTTACATCAAACACCATCAGGAAAAAGGTGACATTGGCATCCCTATATCTTGAACCCAACCAATTTGTTTGGTATCGTTGGTTATGTGCTCAGAGGCAGAAGAATGGTCTAGGTGTCACTTGGATAGTTTTTACCGAGGAGTTGCAATTGCACTATAGTTCTAGTGTTTCAGAGAACTACTTTAGTCAATTAGCAAAGTTACGACAAACAGATCAGTCAAAGATTATGTGCATCAATTCCAAAACCTATCCTTAAGGGTGGAGAATATTCCAGAAGAGAATCTGAATGACCTGTTTCTTGGGGGTCTTAAGGACCACATCGAGCATGAGGTACATATGTTTAATCCAATCAAGCTTTCTGATTCTATTATCATGGCACATCGTGCAGAGGAAAAAGTTCTTTGTAGTAGGAGGCCACCTTTCATTAACACTAGAGATCGTAGTATCTCTTCCCCTTCATTTGCTAGGCCAATTAGACTGACTCCTCAACAAATGGAAGAAAAAAGAGCAAAAGGATTATGTTTTAACTGTGATAAAAAATATGGACCGGGACATAAATGTGTTGAGAAGAAGTTTGTTCTATATTGACGGAGGTAATGAGGATGATGAGGAAGCTGAAATTATAGGAGAGGCTAAGGAACCAATAGAAGATGAAGTAGAGGATCACCAACCTACAATTTCTTGCCATGCATTGTCAGGTATTAGTACTCCTCAAACACTCAAGGTTATTGGCTATCTCAAAAATATAAGGTGACGGTGTTGATTGACTCAGGGAGTACTCATAACTTCATAAATAGTAAGTTAGTTGCCCGCCTCAATTGTTTTATTTACCCAACTCCAGAAATGCAAGTTATGATTTGGATGGTGGGACAATCAAGTGCACAGGAAAGTGCCATAGTATCAAGCTTTCCATGGGAGACTACATGTTAGACTCACCTATGTTTGCTATTTCTATGGGAGGGGCAGATATTTTTTGGGGGTCCAATGGCTCACAACCTTAGGTACTATAGAGATGAATTTCCAAGAATTGTTCATGCGATTTCATTTAGATGGAAGGACAATACAATTGAATGGGATGGTAGCTAAGTCTCCACAGATTATTAGCTCTCATCGATGTAAAGGTTCTTAGAAAAGGAGTGGATGGCTTTATAGCAAATTTATTTTCCATAGAAGTACAAAATATAGAGTCTTCAATGCCACCCGATCTTCAAAAGATTGTGGATGCTCACTCATCTATTTTTGATGCAATTCCAAAGGGACTACCACCAGTTAGGGATCATGATCATGCCATTCAATTGATTCCAGGAGCCAAACACCTAACATCGACCATACAAATACCCATATTCCCGTAAAAGTGAGATCGAGAAAATGGTGGAGGAAATGTCAAGGCAGTATCATCATGCATAGCCAGAGTGCATATTCTTCACCAGTGGTCATGGTACGTAAGAAGGATGAAACATGGAGGATGTGTCCAGATTACCGAGAACTCAACAAGTACACCATCAAAGATAAGTTTCCTATTCCAATAATTGATGATTTACTTGATGAATCATGGGTGTTTTTATTTCACAAAATTAGATCTTCGTTCGGGGTACCATCAAATTAGGATAAAAGAGGAAGATGTTCATAAAATGGCTTTCAGGACTCATGAGGGCCATTATGAGTTTTTGGTAATGCCTTTTGGTCTTACAAATGCACCCTCAACCTTTCAAAGCTTGATGAACACTATTTTTAGGCCGTTTTAAAGGAAATTTGTATTAGTTTTCTTTGATGACATATTGATTTACAGTAAGACATGGGAAGAACACTTACAACATGTAAATAACGTGTTGGAAGTTTTGGAGAAACATACTTTGTATGCAAATCCATCCAAATGTTCTTTTGGTGTACAAGAGGTAGAGTACTTGGGTCACATTGTATCCCATGAAGGTGTCAAAGTTGATCCTCAGAAGATCAAAGCTATGGTGGAATGGCCAAGGCCCAAAACTCTCAAAAATCTTTGTGGGTTCCTAGGACTAACAGGTACTACAAAAGATTTGTGCGGGGATATGGTAGAATAGAAACCCCACTCACTGCATTGCTAAAGAAGGATGCCTTCCATTGGATGATGTAGCCACTAAATCCTTTGAGCAGCTGAAGGAAGCCATGTGCAACACCCCAGTTTTTGGCTACTCCCAACTTCTCAAAAACCTTCATTGTTGAATGTGACACTTCAGGATCAGGATTGGGAGTAGTTCTAATGCAGAAGGAAGACCAATTGCATTTGAGAGTCACCAATTCAAAGGAAAGATCTACTCAAACCTGTCTATGAGAAAGAAATGATGGTTATTCTTCATGCGGTCAAGCAATGGAGGCCCTATCTCATGGGTAGACACTTCAAGGTAAAAACTGATCATGATAGTCTCAAATACTTTTTGGAGCAAAGGTTATCATCTGAGGAACAACAAAAGTGGGTAACAAAAATGTTGGGTTATGATTTTGAAATCATATACAAAAAGGGTAAAGAAAATGTAGTAGTTGATGCGTTGTCCAGAAGGGATACATCCGCAGATGCCTTACTATGTGGAATGTCCATGTTGATGGCCGATTGGGTGGATGAAGCAAGATTGGAATGGAATCAAGATAAGGATACACAATCTCTAATACAGAATATCAAGCAAGGATCTATGACATCTAACAAATTTGAGTGGAAAGGTAATGCCCTATGGTACAAGGATAGGTTATACTTGAGTAAAGATTCTGAGTTGAAGCATAAGATTCTTGCAGAGCTACATGCCTCACCTATTGGAGGACACTCTAGGTTTTTGAAGACATATCATAGAATAAAAAGAGAATTATTTTGGGAAGGACTCAAGGGGGATGTACAAAATTTGTATCAGAGTGTTTAGTGTGCCAACAAAACAAAGGGGAAACAATTAAGACACCAGGTCTGTTGCAACCCTTACCAATTCCTAGCCAGAGATGGGAGGAGGTCTCCATGGATTTCATCACCGGATTGCCTTGTTCAGAGGGTAAGAATGTTATTTTCATGATTGTGGATAGGCTCACAAAATATGCCCATTTTTGTGCCCTATCACATCCATTTCAGCCAATATAATCGCAACTATTTTTTTGGAGACAGTTCAAAGGCTACATGGAACCCCAAAGATAATTGTAAGTGATCGTGATCCTATTTTCACAAGTAATTTTTGGACGGAATTATTTTCATGTTTGGGTACTCAGCTAGCTCACAGTTCATCTTATCATCCTCAAACTGATGGGCAAACAAAAGTGGTCAACAAATGCTTAGAGGGGTATTTATGTTGTTTTGTATCAGATAAGCAGAGAAAGGTGGATTAAATGGCTACCACTAGCAGAATGGTGGTATAACACATCTTTTCATACCTCTTCTCAAATGACCCCATTTTTAGCATTATATGGTTACCATCCACCTTCTATCACTTCCTCCTTGAGGGTGCAAACTAAGGTCAGAGATGTTGAGGAACACATTCAACATCAACAACAGGTTTTGGCTAGTTTGAAGGAGAATTTAGCATTAGCACAAAATAGGATGAAACAACAAGCAAATCAACACCGTAGTGAAAGACATTTTGAAATTGGTGACTAGGTTTTTGTACGTCTCCATCCTTACAAACAGATGTCCCTAAAGCAATAAAAAAGGAAAAAAAACTTGCTCCTAAATATTATGGCCCTTATCAGGTTCTACAGAAAATTGGTAGTGTTGCTTATAAACTAGAGTTGCTCCATCTTCACACATACACCCAAATATTCCATGTTTCATGCCTGAAGAAGGTTATTGGATAGAAATTTGAAGCCCAGAACAGAGTTACTAAAACTTGATGAGGAAGGAAGAATCATTTTGGAGCCAGAGAAGATTCTGCAAAACACGTACTAAGAGGTTGAGAACTAGAGACATTAAGGAATATCTGATCAAGTGGAAGAATCTGGAGCATAGAAGACGCCACCTGGGAGGATGAAGGTTTTCTCAAACAACATCCAGATTATTCAACGTTGAGGACAACATTGGTTTGAAGGGGAAGGGCATGCTACGCCCTTAACCTATTGCTTGTATTAGGATATGAGTAGCCGACTTGTGGCTTACCATATCATTTTATTATATCATTTATACTTTCTCATGCTTAATAGGTCGGCCTTGGTGATGGCCATAGCATATGAATAGTATATATAGGGATTATAGGTAGTATTTCATTATCATTTGAGCATTTGAGTCTTATTATATGGTTTGGAGGTTTCCCCTCGAAGTGGCGAAGCTATTCTAATTGCATATTGAGATCATTATTCTAAAATATTGTGTTATTTGGTGTTCTATTGTTGCTCTTAATCTGAATTATACAAGTAATTTCATTACAAAAGGACTTCCGAATAAAATGACTCGAATCTGATCACTCGACTTAGATAATGACGGTCCTCATCTTACTAGATAGAGAGTGACAAATCTCCACCCCTTTGGAAGTATCGATTTCAAACTTCGAACTCAAAAGTGGCTCCCCATGAAAAATGGAAGTTAGTGTGCTCAAAGAAGGAAATAAGGGTAAGCATTGATCTTAGGTTTCCTTCTCTTTCCATCCTTCTTCTTTGAGTGTCTCTTCTACCTTATCCACCTTCTAGTCTTGTAGCTTGTATCTAGTTCTGACTCCTCTCTTCTTCCTTGTTTCTTCCTCTTTGTTGCATATTCTTCCTTTGTAGTTGCTTGTGTGGTTGCAGCTTCTCTTCTTTGTAGCTCTAATTTTTGTTTCCTCGGTGGTGAGAATAGTTTCTCCTTTCTTTTTATTTTTTTAACTTTTCTATATATGGTTTCACCTTTGTGGTTGTTTTTTCCCTTTGCCTACGGGATTTCTCATTGGTATACCTTAATGTTTTATCTTGCCTTTTGGGCCTATTGTAAAAGGATGTTGGTCATCTTAAAACCCCCAAATTTACCCTTTTCCAAAAATCTATTAAGCTTTCCAACCCATAAAAACTTAGAACAAATAAAGGGATACCCATCCCAACGAAAGCACTTTGTGCAAAATTTCACCTCACACTACAACACCCTTTAACAATCCATTCACCATCACCAAGTCCCAATTAGGATAACATGGTTTGGGAATTTCACTTATCCTCTTTCCATGCTAATATCTTACAATGACATGCACAATAACTAGATAAAATCCTTAAAAAATGTCCATAGTGGCAGGTGAACTAGAGACAAGAATATGGGAGCCTACATGGACAAGCTTAGGAAGATGTAAATCCTCCATGAGGACATAGCTTGTAGGTGGTTCACATTTGTGCTAGATGGGAAATATTTTAGTTGGTACCTAAGACTCACTAATGATTTCTTTACCTCATGGAATGACCTAGAAAGTGCATTCATTGACCACTTCACCATTATTATCGATCTAAGCATCTTATATAATCATTTTTCTATAATGTGTAGAGAAGCTAATGAACCCATGGGCTACATCAATAAGCAATTTCACAAATTATATCAATAAATGAAATCCCCTATAATCAAACTAAGGATGTAAGAATCCAAGCCTATATAAAATTTCTCGATCCCATTACTTCATAACGTCCCTTCTACCTTGACCACTTTGACCCTTACATATAAAGAGGCCCTCAAAATTGATCAATAAATTATGCCTTAAGGTCTTAATTGTGCATGACATTTTCCTTCTATAAGGAAACCCACTACGTAAAACCAAACACACATCATAAGCTAAGTACTTGTGCATAATCATCATATGCTTAATTATATACCTAGTGTGTAGATGCCAATGTACACATAATTTACTACTCCATGGTATCTATCATTCTCGATTGGGCCTACCATTTAAACAACTTTAACCTCGGGCTAATAACCAACCTTTGTATTTTACCGTTCCTAATTATCATGTAGTGGTGGTCACAACCAACTAACTCCATCCTTCACATAAAAATTATTTGAAATCATGCATATCTCAATCTTTTTACACACCCTTTTTAAAACCAACGTTCCACTTTATACCCACATCTTTGGCTCCCATCACGAAACAAGAAACCTACACTAAAACATCTAAAAAATTTCAAATGATGTGATCAAATTATAGAGGCAAGGCATGTGGTTAAACCAAATCCAACCACTAACTAATTACCATGTGAGAAAATTCATCCTCTAACTGAAGACACAAAATCACGTACTTTGGGTAATTATCTAGTCCTGATTACATACTACTATTCATGTGATTCTTAAGTAAGAAAAGTACTAATTAACCCATGTCTTTGGCCACCTTTCTTTGTTTTTGTTGTTACTTTCATTCTTAAACCCTAACTTTCTCAATCTTCCTCTTCATACTTCGACATTGGTCATCTTGGACACTAGCACCTAGCAAGATGCCAATGCCAAGCGCCCTCATCTCCTCTGGGTGCCCCTGTCCTCTTTGTAATTTACTCACACTTTTTGGGTCCTTTCTATCCATTTGAGCATATTATATTTTTGGTAGTTGGCCTTTTCGGGGTTAATTACGAAATTCAAGAAAAGGAATCATATAAATATAAAGTTATGTGATCATCATAGAGGACCAAGAATTAAACATCTACTATCACCACCTAAGGTTGCATCCATCAAGGCATCTAAGAGCTCCATTGCATCCATCTAGATCCATCACAAGGGACACAAGGGTTGGTTTCATCTACATACACTTCATAGGAGGGAAGTTCATTTATTCCATGCACACATTTACTACATTTCTTTACATCTAGCTATTTGCTTGCTATCCAAGTGTGTGTCATCACAAGAGCAACCTAGGGCACAATTCCACACACACACATAGAACTACATTGGGTATGAGATGTAGTGCAATTCTCATTTGTAAGTCCACCATTATGGTGGTTGAGGATAGTACACCCCTCATTCTACATCTTTTTTTTTTAGGGATTTGATGTCTATTTGAGGGTTTTGTAGGTCTATTCTTCATTGCAAGTTTTTCGGTGACTCCAGTGATCATTATGTGAATCCATAAAAAAAAGGTGAGCATCGGTGAACATCTTACGACCCTGATAATTTGGGTTTCTAAGCATTTCTACAAACCCAGGTTCTTGAATCATTACCCGGCACCCATGGGTGCCCTGTCCCTCTCCAGGTGCCCCTGTCTAGTCCATTTCTCCATATCTACATTTTTATAGGTCTCTTTCTTGTGTGACGCTTTTTTCCATTCTTTCACCTTGTTAGCACTCCCAGGTATACTCTAGATTTAATTGTGAATCAGCTAAGTACCTTTTTCTCCTCCTTATACTTAGGGTTTTATAATTTATTGCTTAGCTTGCTTTGGTATATTTTTGTATTTCATTATTGCATTCATTTACTACTACTATAGCATCAGATTAGGCTTAGATTTTACATTTTAGCTTAATCATTTTGGTGAACCCGACCGATTCAACACATTACTTCTGAGTATGTCTTCACCTTATCAAGTTATGACTCAATCATCTTATCCCTCTTTTACTCCCACTAGGGTTTCTAGCATAACTACTACTCTTGCGGATTTCATGCAAGTTCATACTCAACACCCTTCTTGCTTTGTTATGCCTATGGTTGATCCTTCTATCAATATAGTAACTACTCGATGCACTTGCCCTCCTATGGCCACACTATTTCTATTTCACCACCTATTACTTCTACATCTCCTTAACTTTTATGCTTCTAAAGGCTATGATATCATTGAACAACTTAAGAATACACCATTGACCAAAATCTCTCTCTATGACTTATTGTGCAATGTGCTAGATTTTTGTCAAACATTAGAGGTTTCCCTTCATGTTATTCATATAGAAAGTGATAATTCCGTGCGGTATCCTTCACACACCTCATTCAAAAAAATTATGTGCACTATATCATTCACTAATGAGGACATATCACCATTTTTAATGAAAATATGTGTGTGCCATTGCTTATCACCATTGTTATCAACACCACTTACATTAAACGTGTTCTTATCGATAATGGATCAGTCATCAATCTATGTGTTTATTCCCTTCTAAAACAAATGGGCATTAATGATAATCTAATTTCTAAGAACTCCACTCTCATTTGGGGATATGATTCAACTACTCACACATGCCTAGGAACTATTTCATTACATATTCAAGTTGGGCCTAAGACTGTCCTTACCAACTTCTTCATTATAGATGCTTCATTTCAATTCAACCTATTATTAGGTAGACCTTGGATTCATGCAATGCAAGTAGTACCTTCTATTGTACATCAATGTGTCAAATTCTTGCATGATGGATACGAACATACTATTGCTGTAGATCCTGAACCCTTCAAATTATGTCACATAGACCATGTTATCATTCTATGCCTATTCCTCCTACACAACTTATTCCATATAGTAGTATCGATACATATGATGTTGGTCAGTCTAGTGCTTCACAATCTTCTTCGTAGCTCCAAGCACTCCAGTTATTTCTACTCATACTATTGCTATCATTTCACCCACAGTACCTGCTCTTGTGCAAACTACTACTCTTCCCATTAACGCTCCTCTTACATCTAGTGCACCACCTACCAACATACTTGATACAATAATACAAAATGACAATGTAACCACAGATGATTCGGATGACTCTGACGATGACGTTGATCATGTTGAACTTAATGATGAAGCATTAGGCAAACTCAACTTCACTCCTATTGATGTGGATGAATCCTATTTCAATGACACTTTCGTGGCCAATGGTCATGGTGAATAAAAATTCAAGACCCCTCCCTCTACTAATTTTATGGTGCTCTATCACGGGTGCATTCATACTATAAACGTTATTTCACCCTCTCCCCAAAGAGTAGTTTGTATTTGTGAAACCTCCCTTCACATGCACGCTCTTCATCAATAACTCTTATTTGCATCACATTCTGGTGGATAGTACTTGTCCCGATACTATTTGCACATATGATGGCTTAACTAGGCTCGGATTGACACTTAATGAAATTCTCCCATCACCTCACTCACCTCATCTCTATCATGGTTATTTTCACATTACAACCACTTATGGTCTTTGGGTGTTCCATCTAGTAGTCTTCGTTACACATACCCCTCGTATTTATCCATTGACACTTGGGCAATCTTGGCTTGACTACATTGGGGGCACGTTAGATTCCACTCATACTTCTCTCACTTTCCCTATGTCATTTGGCAATATTACTATTAGTAGTGATTCATCTCCTAGTCATTCTCAAAATCTCACTCACTGGTATGCACATGGATGTCCACCAGCACCTTTCACCGATGAGGAATATGCAATGACTATGTACACCTTACATCATAACGGCTCCTTATATGATCCACCTCATAGTATTTCCTATCAAGTCTCCAATGCAGCCCCAGTTAGCTTCGATAAGGACAATGACAATCCTTTAGACCATGGCACTTGACCACTCTCTTCCTTCACATACTTGGGGGGCATCAAGCTCACCCCCTACTATTAACACATGTCTTAAATTCACTCCATTACACACCTTACTTCTAGAATATACATCTTGAAACACACTTGTTTCGTCACTTCCCTATGACACACTCTTGTGATATGGTTCACACTTGACTGTTGATGGAATTCTATATACATTAACCTCACACACTTTACACATTATACACTACACACTACACATTGCATATCACACATTGCCTATTTCACACTTGCATCACCTTCTTCTATACCCTACACCTCTTATACATCTACAATATTTCCTTCTTCATACACACCATATATATTGTGCACTTTCTACATTCTTCTATTCATATTTTCTTTTAAACATCATACACACTATATACATCTTCACCATCATCTTCTTACATATACTATACATCATATGTGCTTTGTACTTTCCACACTCACACAATCTATACATCTTGTGCTACATTATACATCATCACACTCAAACAACAACAAATATTATAAACCACATTCTGCAATTTACACATCCTCCTATTACATCATATTATTCTCTTCCACATTATACACATCCTATATCCAACTTATACAAATATCACACTTACCCTATACGCATTCTAGTTCAATGGTCCATGCTTGACTACATTTGGTCTACATCTAAAAATGGACCTTATCACACTCACATGTTCAATCACTCACTCATTAACACGTTATGCACACATTTGACCTATCTTCTAATGACGCACTTCTCGTTTAGGGTTCATTCTTGACTATTGAGGGGGCATAAATAAATGAACCTCATTTCATACATTTCCATCCACTTGGGGGGCATGCTGCTCCTATCATTCACACTACATTCCATTATGTACCATCCACAACATACTACATATCTTAGTTACATTTACTCTTGTTTACTTATGCTTTTACGTGTTCATCTTATTACACATGTTAGATAGATATCTTGTATGCCATTATCTTTATCATACACACATGCACGTTCACTTTCTTTTCTAGTTGTGATCGCATATTTTACATATCTATTACATGTAGCATGGATGCTTGGCACAATACCTATTACCAATCCCATAGAGGCTCTTGGGGCATCCACTTTCGCACACTACATATTTTATTGTTTCTTTTGTACTCAACACTCTACATCATCAACTTATACATGCTTTGACATACATTTTTATCTTTCTAACATGCTAATGGGTGCTTCATGTGCAACATTTGTTTTGCAATATGTTTACTTCATGGTTATCTGTTACATTGTTTTCCATTGATTATCATTGTATGATCTTGATTGCGGGCTTATCCCTTTTTCTTGTGTGCACACTTGTCTATTTGCATTACATTCTAATTGATTGTATTGTCACATCGTGGTTTATGTCCCATGTTTGAACCCACTTTTCATGGTCTACATTTTCTTCTTATGTGTTTACTTGCATCTTAGCTTACATATTATATGCACTTGTCTTTTATATGCATGTTTTCCTATACTAAGACTTGTCTCCTAACCACTTATTTGTGTGTGCCTTGGTTTCTACCAAGCACATTCCTTCTTCATTGCAGGCATAGTTCAACACAGTTGTTAGTCCTCCTTTAGGCCACATACTCCTTCAACAACATCACATGCACCCCAAACAAGGGGGCATCATATGGGTGAATTAGTCACCCCATACAAAGTTATACTCAACACAATACCGATGCAGCACATTTTTAGTTTCGGACAGGGCTCAAAATCAAACTTGGGTCCTTAGTATAGAGCATCCTTCCCTGAGTGCCACTAACAAGAGGAAATTACACAATTCTTCAACATGTCATAGAGTCTTTTGACAAGGTAGAGATTCCTTTGGCACTGAAAATTTTCATGGCGGATTTTATAGGGTAGAGATTCCTTAGCACATACACACCATCGAAAATGGTGTTTTATACAACGGGAAGTAGTTAACGGTTGGTAGATGATACCAAACAGTTCTCCATACACTTCTTCCATTACACTGATGTGAGATTGCCAGAAAAAAATGTCTGTCAACATCATCTTCAGGATCCTTTCTACACCCTTTTTCTCATCACGGATCAGGTGCACATGTTCCTTTTTCACACTTTTTCATTTTACATACTTTCCTTACATACTTTTTACACATTTGATCATATACATGCATATTTGACTACTTGTCGACTTCTCTTTTACAGTTCATCTCGTATGGGAAGCGGTAGTCAACATCACCACAACACCAACAACAACAACATCACACACATTGACATCAAAAATAGGTACATCATGACATCTACACATGCATTTCCGCCCTAGGTTCATTTTCATCATCACTTTTTGCACTTCCTCATCCTTAGCATCCACGCTTCACATTTTTATCATTTCATGCTTTGTCTAGTCCCTCGACACATTTCCTACATCGATCTACATGGATATCAAGTATGCATCTCTATCTACTTTATGTTATTGAGCTTTCCACTCACCAACATAAAGTGGGGAAAATGTAGACATAAAATCACGCACTTTGGGTAACTATCTAGTCCTGATTACATACTACTATTCATGTGATTCCTAAGTAATAAAATTATTAATTAACCCATGTCTTTGGCCACCTTTCTTTGTTTTATGTTGCTACTTTCAATCTTACACCCTTACTTGCTCAGTTTGCCTTTTCATACTTTGGCATTGGTCATCTTGGACATCGAACCTAGCCATGACGCCAAGACTAAGCGCCCTCATCCCCTCTATACGCCCCTACCCTTTTTTTTACTTTGCTCACACTTTTTTGGTTCTTTTGAGTCATTTGAGCATCTTATCTTTGTGGTAGTTGGCATTTTTGGGGTTAATTATGAAATTCAAGCAAAGGAATCATATAAATATAAAGCTATGTGATCATAATAAAGGACCAAACACTAGGCATCTACTATCTCCACCTAAGGTTGCATCCATCAAGGCATTTAAGAGATCTATTGCATCCATCTAGCTCCATCACAAGGGACACAAGGTATGGTTTCATCTGCATACACTTCATAGGAGGGAAGTTCATTTTATTCCATGCACACATTTACTACATTTTTTTACATATAGCTACTTGTTTGCTATCCAAGTGTGACTGGCACAAGAGCAACCTAGGGCACAATTCCACACACACACACACACACACACATACCTACATTGGTTTTGATATGTAGTCTGATGCTTAGTTATAAGTTCACCATTGTGGCGGTGAGGATAGTCTGACCCCTCATTCTGCATCTTTCTTTTTTGGTATTTGATGTATATTTGAGGGTTTTGCAGGTATATTCTTCATTACAGGTTTCCGGAAACTCCAGCGATCATTGTGTGAATCCATAGTGACAAAAGATGAGCATCAATGAAGATCTTGTGACCCTGAGAATTTGGGTTTCTAAGAATTTCCGTAGACCCAAGCACCTAGAATCAGTACTCGGGCACCCAAGTGTGCCCTTGTCCCCCTCTACGCACACTTGTCCAGTCCATTCCTCTATAACTACATTTTTGTGGTCTCTGTGCAATACTTCTACCATTCTGTTCACCTGGTTAGCACTTCAGTATACTCTAGATTTAATTGTGAATCAGCTAAGTACTTTTTCTCCTCCTTGCACTTAGGGTTTTATAATTTATTGCTTAGCTTGCTTTGGTATATTTCTATATTTCATTATTGCATTCATTTACTGCTACTATAACATCATATTAGGCTTAGATTTTACATTTTAGCTTAATCACCAATGCCATAAGATATAAATTAAAGGACTTGAGATGACCAAATATGAGAGGCTTTGCCCTAAGAGACATCGTTTATAGGAGGGTAAGAAACCAACACATCCTAAAAATGACTCTTGTGGGAGATCACAATCTCTACAAAATTATGCCTCAAAGAAAGAGAAGGAGATCTATCAAAATATCATGTACCAAAGGAAATAAAGCCCTTATGTTCAAGTTTTCATATATTTCATTGTAAAGCATAACAATTATTGTCATGATATCCTTTGATTCCATGATAATTCCAAAATGGTTTGTCTTTGATCTTGTCAAGCCTATGAAAGAGATAAGAAAAATTAAGTGGTAAATTAATTAATTGTTTATCGAGTAGCTCATATACAAATGTCATGGAGTTTAACATTCTTGTCAAACGAAAGAGATGTTTTCTAATGTGGTTGCATTAGTATACGGGATCGATTGATTGAACTTGAATTAGCATATGAATCATGTATATTGTTTATATCACTTCTTCCTTGTAACCTCAAAAATAGAATTATCAAGGTTCATAGAGATGTGATTAACATGTGTGTAGGGGATTCCTTAGATGTGTTATCCTATCCTTAAGTGTTTGATCTCGGTACTCATAGCTTGAATTTATATTTGAAAATTATTTTTTAAAGTTTGAATAGATTGTAGGATAGTCTTATAAAACATTCCATTGACTTAACTATTTGTGGATGGAGGATCCATAAGAGGAAGCCCAAAAGGGTATTTTCAAATGTTGTCCTTTAAAATTTGATTCACACATGATATAGTCATGAGCAATAAGGTAAGATTGACATTCAATATACCATACTATATAGAGCTAAAAATTGGTTGTTGGAGATGGATAAGAGTAATCACAAAGGTAACAAAATATTTTAGTCCAATGGTGGTTTTTAAAAGAAGAAGAAAATGATAGTCGTCAAATAACTAAAATGGCTATTTTTAAAAATAGAATATGAATTTTACAAAAAAAGAGAGTTATTTTAGAATTTGAATATTATGAACAAAAATATCCATGATATTTACAAATAAATGTGTATTTTTTAATTATGCCCTTATTACAAAAAAATAGTTTTGAAATTCTAAAAATGTGCTAAAAATTAGGACAAAAAAAGGTCTTCATTTAATTTATCAAAATGAAGAAAAGCCTCCAAGGGATTTGAAAATAGGTTCATTATTTTTTTTAGATACGACGCAAAATGTGTTGTCATTGTACCTAAAAACCTAAAAAAAGACTTGGGGTAACATGGGATTGTCTCTCAAGTTGTGGGACTTGCTACTTGAGACAGACCTCCAGAGAAGGTTGGTTCCTCTACCTAATCCTAATGCTAAACTACTCCTACTAGCAGGAAATGCAACTATCTAATCTTATTCTAACAATCCAAGGGACCAAGGGAGAGAGAAAATGCATAAAAAGGAAAATCCTAAGTAAAGAGAGGTGATATCACCAAGAAGAGGGGGAAAGACACTCTCAAATGAGTGAAAATGGGAGGAAATGAAGAAGGAGAGGGAAACATGAGTGTTACAAAGTCCAAAACAACATTCAAATTCTCATTTCCATGGAGCACAATAGAAATAAACCTTGCAAGAGGAGAATAAACATGCACATATACTTGCAAATAGATGAAGAGGAAATATAATGTAATAAACACAAGCTAGGGCAAGAGAATAGCCACAAAACATGAATTTTATTGCTTCAAAGAGATGCACAATCCATTACAATGAAGGAAAAGGCAAGAATCACCTTACAAGAGGTCTAAATCTAGAGGCCTACAACTCAAAATACACATGCAACACTTGTAGAATGATGCATTAACATTCCAAGAGGGTCCAACCTTTACAAATGGCATCATTTTACAATATATAGAAAATGGGAGAGAGAGAGAGAGGAGGAAAAAGAGAGGGAAACTCATATTTCCACCTTCAACCACCAACAACATGCATTGAATGTCTAAAAATAGGCATGGGCACCCTGCCAAGACCATTTCCCCATGATACTTTTCTTGTAGGAGAAGGAATGGGCACCATACCTCATCAAATCTGTGGTTGAGCTACCTAGAACTACTCTTTTAATGTTGGGAAATTTTTTCCTATTTTTCACCTACCTAACCTCTCAAACTTAAGAATTTCCATCATTTCATGGTGTAGTACATGATGAGACCTTTCCAACAAGTCCAATTTTGTGAAATTTGGAGTTACAGGGAGAAAGTTATGGCCCTCTAAATTTCATGGAGCTCTAGGAGAGTCACGAGGTTCCTTTCTTCGCTTTATAGTTTGACTTTAATGGTTTTTTTTGAAGTACGGATGAGATGAATCGGTCGGAGTACCTGAGAGGAAGTGTGGGAATGTGCTTTGGGTCATGACTTGTGCTCGTGGGACCCAACTTACCCACTTTTGCATTTTCCACACCACGTTCCCCATTCCATTGTTCCTATTTCTCGATTCACCACGACTTATTCGACCATTTCGATTCGATGAATTGTTAGAACATGGGAACGTTCCCCCTCTTCATGCAATTTCCTCCTTCTCCCGATTCTCCCAATTTGTTCACCTAACCCCTACTTCATTTTGAAAAGTCACATGATCAATTCAACCCAATCCCCATCGAAATTCCATCGGTGTTCTCTAATTCCCATTTTGCCCATTTTTCTAATTTTTAGCTAATGGGAAAATGAACCCACTTAATTTGATGAGTGAAATTTTAGTCGAGAACACAGGGAACAAAAATTTAACATTCCCTCTATTCCTAAAATGTCCAATTTATCAAACATAGACCCAGCATATTTTTCCCAAATTTAATATTCATTTGGCTAAGTATGGGAATGATGAGAGGGTGACTTGAAAGGCTTAAATCCATGGACATGTCCCCAACATTGATTTTGCATGATTTTCATCTCAAATTGAATGCTCACCCTTGAATCCAAAAAAATAATGGAAGTTATCAAAATATCCCATTATGAGGGGTTTTAAATAATACTTTAATGAGTGGAAAATCAATTTGAAATTCCACCACAATTAGATTGAAGAGATCAATGGCCTTGAAGCATCCATTGGGCATGGAGTCAACCCGAAAATCTTGAAAACTAATCTAAAATTTGAATTTCTTACCCTGATCTTTGCATAGGAACTGCTTGAACTTGATCATCCTCATTATGAGATGTGTTCTAAATAAAAATTTTATGAGGGTGGAAAATTATCTTGAATTGATTTTCCATCACATCTATTCTTACAACTCATCCCTTTTGACTTCCATCCATACAACTGCAAAAAACATATCATGCTTTCCAGTCCACGCACTTGAGGAATTATGTCAAATCTAAATACAACTAACAAACAATGTGCAAAAAACACTTAGAGGAAAGGAAAATATACTACTAACAAGACAATTTGTTGAAGATGCTTGATAGATCCCATTGAAACCAAATCTAATCTTCTCCATCTAATTTTGATAATTGAAAGCATTATTTGACTTGACTTTGCTTGAAATCATAGTAGGTCACTTATATAAAACTTCATGCCTTCCTTTTGGTTTCTCTCTCTTGTCCCATTTAGGACAAGATCTCCTTCTTGAAATCCTAGCTTTTTTTTCTTGTCAAAACACTTCTTATTTGAGCTTGATCTTTCTCCATTGTTTGCATTACTTGATTTCTCAACTCTTCTAGCTCCATGAGCTCTGCATATCTGACTTCCATGGCCTCAAATTCAAACATTTCCATCAGTTGTTTGATGAGCTCTAAGGCTGGCAATTCAAGAGATATTGGCAGCCTTGCTTCTTTACCATAAACCAATTTGTAAGGAGAGCTACCAGTTGATCTTTTGGGAGTGATTCTATCAGCCCACAAGGATGATTTTAACTTTGTATGCCAAGTCCTCTGATTTTCATCCAAGGTCCTCCTTATGATTCTCAAAATTTTTGTTAGGATTCAACCTTGGCCATTACCTTGGGGGTAATAATTTGAAGAGGTGCTCAAGTAGATGCCATTCTTAACATCCCAATCATAGATCTTTGTGCGAGGAATGCTAAAGCATTATTAGAAATGATCATGGAAGGAACACCAAACCTGGTCACAATACCTTCATAGAAGTCCAAGATGTTAGCTCATTTTCTTCCTTCAATGCAATTGCCTCTCTATCCATTTGGTGAAATAGTCAATGGTCTATGAGATCCACTTGTGACCCAAGCTTGAATGTGGGTTGATCACTCCAATAAAATCCAATCCCCATTGCATGAATGGTTGGTTTATAGAGATGGGGTGGAGTGGAAGAGTTGTTAACTCTTTCTTTACCTATAAAGAATGCACATTTTTACATTTCTTAATCCATGCATAGTAATCATTGAAAAGGTTAGGCCAATAATAACCAACTTTCATGATCTTGAGAGTTATTTCCCTTGGAGAAAAAGTGACCCTCCCTTTCTCCATCATGAAACTCATGCAACACTTTCTCTATCTGATCTGTCTTAATGCATCTCAAGAGAACACCATTCACATCTTTCTAAATAGGATTCCATCAATAAGCACAAAGGAATGGATTGAAGTCTGAAATACCTCCTTTTTTTTGCTTAACCTTGGGGGCATTGGCTATTTTGAGAAAGTTGACTACATCATGAGTCCAACAAGGAGTAGGTAAGGCATTAGTTGATTTCTTGATCATGTTGAAGCACAAGGATGGATTCTTCATCAATATGTTGGTCTAAAACCAATTTCTCACACAACCCCTTTTCCTCTAACAACTTAGTTACCTTGATATCAATGTCATACTCCATTACTTTGGTTATCCAACCAGCTCTTTTCTCATTCGGTCTTTGTTCAAAAGGAAGTCTTTCACACCAGCATGTGAAACTAGTAGATGGATCTTGTTGTTGGATACCAAATGCCTAAATTTCTTCAAACTTCTTATAACAAAATGCATGTTTCTCAATAAATGAATATCTCACCTCATAATCCTCTAGAACTTTGGCTAAAAATGCAACAGGTTGTTCCAAGCCTTCTTCATTCAATTGCACACCAGTATGGTGGATATTGTCTTTGTGCCAAAAAAGCATACAAGGTGAAATATTTTGTAAAATTGGGATTAATGAGAGTTGGGGCTGTGTTATTGCTTGCTTTATGGCTTCAAAGATGTTTTTTCCTTCAATGGTCCATTTGAAGACCATGCTCTTCTTTAACATCAATGTCAATGGCTTTGACAAGGTTGGAAAAATTTGGGACAAACCATCTGACAAAGAAGTTGATTCTTCCTAAGAAGTTTGAGTGCTTTCTTGTGACTAGGTAAATGGCAATGCAGGATGACATTAACTCTCTCTAGATCAATGGTTAATCCTTCTTTAGAGACAATATGGCCAAGGAGTTTACCTTCATGAGCTAGGAAGATGCATTTCTTTGGGTTGAGAGAAACTCCAAACTGCCTACACCTCTCAAATACCTTCTTAGGTGGAGAAGATGATCAAATGCATTCTTAGAGAACATTGTGATATCATCCAAGGTACACAAGAACAATGTTGTTGATCAGTCCCTTGAATGCCATATCCATGGCTCTTTGAAAATGTTTCTCCTGCATTAGATAAACCAAAAGGCATTTTCCTATAGGCATAGGTTCCCCATTTAGTGGTAAAAGTTGTCTTGAATTGATCTTCTTCTTCCTTTACATGATCTGATTGTAGCCAGTAACCATCTAGAAGAGAAAACCTTTCTAACCCAACCACCATTTGTAAGATTTGTTCCATTGAAGGTAAACGTGGGTAATGATCCTTTAAAGATGCCTTATTTAAATCCTTAAAATCAACACACAATCTGATTTCTCCATTCCTTTTCCACACTGGAACTAGATTAGAAACCCAAGATGAATGCTTGATGGGAAAATGATGTTTTCCTCAATCAATTTGTTTAATTCCTTCTTCATTAGGGGCTCAATATGTGGATTAATGTCTTTTTTTTTTAGGCTTGGCAGTTGAATCCAACTCAATGGTGTGTTGAGCTAAACTAGGATCAAAACCTCTAAGGTCTTCATAGCTCCATGCAAAAATATCAAAAAATCTTGGCAAAGTTCTACAAAAGCATGTTTTTCATGTGGAGTGCTTACCTTACCAATCTTGAAGCAATTTTCCTTCACCAACTAGATGGGTTCTGAATCTTCACCCTTAACTGTTATGTTTTCCTTTTCTTTTCTAAACTGGTCATTAGGGTTGAAAATGGATTCCAAGGTCACTAGGCCCTTGGGCAGCTTATTTGATCTGAGTTGAACAACTTGGTCTCCATATTGCTTCTCCAACTTATCTTGATTTCTTGAAGAAAACTCAACCTCTTCTTGAATAAAATTGACAATTTGTCTGATCATTTCAAACACTTTCCAATTGGTGTCATTTTCTAGTATAGCAGCCTCACTACTACTACCTTGATATGTGGTTGCACTTTTTCTCTCTTAATGTTCTCAACAACATCAAACTTTTCCCCAATCACAACCAATTTATCAACAGTTTCATTTTTTTTCTTGGAATGGCATGGATATTAAAAGCTTCAAAATCTTCTAAAATCCCCATACTCTATGCTTGTAATCCTTTAACAAGTCATTCTTGGTTGCATTTGATCCTCTAATTTGATTCACTATCAATTCACTATCCCCAAAGGTCTGCAATTTTTTATGTTCTTCTTTCTTGCCCATTAAAGCCATGGATGAGGGACTCATATTCTGTTATGTTATTGGAGAAATTGAATTGAAATCTGAAAGAGGAGTAATACTTCATACTTATAGGAGACACAAGGACTACACCTCCTCTACTCCTTGTCTACTTCTTGATCCATCAAAGAACATTTTCCAAATGCCATCTTCCTCTTCATCATTTGGTTTACAATACTAGGAAGAAAAGGTGAATTCTCCTCATGTAGGCAAATAAATACCAAGGCCAACTTCTTCAATCTGTTGATATGGGTCAAAACCATGGCATTCATTTCCCCACTCATCAAGTAGTAAATCAGGAATGCCTTCAATTTGAGTATCTACATCTTGGGCATTTGGACAATCTTCTTGATCAAAGATGGTACAATTTGCATTGATGGGGCTAGGCACATAAGGTTCTATATGGTATGTAGTAATTGGTTCAGACTTAATAGTATCCTTAGTGCCATACCTAGTTCTGAAGAACATATGAGACCAATCAGCTATTGATAAATATCCTCCAATTTTGGTAGTGAAGTCTTTGGATAGACATAGAGCAAAGAGTGGAGGTAGATCAATTATGAAGATATCTTGGGGAATAGAAAATTGGGGCATGCATAATGTGAGGCTTAAACCTTTGATAACTCCAAAAGTCCCCATTTTGTCCATCCATCCAGTGCACCACACCCTTTGAAAGAGATTCATATTTGAGACCCAAGTTGGTCTGCAATTTGTTTGGGCATGACAAATTTTTGCTCTAAATCAATCATACAATTGTGAACTAAATGATTTCCAATGATCAAGGATACATATAAAGGGAGGAGGTTTCATTTTTTTTTGGTTGATCTTCCTTTTTTGTATGGCATTAGTAAGAACAACTTTGTTTTCTTGTTCCTTGGATGATCACTTGGAATAGAGAAGTTGGCCATAGCTTGCTTGTAAGAGATCTCTCTTTATCCTAGGAATTGCCAATGATTCCCACATTGATATGCTCACATTATTTTCTTCATTTGTTCAAGGATGTTGAAAGGAGTTGAATTATCTTTTGTTTGTACCTTACTTACAACAACATTTTCTTGCACTTGAGATGATGGGAAGGACCCTTTAGGTTGATTTTGTACATTTGGAGCTACATTTGAATTTCCACCTCCTTGGAGTGTCAAAGAAGGTTGAGAAGGACCTACATTTGTTGATTGTCCCTCTTCCATAGCCCTCTTCTTAGATCTAGTATTAGTAGCCACACCTTGAGGAAAGGTCTGATTTATTCCACAAAATTCATCCATTTGCCAATTTACAAGTGAAGTATCACTTGGTGGTGTCTCTTGAGTGACTATCTGCTTGCTGATTTTCCTTTGAGGGGTATCTTGAGGAATAGATGCACTTTGCACCATTAAAGCTTGGTTTAAAATGCCATTGGGGCATGTTGCTTGGTTGTGTGGAAGATGACAAGGGAAACACCACTCATAATCTTGCACAAGGTTATTTTGAACATGAACCAAAGCTTTGGATGAACTAGCCACATTTGGGTTATATGGTTGAAATGGTCTTGCAGAGAGGAAATGATTTTGATTTTGAGGAGCAACTTGGAATGAAGGTTTGTTTGGTTGATAAGGGGACTTGTTAGGTTGGTTGGTATGGAGGTTGATAAGGTCTGAAATTTTGGGCTTTTGCCTCTTAATGGATACCAACTCATTCCCAAAATTTTGCAATTGTTTCATTACTTCTTATAACTCAGTTGAAGTACTTGAGGAAGTAGATGCTTGACTAGAACTTTGATTTCTTGGGGATGGAATAGGAGCTAATTCAGGGGTTTGATGAGAAGTAGGTGTCTCAATCTCTAGGGAATATAGGCATTAGAGGTCTAGGAGAAAGTTTCCTAACCTTGAATAAGGCTATTCTCAACTCTAATAGCAATGTCATAAGCATCTAGTAATGTTCTACCCCCATAGACTGAATCATGACTGAAATATCACTATTCAAAGCCTTTAGATAATAAAGAAATGCATATTGGGGTGTAGGTCTTACCACTTGAGGAATTCGGTCCCAAGTCCTTTGAAATATGATGTTAAAATCAATCATCTTGTTCATTTGGGGCTCTTTGTTGTTGTCATTGCTCTATCAAAGACAGGTGATCTGATTTATCCTCAAAATGATTGCAAAGGGTTGTGCCAAGTTCATCCCAATTATGAATTGAAGTAGGTCTCAAACTCTATACCATTGAAGGGATTTTCCTTTGAATGATGAAGCCAAGAGTCTAACTACTACATCATCTTCAATAATAAAATGGACTGAAAAACATTAGCAACATCTTGGATGTGGTCAGTTGGGTAGTATGGTTTTCACCAGTGAAGAAGGGATACTTTTAAGTGCAAACACTGGTATATCATGTTGTGCATTGAGAGCTAGAGGGCTACCACCATTGAAAACTTGACAAAAGGAAGATTCCTTTAAGATTCCATGAATGGGATGGGTCTTAAAACTCTAGAAGACAACAAAAGGCCTACTACCGGAGGAGGAGTAGAGAGAGACTTTGTTTGGTGGTGATGGTGATCTCTAAACCGATCTGCCTCTTCTTCTTCTTCTTGGTGACAACTGCAAGTAATCAAAAGATTCTTCCCTGTTGTTCTTGACCTTGTTTGAATCCTTCTCATGAAAATAGGCACTTTACTACATGGAAACCAGTAGAATATAGTGTTGGAGTCACCAGATGTGTTATTGCAAAAAGCCTCCAAAGGCTGAAAATTCACCAAGATACACACCAAAACTTAGTGAAATAATAAAAAAATCTCAGGATGTCCCACCGGGCGTGTGCCAGAAATGTTATCACCAAAAACAACACCCTTTGATTTTCATGAATGAATGGATGAGAAATCAGTGTTTTTGGGTAACATGGGATTGTCTCCAAGTTGTGGGACTTGCTACTTGAGACAAACCTCCAGAGAAGGTTGGTTCCTCTACCTATCCTAATGCTAAACTACTCCTACAACTGAAATGTAACTATCTAATCCTATTCTAACAATCCAAGGGACCAAGGGAGAGAGAGAGATGCATAAAAGAAAATCCTAAGCTAAAGAGAGGTGATAACACCAAGAAGAGGGGGAAAGACACTCTCATATGAGTGAAAATGGGAGGAATGATGAAGAGAGAGAGGGCAAATATGAGTGTCCATAGTCCAAAACAACATTCAAACTCTCATTTCCATGGAGCACAACAAAAATAAACCCTACAAAGGAGAATAAACATGCACAATATACCTGCAAGTAGATGAAGAGGCAAGAAATGCAATAAACACAAGCTAGGGCAAAAATAGCCACAAAACATGAATTTTATTGCTTCAAAGAGATGCACAATCCATTACAATGAAGGAAGAAGGCAAAATCACCCTATAGAGGTCCAAATCTGAGGCCTGCAACTCAAAATACACATGCAACACTTGTAGAATGATGCACTAGCATTCCAAGAGGGTCCAACCTTTACAAATGGGCATCATTTTACAATATATAGAAAATGAGAGAGAGAGAGAGAGAGGAGGAAAAGAGAGGAAACTCGGATTTCCACCTTCAACCACCAACATGCATTGAATGTCTAAAAATAGGCATGGGCACCCTACCAAGACCATTTCCATGATACTTTGCTTGTAGGAGAAGGAATGGGCACCATACCTCATCAAATCTGGTGGTTGAGCTACCTAGAACTGCTCTTTTAATGCTGGATTGTATTTCCCTTTTCACCTACCTAACCTCACCAAACTTAAGATTTCCAATTTTCATGGTGTAGTACATGATGAGACCTTTCCAACGAGTCCAAGTTTGTGAAATTTGGAGTCCACTCGGTCCCCCTACTACTTCATTGTCGGCTAAGTCGTGCGATCAACAAACTCAAGCCTCATCGACATTGTTCCATCAATGCTCTCCAACTCCACCTTTTCCGCAATGAAGTATCCCATCAACCCACTCGTTCGGATCAGCCCGTCAATGAACACGAGAACAAAAGAACATACCCTATGTTCCTAAAATGTCCTATTTAGCCGACAAAGAGTAGATTTTGCCCATTTTTGACATTTTTGGCTATGTATGGGAATGGAGGGGCTTGAATGTAGAAATGGAGTGTCCCCAACATTGATTTTGCACAATCTTCATCAAATTGCTTTGTCCAAATCCAAAACAACGATGCAAGTTATTAAAATATCTCGGGGGGGTATTTTGGATAACAACAAGATAAGATTCTGCAAGAACAACCATCAAGTTCACCAAATTTTTACACCCTAAAAAATATAAATGTGGGTAGTACGTAAAGAATGTTCCAAGTTAAATATTCTAAATAAATTAATCAACATTAATCATACAATCTAAAATAAAGCTTTGAATACTTTGCATGATGATATAAAGATAGAACGATTGCTTAAAACAAAAGAGAGGATAAAGACTTAGCTACACATGGAGGTACATAGGTATTTTGGATGTTCATACTTGACTAAACGAGCTTATCCAAACTTGAAAATACTTTGTTCTTGAAACTATTCCTAGAAAATGCTCATGTACAGAACTCTATAGATCTTGTTGGGTCGTAGTACAATCTAGTCTCTCTTTGTACGATTTCAAACCTACAAATGGTGGAACTTTATAAATTTGTATGCCCATCCTTAGTATGCAAACGGTTGTCACTATTTGTCACTAGGAACAAATAGAAACATTAGGTACCTGCAACAAACTTTATGAAATGATTAGATAACAAAAGGAGAAAATCATGTGTGGGTTTGAAATCCATGTGTGGGTGAGGCTAAACTAACCTTGGCAACCAACATTATGTATAATCAATCCAACATTGCACTACATCCCTTCAAACGAGAATAAATCTCATGTAATTCCCCTAGTGTTTGTGCAAATAGTGTATGAAATCTAGGTCAACCCCCTATGTTTTCCCTCGTGTCTCAAATGCATTGATCCAATTTGTCCATCAAAACCTTTGACAATGTTTGGAGTGATTTACTCTTGTTAAGACATGCTTCTAAGACCTTTGTTTACTTGGTAATGAAAGAAAGTAAACTCTTAAACCTAGTTTGAATACTTCAAACATGTCTAATAGTTACTCTAAAAGATGTGCAACTACTTAAAAGATTTTTGAGAGTATTAATATTTACAATAGGAGTGCTTGATGGTGTCATGTAAGTTATGAATTGCATTTGATTTGATTATATAAGCTTCTAAAAGTTTGATATCTGCATTATGGTCAACCTAAGTAGGATGAAACAAACCACTATGATTTTTAAAGAAAGAAAAGTATTGTTATGAGAGAGTAAAGGACCATATAAGTCAGCCCTGACCATAATACAACCTAGTCCTATTCTATATCGTCTCATATAGGAACTTATGAATGAAAAAACCAAAGTCTGAAAAAGATGCCAATGGATGGATTACAATTTTTTAAATTTATATTGCTTGGATGAAGAGAGCAGTGTGTAAAAAAGAACAAGTCATGCTAGAGCAATAGATATGTCAATATTACTTAGAATGTGGACCTTTAACTTAGTATAAGAACATAGTCAAACTTGTCATTGCCAAAGAATAAATTACCAAATTTGAGTGTCTACACTTACCAAGAAAAAATTCTTTGGATAGCAAAAACACTCATGTTGCTTCACAAAGGCCTAATTCATCTATTCTTCTCCTTGAGCAATCTCTCAAACTATCATGGAGCCTCATGTCCCACTGCACTCATTAGCCTATGTTTGCTACAACTAGATTTCAACATTTGTGAAAGGTTCAATTCAAATCAATTCTAACAATTTCTCTAGAAAATTTTCCTTAGACCTAAAGCAAACAATCACTTGTTGCTTAGAAAATGCCTAATTCATCTAATCTTCTCGAGCAATCTCTCAAACTATCATGCCCCCTATTTATTTCATTTGTTTACCTCACACATTCCCTACATGTTGCCCTATCCATAAAGGGCGGTCTCTAGAATGAGTTTTCATCCAACACTCCAAAAGGAGTCAAATCCATCCATATATCCTAGTGCCATATGCAACAATATAGGAACTGTGCTCAATTTTTCATCTGACATCAAATCCAACAGTCGCATTGAAATTAACTATCAAAATATGATGCAACTTCCATGAACACAATATATGTTTGGAATCTTAGCTTAGTGATTTTTACATGCACTCAATAATTGAACGCACTTCATTTAACATAATACGTTCCAAACAGTTTGTCAACCGCACTAATATGGCACACTAAGCAATCGCACAAACCTGTTCATTGTACACGCTTTCACCAGACAATATGTTACAAACATTTTTTCAACTGCTAATATATATGGCACAAAAAGCTCTCCTAAGCAAATATGGCACACTAAGCTTTTCCGCTTGTACAAACTTTCTGACAAATTGCCACACAAAGTTTCAGCCTACGGCACACTAAGCTTTGTCACAAGCATTCAATTTGCATTAAATTTTCCTCTATTAACTATTCCTGTAATTTTATTTTATTTTGTATGTTGATTCTGCTTAGACCCAAAAGAGGAGCAGAACTCCTATGCTGGTGACCAATGGAACTAACTCGTCAACAGGGTTATTCATGATGCAAACATGCTAGTTATTGTCACTGTTATTATTTAAAAACTCTTGAAGAGATTTGCACCTTAAAACAATACTGAACATTGCACCAGTGATCTGGAAACATCTTGATGTAGTGTTACATATTTCAAAATATTATCTCAGCCTCTCTTTGATTACTTATGAATCCTTCAAAAAGATGATTGCTTTCACCAGCTTAGAGATTCAAACTCTGTAATCCCTGAGCATTCACACAAGGGATATTACAAATCAGAGAATTCATCTCCAGCTCAGTCAATAAACCAAATAAAAGCTTTAAAACCACAGGTTATTGAAAAGGGTAGATCACATAGAAATCAACATAATGCAGTTTAAGCCACTCCATCACCCCGCACCTTGCACTATGATGATGCATGACAGAGAGACATACACCAGAATCGGTAGTCATTTACTCCATGCTCAGGAGTAGGTATAGCAAGTGATTGAATTATACACTATATCTTTGCTGGGCTGTCATGCAATATGGTTTCTTCTCCATGAACACGGCTAAGACATTTACCTGTATGAAAAAGAATCCTTACAATATTCTCCATTCCAAGGGCTTCATTAAGTCAGGCCGAATGCCTACAGATTTGTATTTGAAAATTAATGGTCAAGTACACACCTCCATTCAATATTTTTATCCGGAAAAAGTTTATACTCAGCAAAGCGAACAAAGGTTGCAGGGTTTTGAAAGTGTTTTAACTGAATTACCCGAAGGAAAAATCAAAGAGAATTATTTGCAACCATCTCAGGAACTGGCTGTTACTTTCCTTCTAACAATTCTTCGCCTAGGTACTCTAGAAGGTGTGCTTGGATCTTGTACATTTTCCTTGCTCTCTTGTTTACCTCCAAGCAGGCCAGAGATTATATCCTTCTGTGCAATAAACCAATTAGATGAAGCCTTTTGAGTTGGTCTGTTGTAGGCTTTTGAAAAGTATCCTGCCTCAAACAGAGGATCTACGTCAAGGCCCAACCAAGCGAGACGAGTGATATCTCCCAGTTGGATATTTAGCATCCTGCAAATAGCAACCATCACCACACAAAAATACATTACAAGAGGTAAAAAATAACAAAATACTCCAGCTTTTCTGCACAATATATCCATTGAAGTTGAGTGTAATATAGGGAGAAGAAATTAAAATCCACAACTAGTTGAACAAAATATTCAACAAAGTAATATAGAATCTTATGCAAACATATCAAAGCATCCAGCTGAAGATTACACTTTAAAATGCAAATACAAAAAAATACAATCAACCAGATAAGATTAGTGCAATCAAATGGTCACTTCTACAAAGTCCACATGGGCAGCGTACTAAGTCATTAATGTATACCAAAGTCCTAGAAAAGAACCATTCATATCACCACTTTCCTTGCACTTTAATATCTGTTGTGAAAGCTAGTTTATATGTTTACATAGAAAAAGTATATTGCCAACATAATTTTAAAGTGCGTAAACTAAAAATATAAGGATTTTGGTGATACAGAACAATTTTAACAGTATGGTAGGTAACAGCATCAAAAGAAATCTAGCCAACAAGGTGGAAAATTGCATCAACTTTGGGATTGCATCAACTATCTTGTGATGTGTACCTTCTGTTTATACAAAGAGAAGCATATAACTCTTATCATCTAAAAATAAAGTGCACTGCAGTGAAATTTTCCTCTTTTTTTAAAGTATTCGGATTGTTTCGTTCTTTTTAGTAGTATTCGAATTTCAACCCTTGGCATTATGATTATCAATAATTTGCAAGAATTGCCATATAGTCCCCGCTGAAAAAATATTATTCAGACTATTAATTTTTCAAACTTTACTATATTCAGACTATTAATTTTTGTGGGGTTACCACAATAATTAATTATTTATTTACATTTTTTGTGTAAGTCTTCAATTACTTTTGTTTGTCAACTCATAACTCTAAGGGAGAAGAGCCAATTGTGGAGCATGGACAAATATTTGTGAGGGTAGATGTAAAGTCCAGGACTAGTGCATGTCAATTTCTCACTTAAAATTTGAAAAAAGTAGTTAATAAAATAAATCACATCAAACAATCACCCAATCAAATGATGCCACATAAGTGGAAAAAATGCATGACATAATTCCCTAGAAATGGTCCACCCTAAATTTCTTTGTATGGAAAACTACTTGATTTAAATACCTTTAAAAACCATTTTCCATACAATATAAATGCTCAAAAGAAAATAGTTAGGTTAAAAAAAATCTATTAAAGAGTTTTTTTCCCCAAATTTTATGGTATTTATTTGGCTGTACACACCCCTCAACTTAGGGTGCACAACCACTGGCTCCTCTCCCTTATATTCAATCAATTATATACTGTTTCAGCTTCTTAATAGCCTAGCATCCCCACACAAGCAGCACAGCAATCAAAAAACTACAGCCAAGCCGAACAGCAATTTAAAAGAGCAAAAGGGAAGCATGTCAGACACAGGACAACAACCTCAGTCCTTGGAATCTTAAGTCAACTCGAATGTTCACGCAACCGACTAAATATTCCTTAAAAATTTGCTTAATATTTTGTTTTTCGATATAAATGTTACACAATATTCATGACATACTTCTTTACCTACAAGAAATTAGGGCTTCCTTTATCCCATTCCCCCAAGCTTGCGAGTGGACTTGAATGCGTAAGAGAAAAAAAGATTGAAATATCCCTTGTGGGATACTACTTAAAAATACACAAAATATTGAAAACTTGCAGCCACATTAAATACTAATTTTACCAGATTTTTACAGTTGGGGCAGCGAACTAAAAGAATCTTAATATTTGCCAAAATGTCCACCGAAATACTTAAAAATTTAAAAAGAGCTTGATATTATTATAAAAGACATAAGGAAACTGTTTTTGGAATTTTACAGAGATTAAACTGCTGCCAGAAAATGCACAGCGTGCCCTAGACAACGGGAAAACTACCGAGGTTCGTGACCCTCTAAATACGAGAAATTAAGGGTCAAAAATAAGGGTCTTTGGAAATAACATTAATAAATACAGGCAATAACATTTCCACCTTCAGATTTGAAACGGCTGATTGGAAAAACCCCAAATAAAGGCTGCAAGTCGCCTTGCTTGGAATGGGGTCGGAAAATGATGGAGGCACCTTCAACGTGCTGCCACGCCCAGCCCAAATGGCTGCCGCAAAATCTGATCTGGAGCCCCTCTGATTGTCTTCCTCAAATGCCCCCAAAACCCTCGAGATCCTTCCTCTGAAACCTCTGTTAATGTCTCTACCACACAGCCCTGAAAGCGGCTCCAAAATGACAGACTAGGGTAGATCTCTCACTACCGAAGAATGCCCTACTAGCTAGGGACGGGTCTCTCACCACCAAAGCTAGGGTCCCTGTGGGATTTGACTCCACAAGCTGTAGATGCGCAACAGCAGTAGCTGCACGAGAAGGGGTCAATAAAATGTATATCAAAAGTGTCTTTCCTTTCTCACCTAGCTCCTTATATACTTCCCACGGCAAAAAGAGCCCCAATAGACCCTAGACGTATTTCTTTCCATGGAGGGGTCAATAAAATAAAAGTAACTAAAGTTACTTTTCCCGTTTAAGTCGCCAAGGTCCAAAGTGACCCCCAAACGCCAAACGACTATTAGTACCATGCGGCCCCTTCTCAATAGCCCCCAAGCGTCCCCTGCCCCTTGGATATGACCACGGCTTGGACTCGCTTGACCCTTAGGCCTTTGGCACAGGAAAAGGGGACATTACAGTCCTCCCTTCCCGAGAAATGCTTGACCCCAAGCATTAACCTGTCCTGCTGCAGCAACTGAATACCGCGTCGTAAGTTTCTCCACCTCACCCTGTCATCCACCAAGGATCCGTGTAATCCGAGGTAACCACGAAACCGTGAAATAGAATGATACCCAAACCGTCTCTCTCCTTTGGTGCCCACTTGAAATTTCCAATCGGTCCATCCACCTGCCAATGCAAGGTTGTCATCACGGGATCACTCACGACCTCTCCAACCAACTCCACAGGTATGAAAATCCACTCTAATCTGTAGAATCCCCAGTATCATCGCAACAAACAACTTTTTTACGCACAAATGGTTTTAACTCTCTGACGACTGCACTCGTGTGAGAGCCAGGCTCCTCATACTGTATCTCGATGTGTCTCGTGGAGGAAAAGTCCCAAGACTCCAACAGACAGATAGTCAACCGGCAATATCAGCTCCATATAGTCCACCTCCTACGCCGAATGTGAACCTACTGAATAACCATGGGTCACTTTCGTCTCTCCACTGATTAACACGTGGGTGAGGTGCTCACCGGGCATAGAAGCAACAAAAAGCATAGGAGTGTTGTCCCATGTCGATTCAAAAAAACATGGTCTCGTAAGCTCAGACTTGTCATAGTGACAAACCGTATATGCCTGTATAAAGTTGAGGAGATCCTCCCTCAACCTCTGCCATATGAACCTCTCAGACATGAGCCTGTAGGTCTCATCGAAGCTCAAGCGCCCAGTCACGGAAGAACAATGCACATGTCGCAATATCTCCATCCTCCACCATGAATCTGACACAAGGCTCCATCTTCCCCGAGAGAAGATCATCTCATCCTCCAATCTGCAGCTGTCATCCTGTATGTGGCCATCCAGAATCTCACAAGAGTGTCGGTTCTTGGAGTACTCAACAAGCAAATGAGATCTCCAGTCTACCGAAACTTCAGATGACCAACATAATGATAAACTCGGATGATCTGAACCTGTAGTCCCAATCTCTGTAACTGTCTCATGTGCAACATTGTTGGTCACACCCACATCCATCATTCTCCACATCGATCCACAATAATTAAACTCCTCACCAAGCCGGAACGTCCTCTCCATCCCCTCAGTTGTAACCACCCTAGGTGCTCCATAGGTAATCCCCTCAAAATCACATTCCTGCCCTCGGATTTAAACTTCAGCTCCATCATCTAAAAGTTAGTCCGAAACTCACCAAGGGAGTGAAGCCACTGCACTCTCAGCACTATGTTGGTCTCTCCCATACCAACGATGTGGAGATCATCGGTAACTGTATAGTTACCCATCATGATGCTCACTTGGGGAACCCGCCGTGTGCCCCTCATAGACTCTCCATTGGCTATAACCCCGTTGAGGCCCTCAAAATCCTCTGTCTGTAATCCTCGCCTCTCAACCAATGAGGCATCAATACAGTTGTGGGTTGCCCCACTCTCAATGAGTACCCCAACTTGTTGACCCTACATAACTCCTCTAATCCTAAATGCCTTGTACATCAGAGTACTAGACAATGTGGCTATAATATCCCGAGGAAAAGTCTCCTCCTCCTGCCCCATTCATTGCACTATCCAACACAACCCCATCTCCATCATCCATCTCGCGAGTCTCTATCTCCTCACCTCTGTCACCCTTGCTCTCCTCATAAGTCATCATGGTGTGCTCTGTGTCTATGCAAGAAACAACCCGTCGGAATAGGAGTCATCAAATATCCCACTTGTCTCATACCTTGTGATGTCACCATGACCCACAAGAGGTTGCGTTCCTTCACAATTCAACCACTACAACGACATGCTTCTTTCTTCACCAATCACATCTTTTGTGATCTGCCCTTGTATACCCTGAAATCTGATTTCTTTGTTTTCCTTGAAAAATTTTTGTTTATCCACATGAGGGATGAATGCAAATTTCCCAAAAGATGGAAGCCAATATGTCCAATGAATGATTCCAACTTCAAGTAACCCAAATGTACAAACACATTCAAGTACTTCACATCTTAACATCTCTAGTAATGACAATAAAGAAATGAGTTACCTTCTTTGTGCAAGACATATCTTTCCATGGACATAACTCATCAATTCCCAGTATGTTGGGAATACACATGGCTGCTCCCTCATCATACTTTATTCTCTTTCCCCATATTTTCATTTCACCGTAAATGCAAGAGAAAGGGAAATCAATATTAGAACTCATGCATCCATAAACTTTATCATAAGGAACTTCATACCCTTTGTTGTACCCATGGATTCTCGTCATGAGAGAAGACAACACATCTGAAATAGCATAATTGGGGCTGCTCATCATACCTTTGCAACTCAGAATTTCTAATATAGGATCAACATCTTCATTCTCCTTTGATTTTTCAACCCATGCATCATCATTTTCCTTAACATCATGCAACCATTGCATCCCAAAAACAGCCTTACCTCTAGCAAATTCAACCACAATAAATACACCACATACCTCATGTCCTTTCAATATCATGGGCCCCTGCATTATTTTCTTTGCCAACATATGTTTATTGGCTGAATCAAGAGCAATGTGAATGGAAGATGTGTTTATTCCATCTAGCATACCTTGAAACGTGATTATGAAATAGTCTTCCTCAATCATCCAAGCATGTAAATGTTGTCCCAAATAATAGAAACATGGCAACAACATAGAAACTCAACAAGCTAGGAAGATGGTAACCATTCTCATACCTTAGGATGCTAAAGTCATGAATGCACCTTAAAGTCAACTCTCCTTTTTTAACAGCAAAGTGCACCTTGATTCTTTGAGCACTTTGAGGACCAAATACCCCCACTAACCCTTCCAAGGGTTCCACCATGTAGCTGGTATAAAAATCAGTCATGGGCTCTATTAATAAAACATTTTCTCCTCTCTTTATGACTGCTGTTATACACAGTCCAGCAGGCTGAAGATGATTAAAAAATATTCTCTTACCCTTTTTAGCAATCAGAAAACCAACGCTAGTACCTTGAGAGTTACTCTCCCTTCTTGAACCGGAGTCCCCAATGAAGGAATCGTGCTTGCCAACACAAGACACATTTGAATTCCTTCTTTGGCTTATGAAATCAGTCACAAAGTTTTCAACATCAAAATTGTTAGTTTTGGATAACTACCACATATTACCAAGATCCCATAGCTTATAATGCCCCTGAGCCCTTGTATCTGTTAAGTGAGCTAAAACTTGCCACCATATATCATCCACTAGATGCTCATATACACATAGTTGGAGCAATGGTCCAACAAACTCCATGATGAAGACTTCGTCATCTACCATACCATGCATCTCATGATGGAAGTAAATTGGAATAGGCGACAATAAATAAGACACATTAGTGTGCTCTTCATACCCTTCAAGGCCATCAATGTCCTCCGTGTGTTCAAGATAGACATATGTTGAGCTGCCCCCAACATTGTTGCCCGAGTGCCTGTTGAAAGTATCTGAAAGCTGATCAATAGTTGCTGGTTTGGAAATTACAGCAGGCTGCAATTTTACACAAGTGTCCATGTGAGGCTCCTCCTCATGTGTCAGTTGCTCCATAGAGTCTTCTTTCGTGGGTGTAGGCTTCCTTGCATCATTTGCCCACATCTTTTCCTTGAACTCTTGTTGGTGTTGTCTTGCTTGGGCGGCTATCAATCTAGCAGCTCTAGCTCCGCTATTCCATTCCTCACACCATTTTAGAGTTTCCATTACATCCTCTTTGCTTGCATATACAAATTCCTTCTCCTGAGCTGGAATAATTTCTCCAACAAGCAAAGTTTCACTAATGCGATTATTTTTCTCAATGGAAATCATACCTTTTTCTCTAGAAGCTTCTTCTTCAAGTGAGTTCCTTTGTAACTCAAGTACCGACATATGATGATCTTGCTTGGGCTTGCTACCAATCTTCATTATGCAATAATCTGGAAATGGCATATTATCTCTAAAACCCCTACTCAAAGATTGGTACTTCCTCCAACAAGAATCCTCATCAATCACCTCTATTGGCCGCCCTTTATCACTGTTCTCACCATGTTCCTTATTGTCCCTAGATCTGCTTTGATTCAAATTCTGAGTGAGCTGACTCAAATAAAGGTTAGTGGCTTCCTGTTGTTTCACCATGTTGGTGAACATTTCCTTCATAAAACCCCCTTTGAGATCTTTCCAAACTGTCATATTTAACCAACACAGGCTGGAGGAACAACTGCTCTGATACCACTTTGAAATATCCCTTGTGGGATACCACTTAAAAATGCACAAAATATTGAAAACTTGCAGCCACATAAAATATTGATTTTACCAGATTTTTACAGTTGGGACAGCGAACTAAAGAAACTTAATATTTGCCAAAATGTCCACCCAAAATACTTGAAAATTTAAATAGAGCTTGATATTATTATAAAGGACATAAGGAAACTGTTTTTGGAATTTTACAAAGATTAAAATGCTGCGAAAAATGCACAGCGTGCCTAGGCAATGCGGAAAACTACGAGGCTTGTGACCCTCTAAATACAAGAGCAAAAATAAGGGTCTTTGGAAATAACATTAATAGATACAAGCAATAACGTTTCCACCTTCGAGATCTGAAACGGTTGCACCTTGACTAGAAAAACCCCAAAAACCCCCAAATAAGGCTGCAAGTCGCCTCGCTTGGAATGGGGTCGGAAAATGATGGAGCGCCTTCAACGTGCTGCCACGCCTAGCCCAAATGGCTGCCGTGAATCTGATTTGGAGCCCCTCTAATTGTCTTCCTCAAATGCCCCCAAAACCCTCAAGATCCTTCCTCTGAAACCTCTGTTAATGTCTACGCCACCACGACCACAAAGCGGCTCCAAAATGACAAACTAGGGTAGATCTCTCACTACTGAAGAATGCCCCCTGCTAGCTAGGGACGGGTCTCTCACCACCGAAGCTAGGGTCCCTGTGGGATTTGACTCCACAAGTTGTAGATGCGCAACAGCAGTAGCTGCACGAGAAGGGGTCAATAAAATGTATATCAAAAGTGCCTTTCCTTTCCTCACCGGCTCCTTATATACTTCCCACGGCAAAAAGAGCCCCAATAGACCCTAGACGCATTTCTTTCCATGGAGGGGTGATAAAATAAAAGTAACTAAAGTTACTTTTTCCCGTTTAAGTCGCCAAGGTCCAAAGTGACCCCCAAACGCCAAACACGACTATTAGTACCATGCGGCCCCTTCTCAATAGCCCCCAGCGTCCCCCGCCCCTTGGATATGACCACGGCTTGGACTCGCTTGACCCTTAGGCCTTTGGCGCAGGAAAAGGGGACATTACAAAGACCAGCAACATGAAATGATGCAATGGAAGACAAATAACAGAAATAATAAATGCGCACCTTAATGCAGTACTAAAGCATATCACTGCTCCAACAACATCAAAACGATCCTGAATCACTCGTTCCATTCCATTCAGTAATTGGTATCTCAAGTTCCCGAGATAATCCCAAAAAAGCTCCATAACCAAGAGAACTCGTGCTGACAGATGGTATGATAACTGATGTTCTGCAGTAAAAGAAGAATCAATAAGTGTCAAGAAATTCCAAAGCCCTAACAATCATAGAGCAAAAAAATGAAAAATACATGTAAGAAATAGCACCTCCCATCCTTTTGTGAAGCAAAAACTTTGACAGTGCACCATTAGCAGCTCCTGTAACCATGCCAACCATGCATAACTCTGCAGCCTTATAAAAGAAACAATGTATCCGTTTCTGCAAATCGAATTCTCGAAGAGGATAGCTTCTTTCAAAGATATTATTTGGAAGCTTCTGTAGAGTGTTTTGTAAATTAAAGCGAAAAGTAGTTCCATATGATCGGCATGGAGCAAGGGTCCAAACTATCGCCGCATTACATACTGAGGCTGTCAGCACATTTATCAAGGCTAAATCCCATTCCTGTTTTATCCTGAAATTTAAAAAAATTACAAAAGATCAGCCATCTACCAATCTAGTTGCTTGCAAAATAATTACATTTGCTTGGCTATCAAACAAACAAACACTTGCCTATCTTTTCGATGTCGCAATTCCCACCAAGCAGTGGAGCAAATAGTCGTGACTTGTTCCAATATCACTTTTGGGAGAAAGGCTGGATCTGCAATCATCCTGCATTAGAAGACAACCTACCTAAGAATTTCATAATGAAATAAGCAACAGTATAAAGAACATCTACAAGACTTTCAAACATACAACTACCATGTAGAATTTATGATACCAGTTTATTTCATAATCAGGCCAGTGATGGTATCTACTAAAAATTAGGTCGACGTCTGTGCTATGGAAGAGTTTAAACATACTTGGAAAAACTAAAATACAAGTGTACAATGGTCGATCATCAAATTACCGGCCAATAAATGCCCTTGAAATTGCTTGAGGCATGGCACGAGACATAAACCTTGACACAGTTGGCCTTGCATTTATTGACAGATACTTGACCATTTGAGCTGTGCTTACCAATCCCTGCATGATATTTATCCATGTAAATACATGTGAAAAGACATTTGATTGGCACTTAATTCTACCAATACCAATAGGAAGAAGTAACAGTTATGCATCAATCACCATTTCACAAGCTTGAAGAAGTCCATGAGGCAAGTCACTCATGGTCCTATGCCACTCTCGCAAGACAGCCTCCAATATTTTTCTATCAAAAACCTGCACAAAAGTAGGTGCTAAAACCTTCAAATCATCATCTAAAATAGAGAAAATAAATTTCTGTGTCAATCATCGCCATAACCCACAGTCATCGCTAACCTCTTGGAAAACAGTCCTCCTCCTAAACCAACCACCTTCGTCTCCCTCATCCCCTTCATCAAAGTCACCAAAGTAGTCATCATCGTCACCCCCATCATCACCCCGTCACCACCACCATGGCTATTCTTCTTTCCAATGTCACCACCCCCACTACCCTCTGCTAACTGTGATAAGGAGAAAACAGTGGAAAGTGATTAGGACGCTGTCTTCGAAGGAAGTATTACATGCTAATCCACTGGAAGATATATGATGTGATTCAATTACCGTATTAACAATCACTTAATAACAAAAAGATATTAAAAAAAGTACACTACAGAATGACCAGCTTGTGACCTATATATGAGATTGCAAAGGTGTTCATCAAAGTAGGTGTTTTGCTAATGAGCTGAAACCATATGTTATATAAAGTTTTCTGATCTAAACAGCAAAAATGATACATAAGGCAACAGCAACATTGTCAAAGTCTCGTTGTCAAGGAAGTGTCTTGTTTATACAGCCAAAAACACCAAATTTAAGCTTAAACAGGTCAGAAAGATAAAATTTCTATCTTAAAAGGTCCTTCATCATGCAGACTACACAATCACATAGAGCATTATAGCATAAATAGTTAAGGTGACTCAGGCTCGGAATAACAAGAAATCTAAGAGTAAAAGTTAGCTCGATACTTAGAAAAAATGCAAGCTAAAAACATGGCAAGATTTGATTAAAAGTTGTCTCAAACCCTTAAGGCTTAAATTGCACTGGTAAAATCTCATAGATAGTGTTGATAGCAGTTTCATAATTAGTTTGAATATAGTGTTGATAGCAGTTTCATAGATAGTGTTGATAGCAGTTTCATAAATACTTTGAACTTTGAATATAGTGTTGATAGCAATTTCATGATTAGTTTGAATATCTGCAATAAATTGGCAAAAATTCGACTTTTCTCATTTTCCTGGAGAACTGGATCAAGTTCAGGAGTAGCTAGCCACAAGGAAGAGTGCCGCACCTATGATCACATGTTATTTGCAAAACAAAAGCTGACCCAGCATTGAAACTTAAAATTATTTCCACAATTTAGTAAAAACACAGACAAGTATATTGAAACTAACCATGTTCCATGCAATTGAAAATGCCCAGCCAAAGATTAGGATGAATAATATCTGGGCACTCATTTCTTATAAAATGTATCTCTCCATTAATTAAACATTTATAGGCAGCACATCTTAGATGTTTGGAAAACCTGTCCCAGCAAAATAAAAAGAAAATTGAAATTTACCCAAAACCATGCACAGCACAGGTATGACATTTAGATGGAGCAATCTCTTAAAAGCTGACCAACAAATGGAGGAACAAATGCACAGCTAAAACATCGAACAAACACTAAAATTGAGATAGCCCAAGATAGATAAATTGGACTACAAGCGATGATACAAAAATCATGAACAGCAATTGCTTGGCCAGGATGCCAAAAGTTAAATACAGAGAATAAACTCAGACAAAATTGTATGAAAAAAAAAGATGCTTTCTATAAAAATCAGGATAATTCCTACGACTGAGGCTACCTTCTAGCAGCTAGCAATAAGATGAGGCACTTAGTGCAGCAGGTTCAAACCCAGTGCCACCACATTATATGGCAGAGGAGTTTGCTTGAATGAATCCTTTGATCTGGAGGTGGTTTGTTTAAGGAAATTGGCTTCTCAGATTTGACAAACTCTGTGATATGATGAAGCCTGGGGCCACTTTTGACCTAGCAAAAAATTGGAATATTGCAAAAATTGCTATCAAATGATAGACTTTGGCAAAACTAATACTCCACAAGAATGATGGTGTGATAATTGAGAAGAACACAAACTGCCCCATTTGTAGGCGGCCCAATACCAAAATTGATGAAAACACGTGAGTCATAACACCTTGGGAAATGTGCAATGATTACCAGTTTCACTTTAAAATTTATTTAATAAAAATGTAGGTACCTAATCCAGACTCACTGAGAAGGATCGGATGTGTCTGGATATAAAACCCTAAACATGGAATTCCAAAACTTCAAATCTAGTAAAAGGGATTGAAGTGTAACAGTAATGGGAATAAATATAAGACCTTAAACACGGTTCAAATCCCCAATCATAATAAAGCAACCTGTAACTCTAGGATTGTGGGTTATGTTGTATGACCAATGCTCACAAATCTTAAGAATGTAGTCACTCAAAATTTAGCATTTACCCAGAAAAACATGTATGGCCTGCGGAAGCTTTTCGTATTTGAAAAACTTCAAATCTGGGATAAAATAATCCCTTACTAAGGTGGTGTCACTTTATTAGAATTGAACTCATAATCACAACATGTCCAAAAACACTAAATAAAAATAAATCTTAAAGAACATCATGAAGATTGCCTCAAAGCAAACATCGCATACAAAGAAGTCAAGTGCTAAGAGCATCAGGGCTTCAGTAGCAAATCCCCATGGTCAGATAAAGTGTTGAAAGCTCAAAGAAACAAATGGGTTGAGCTTAAGTGGTAAAAGCATTGAGGCTTCCACAGCGAAGCCTCATGTTCAAATCCACAATTAACATGATAAAGTGTTGACAGCTCAAAGCAACAAATGGGAAGAGCTAAAGTGGTAAAAGTATCAAAACGTCCAAAGCGGAGCCCCAAATTCAAATTCACAACAACATGGTAAAGTGTTGAATGCTCAAAGCAATGCCACACTAACACTAGATGCAACTGTTTAAAGCTCAAAGCAACGAATGGAATGCACTCAAATGGTAAAAGGAGTGTTGAAAACTTGAAGCAATACCACAAAACACTAAAGCAAGATACATGATGTACCGCTGCTGTTGGGCATTAAAAACATGCTGAAACGCCAATGAGACAGCAACATCATTTTGGATGGCCATAGTCCATCCTACTGTGCTGCAAACGTGCAATGCCAAAATTGAAGCAGCAACGACCACATTTCAGTATCGTTGCAAGGCTGGCCATTGCAACTGCATCGTAACATAGCCGTTGCAGGATGCCCTCAGCCACCAGTATTAAACCAAAAAAGAGGATTTGTTTTTTACCAACAATATCAAATATTTAAATCTTATGCCATCATGCCTCGCCAATGTTCATCCACAAAAGTGAGTGCATTTAATTTCAGTACTAAAAATGGCATATTAACATGAAGGGACAAAGATAAGTGATTATGTACCTGAACTCCAAACGAATGACAACAAGCGACTGAATAAACTTGGCAAGCTATATAGGTCGTCACATATTGGCTTTATTATAATTTTATAGGTGTCAATCTAAGGATATAGATTTCATTTTGCTAAAAACTTGTACATACTTAAATATCAGTGTTCCACAGGGACGCCTCCTCCCTGAAACTGACATCTTAGAGACTCGGGATGTCTCCGAGACTTGGGGACGGCTGGGAAACGTCCCTCGCCATCCTGCCACCACCACCAGCCATTCAGGGACGTCCCTGAAGACTTCTATAAGTCTTTCAACCGTCCCGGTGACTCTCAGCCATCCCGGTGGCATAAGGCCAATATAAAGTTTTTTTTTTTAATCAGTTTGTTTTATAATTTTGGCCCCCAACCCTAACCCTAATACTCAATGGGCCCCACCCACCCCTTAAACACTCTCAAAAAAACTATAAATAAGAGTTACACCCTCACTCCAAATCACAATCAAAATTCAAAGCAAGAGTGAAAGCATTAGCAAGAAAGAGTGAGAGGGTGAGAGCATTAGCAAGCAAGAGTGAGAGCAATAACATTAGCAAGCAAGAGTGAGAGTAAGCAACAATGAGAGCATTAGCAAGGAAGAGGTACAGCATTAGCAACAAGTAACAACAAAAGTTAGAGCAAGTGCCAAGTCTTAATTGCATTGAGCCACTAGCCAAATGTATTCAAATTTTGAACGTAATCGCCATTTTGAATATAAATATTAATATATTGGTATTTGGCATTTTCACTTTTCAATGCAATGTGTTTAGTTTTTCAAAGTTTCATCATGTTCCTTATACATTTTATTATAACTAATTTTTCAAGTACTACATATATTTGTGCCACCATCCCGCCACCCCTCCACGGTCTTCAAACCTAGGCCCTTGGTCCCCCATCTCTGAGACCTGTCCCGTTGTCTCCCTATTCCAAGACTCTGTGGAACACTGTTAAATATTGAATTTCATTGTGGTTCTATTAATGAGTTAGAGAAATGTGTTTTTGTTGATAGATTGGCTAATCATTTCTATAATTCCAAAATTGTTTGAGACATATACATGGAAAAGGTAGCATTTCTGATCACACTAAGCGGAGGTGTATAAGACATCCTTTGGAACTGTTTTTCCATTTACAGTTTTACCTAATATATAGGTCAAGGAGCTGTACAACCCTGCCCCATTTTTGTTTCAAACATTTTCCTCTTATATGGAATACAAGTGCCTCAACCATTATGCCCACTCACATTGTAGGAGGGGAGGAGATCAATACATGTGTACCTCAGATCAATGTCCAACCACTTAGACACCATGTCAAATTTCCAAATCAACACCATGTCAAATTTCCAGATCAACATCATGTGGAAGTATATAGTTTTTCAACCAACACATTTTTATGGGGTTCATAGGATACATCAGGTACCATGTGGGCGCATCACATTAATGACTATTGTAATTTGTTAGTGCATAGAAGTTATGGATCATTTGATGGGGATCGCATGTACAAATTTATTTCACTTCACAGATGTCTGATGCTTTTGCATGTGAGCGAAATTGGGGTGAGCATGCCTTCATCCATTTGGTAAAGTGCAATAGGCTTGGGAACAAAAGGTGAAGGACTCTATATGCCTTTTGTCTCATGCTTCACCCGATACCATTTTGGGACCTCGTAGGATCTTGGATTATGCTGACTCTGCAGATGATGCCAAAGACGAGTTGCCAATCAAGGTTTTAATGGAAATCACAGAAACCTTGTTCTCTAAAACTGGATGTCAATCATATGTGGGGGAGGGGCAAGGTAGAAGAAGCCCTGGGACTTCTTTTGATTTGAGTATTCCAAGGTCTATGGAGGCACAACTAGGCTATTTCGATGATAATTTATTTCAGCATAAAAAATATACCATACATTTTTATTCTAAGCACTTTTGCAATCATTAGATCATAAGCACTTACATTTAATATTGCCTTCATATAAACAATTTATGTTTGGAGCAAATTTCAAAGTTTTAATTGTGTATGACTGAATTCAAATGATTTTTTAAAAACAAAGCATATGTCTGCACAAAAAACCTGTTTCTCAGGCTCAACCTATCCCAACCCTGTTTCTCATCACATTGCCATTTACATCACGTTTCCTCGTCTCTCATTCCTTGAAACATAGCCACACACAAACACTGGATACCAGCGCCAGGTGAATTTGACAGAAGTGATATACCCTAGAAGTGGCAAATAAGCCGAAGGTTTACCCCATGATAGACTGGAAGCAAGTCCTACGTGAATTTAACAGAAGCTATATCTGTGGGAAGGCTATACCATAAAGGAAATTTTAGAAATTAAAATAAAAATGTCATCCACAAACACAACACATCATATAATCTTTTCCAAACTGATTTAATCTTCGGAAATCCACACGAATTGAAAGTGCTAATACGTGCCCAATTTGATGAGCTCAAGAAATAAAAGTATGTGGGTTTCAAAAGTGAGGTCCTAGAAGGGAACATGATTAAGTGTTAGAAACTGGATAAAATGTAGCATTCAACCCTGAGCAAAGTGGCATAATCCAGCCGAACAGGAGTGAATTTGAAAGAAGAGTTCTCAAGGAGAATTTTATTGAATCGAAAGAAAAAAAATCTCTCTCGCACACAAAATACAAATTATTTTTTCCAACTTAACCTTCCTAAATCCATAGAAATTGAAGCCAACGATCTTTTCCAAACTAATTTACCATTCCTAAATCAGTCAAAATTAAATTTTCTAACACAAACATACCTTAGGACTAGTCTGTATCTCTCTCGTCGGCTTCTGAGCAATCAACTTGAAGTTATCCTTCCTAAGCAAAACACCCGTACCCCCTTTAGGCATACCCCCTTTAGGCATCTTCCGTAGCATCATAATCTCCATGGCAGCAGAAAACCCACTCAAACCCTCCTCCTGGGTAGAATCGCCAAATTTCTCATCACAGACAAATCCCTAATAGCATTAAGCCGGACCCTCCTCGCAGAAAACACCAATCTCTGACCAGGCTGCCTGTTGGATATTCGATTATATTTAAGCAACCCCGAATTAAACTTATTAACCCTACGAGCCGAGGCGAAAGCCGCCTTAAATTTTGGCTGTTGGGTTTTCTGTAACGACGAAGACGCAGATAATTGGGGCGATGGCAACGAAGCAACTGCGTGAGACATCCTCAACCCAAAAAAACGGCCCCAGCGAATGAACTTATTCGAAAAACAAATTCAAGGTCGTTTTTCCTTCTTCCTCTTTTTTGTTGCGGGTAAGTTTTATGCAGAAATATCCTGATAAACCCTCGTATTGCGGCGCTGTAGTAATGAATGAAATGTGCAATTCTTCTTCTTTTTTTTTTTCCGGCTGAAAACCCCTTGTTAAAGAGATAGAAATGGAGAGTTTTCTTGAACTTTCTTGAATGTTGGAGGATTCGAACCTTTGACCTGGGTGAACTCCAAATGTCGGAGAATATCTATTTGTGAGTCGGGTCACAGAGATGAGAGGAGGAAGAAATGGTAGTCCTGAGCTTCTTCTAACCCAATCCTTTGGATTTTTTTAAATATTTTAGTATTTAATAATAATTTGGATTTTTCAATGTTTTTAAGAAGAGGACAAGCCTAATTGTTTCAATGTTTTTAAGAAGAGGACAAGCCTAATTGGTTGGTAGACATTGGTGGATATATAGCAATAGAAATTCAAAACGTTTTAGATAACAAGGCCATGATATGGCAAATCCTGCCGAAGATAATGCTTTGTGGTATACGGGGACGAATATTACATTTGTAAAAAAATGTAAGAGCTTAATGAGTAATAAACGCCATATGAGTTTCGTAAAATATAGTTATATGTGCTTAGGTAGATATATATGTAAAACAATTATTTATACTTTGTTTCAAGTTACGCTGAGTCAAATCTGGTACTGGTAGGCCATTAGGGAAGAGTATACAAACAATGGGTTAGTAGGCACCCAAGGGTCAACCTATAAGCTACATCATGATAGGCATGTAAATTCGATACTTGTAAAAGTGGGTCATGGTTGTAAACAAGTCTAAGAATCACATGTTATAGAAGGGCATAACTTTTTCCTTGGACCTTGATTGGAATGGGTGTCCATAGTGATGTAATGTATGCAATTATTTATTTCAGATAAGATCACAATCCAAACACAAGCCTTTGCAATTCCTAAAGACATGGGACAATTATGTATGTAAGATATGTGTTAGCTCACATCACCGTGGTTCCTATCCTCGAATTTAATGCAACAATATTATCAAATATATAAGGTAAAATATTTTGTTCAGCATCTCAAAAATACTATGATAAATAAAAGAACAAAGCCTTTTGTGAATTAGTGAGTCTCAATGAAGAAAATGGAGATATGCATCTCAAATCAAGAAAGGGAAAGGAAAATGGTAAATTTATGTCCTGGATGAATTTGGTCTATAGAATAAAAAGTTGTCTTACAATCTTACTATTACCTTTTATTGCTTTGGTTGTTAATTATTGAAAATTATAAAGTAAAAATATTACTTCCATTTTCAACACTAAACATGGCTTGTTTAAATCGTATGCAATTCATTTAATGCATCAACAATATCCCAAATTTGAATGACAAGCAATTTTTCTAATTACTTGAACTACCTATTATAGTAACCAGTCCATCAAACTTTGATATTTTATAGATTACAACTTTGTTTCATGTATCCTACTGATTGAAAGTATTCTACTTTGAAAAAAAAGTGAAATTTATTTAGAAATATATGCAAAAGGAAGTTATATCTTGAAACGAACCAGCATGGATTGTTCTAGATCTACACAACCTTCTAATAAACCAAAAATACTAAAAAAACATTCGTTTATAGAAAGTTTGAAAGCGACAAAGTTATTAATAATCATGACTTATGGGAAGCCTGAAAAATCTAGATTCATTTACCATGAGGGAAAAACTACAAAATATGTTCTAATCGAAATTAAAATAAAAAACAGTGGCACGGAAAGGGGTTGACATACTACTATAAGTTAATAGTCGAACACTCAAAACCCTAAGCACCAAATATTTATTTAATGTACTAATTGCATCAACATACCCCATAAAATGTAACAAATGTATTGACAAAAGGGTTTTTCCAAACAACCAAATTAAAATGTCATAAAATAATTATAAGTATCCGTGACACAATCCAAAATACTAAAACAAGAGTGAATCTGTAACTTAACAACTGCAAAAACTCAACATAAATCTGCAACTTGACTGCAAGTGATTTTGAAATATAAATTTGTTGTCGTGGCACGGGATGGTTCAAAAAATACACATCTCCCAAATCATATAGCAATTACAATAGTTTCTGAGAATGAAATACTTTGATACACCAATAAAAGGATTAGGGTTTATTTATTGCGAAGTGAATTTCGTAACGGCCTTGGTACCCTCGGAGACTACATGTTTTCCTATTGCTGTCTGCACCTCCCGTGAAGATAAAGTGTCCCTCTTTGTCTCTTGTCAAGATTATATCAGAGCTCAAGCACTGTTACAGGGAAAAGGAAAAACCCTTGCAGGATACCCATTTGCTGGCTGAAATTCAAGAGTAGTAGAGCATGCTGAAAACCTACGAGGTCATAGTGAAGAAGTTTCAGGCGCAGATTCAGACTAGAGCTTGAAAAACTACGCCAAGAGCTGAAAGAAGCTGTCGAGAAGAAAACACCAAATAATAAAACACGTTACAGATGACTACTTAGTAAATGAAAATCTTACTTTTATCTTATTTATTTAGGTGGTAATGAAGGGGAGAAAATATATCCACCGGTGTCGGGAGGCTACTTATACCTGTACAATTCTCTAAGAGTAACAAACAGGTTGTAAATTAATTTGTCAAGATTTCATGGTATAGTGATAATAAACTGTGCTGAAATATATTGAAGTCCAATTTCCGCAGGCTTTACTTTTTCTTCATCCGCAGGCTTTAATTTTTCTTCATTCACAGGCTTTACTTTTTCTTCATCTTTCTCACTGGTTATCTCTTCCAACGATCTACCCTTGGTTTCTGGCACCAGAAAAGTGAAAATGAAGCCCGAGCATTTGTGACGGCCAATATTATCAGCGCCTCCCTCACACGCTTAGTATTCATCGATTTAATTTCAAGCTTACCGATCCCGAAAGCTCCAATGATGGCCCCTGCCTTTCCCCATGCAGCCGATATCCCGTGGCACGTCGAGTGAAACCTCACCGGGAACACCTCCGCGGGGACAATAAAAATGGTGTTGTTTGGACCGAAATTGGCGAAGAAGAAGGTGAGTGCATACAATGCAACGAAGCCTTTGACGTTGTGTTCCTTCCAGTGCTCGTACGGAATAGCTAGCGCAAACATGAATACCGTCATGAAAGAAGAAGTTGAGTAGCTGAATGCAACCGTGAACCAGTACCCCGGCACTATCAAAAACACTGCAATCTTTTCTTGCGACACTGACACCCTGTAAACTTCCTCCATGGCATTCATTTTTCCAGCCACAGGCAACCACCCGACGGCGGTGAAGATGTCCTTCTGAATGCAGTTATGTCCATGGTTCTTTGGTTTTGCGTTCTTTACGCAACCAGGGCCCGTGAAACGAGCGGTCTCCGGCATTTTTGAGCGGGAATAAAATGTGAGAGCGGCCGGAATGGCTACGAACATGAGAATGATCCTCCATACAAAATCAGATTCATCGACATGGTTAAGGTAGATTGGGATCACACTGCCTGGCTTGAACGCTGCTTCGTACTTCCTGAATGCGGCGGACACAATAACCGACACTGCACCGCCTGCAAGGATTCGAACCCCTTGCATTGCAAACACTGCTGCAATGAATGCTCGTCCTAGTCTTCTGCCTACGCTTTGGTTGGACTACGGACTAGGATTCGTAAAAAATCATACTTGGCCTCGAGCCACACAAAACCATCCGAATCTACAGGGTGCACAGTGAATGCATTTAAGCTTGAATAGTAAACACATTTAATCATCAGGAATGCATCCCCTTTTTCTCTCAATAGTAACAAATAAAGGGGATGACCAATAAAATGCTGCCACAACACAAAAATTAAAGCATCAAACTTTAGTTCAGCCCATTTAAATACAAATGGCAAAATCTGATTGAACAAAATACAAATAACTAATTGCTAAGGTGAAAACAATATCCTAGCCTTGGCAGGATAATAAAAAGGGTTGTTACTTTGAGCTGCTTCCTTTTTTTTTTTTAAATAAATAAATAAAGAGTGTTGATGTAAGTTTACGTTTTACTCATAAATTTGTGAAAAGTATTAATAGGTTATCATTTTAAGATTTTTAAATATAATTTATTATCCCTTAACCATGGGGCGAGAGCCAACAAGTGTTTGCATACTAGGTGGAGGAGAGGCCCACCGTGGATCCTCCCTCACTAAGTTGTCAAGTGGAGTGTTCATCCCTTCTCGGGATGATCCTCCTCCTCCTCCCCCGAAGTGGTGGCATATGTGTAATACTCTATTTTTTTGTAGTTCTCGTGCTTTCTATTTGCCCTCTGGACGTTTTATATGTTGCACATGTGACGCTTTTGTGGGACCGTGAGTTCTTCGGTCACCCCTTCTAATGTAACTCTCTTTTATTTATTAATATATGGCGAGTTCCAATAATAAGATTTTTAAATATAATGATTTAAATAATTTTAAGCTCTGTCTAATTTATATTAAAATAATAAATAAGAAAACATAGTAAATTATTATTTTTAAATGTGGGAAAGAGACTATATATTTAATAATTGGAATGAAAAGAGTATGAGCAAAGATCGTAGCTTAAAATGTATATCTAACTTGTTAGTAAAAGATTCATAAGTTTAGAATAGGTTCAAGAACATGTTCAAAATTGTGCTTACATCTTGTTGGGATGGTATCGATCGAGAGATAATATCATGAGTTTGATTCGATCATGAGTCTAATTTTGTACCTTGTCCATCAATCTTATACTCTTATCACTATGATGACCTATAATTTAACATGTACATTTCTTTGTCTTGATGTGTGAAAACATGTGTTGGAATTTTGCAAAGGTGTGCAAATGTTTGTTAATTGTTTTTCCCTTGTTTCAACTTCAAATCCTAATCATAAATTGATCTGAAAATAGGACCAAAAATTTAATTGGCCTCGGACCCCTATAGGCACTTGTTAATTAACTCCACAAAAGTTATCAACTTAAAAGAATTGTAATGTAAAAAGTAAACACACACACACACACACACACACACACACACACACACACACAGCAAGAGAGTTAATAATGGAGTTCACCAAACAAATGCCTACGTATCCGGGTTCAAATGTTGAACCGATTCATTAAAACTTCCAATTTGCAAATCAAATACAAACTTACAAATGAAGTGATGAATGTGCAACAATGAACCAAAATGATACCAATTGATTCAAAAAATCCGAACTAGCCTCCAAAAGAACAAACCCAATTGATTCCAATGAATTCGAATTGATCCTCCGAAGTACAAGTTCTCCTTCACGAACAGCTACCACTCATTTATGCGGCCTCAAACAAACTTTACGTAGAGCGAAGATCTAAGCTAAACAAATGTGCAAAAGAACAAATGCCCTAGTTAATCCACAATGAATCGACGACCGAAACACAAAGGTGATCACATACCCAGTTGATTCTCAATGAATCCAAACCAGATAATAAGATGATCCAATACCAGTTGATTCACAATGAATCCAAACTAGAAAATAAAAGACAAATAATCTCCTCCACATCCACCAAGTAGCAATGACTCGACTAATAATGACTGGTGCAGAAGATCAAATCTCCAAAAGTCTCCCTCCAATGAGATGCACATTTGACAAAGGCTCCGGACGGAATCCAAGCACTCAAATGACTTCCATAACACAAAATTATGTCATAACATCTCCAAATCAGGATAACAAGTCCACTAAGAGTGTCTCAGAATTCTGGACAACTTTCCAGGTTCCATTGAGAACAAGAAAAGCTCTTAAATGCCTCAAAAGGCATATTTACAAAATTTCCTCAATAAGGCACAAGTACACATACAGACAATTACCATAGACCTCTCCCAAATCTGTTACAAAATCCCCAAAATGGGATGACAATGGGTCCATTGGAAGCATCTTGGAGTTCTGGACATATTTCCAATTTACTCCAAGTCACAAAAACGACTCCAAGTGCTCCAAAAATGCATATTTACAAATATGCCTTAACAAAGCCTAAGGCATAGGCACATACCTATATTGTAATAAAACCCAACTCACCCATTTTATAGCTCGCTAATCTATTATAGCGGAGTGGTGGGGAGTTAATTTTGTAACTAGTCGGGTTGGGGTTCGAATCTCCCAACCGACCCACCGACCAAGTTTATTGCCCCGATGATTAAATCCCACATACATTGGGGAATAGGGGCAACGTGTTTATAATGGGTGGTGCGCCCATACAACTCGTGGCATGGCCATGCCTTACATTGTTTTCATGTAGTGGCACGCCGATTATGTTGGGTGGTGGGTTAAATTTAATATTCCCACCGATTTTGTAACTCCCACCACGTCGAGCTATTGCGTTGAGTTGGGGTGCCATGTATGTGGCTTGGTCGGTGGAAAACACCAATTGCGTTTAATGAATGCTTGAGTTGGCTCGGCCCAATAACTCACATGTTGTAAATAATAGCTCGTCAAACCGAGCTAACTAATGAGTTTGACCTATAATGTGAACTCACCTGCAATGAGCTCGACAAACCAAGCTAACCAATGAGTTTGACGTGTAATGTGAACTCGCCTGTAATGAGCTCACCGAGTTGGATGATGACTCGACTGAGTTGGCTCGATCCAATGCAAGGTAAATAGTGGTGGCAGACCATGTGGTGGCTTGAGGACCCACCACGTGGTGAAATGACGATGTGGTGACAAAGGCACCCCTCCGTGAAAAGAGTGTGTCGAACATGGCCGAGGGGCCCCGGCCAAAAATAGTAGGGTCCACATGTCCGCATACGAGTGTCAAAGATCGATGTCAAAAACCAAAAAAATTGATCCTTCGCTTACACTCCACCTTCACCATGTGTCACTATCATATTGTTATGTTGACTCTATCGAGTCCGAACGATGACCAAACTTTGACCAACGATAACTTGAGCACACGATGTCTGTCTTCCACGTTCTAGGTACCTATAGAAAGCTCATTGAATTCTCTACTACACTGGCATAGTTTAGGGATATTTAGGGAACCCTTGACATCCCAAAATTTCATCCAGATCACACCTCCCTAGTGAGAAGTATTTTTTCCACAAAAAGCTCTATGAATCCCGATCCTGGTGTTGCTGAAAAGAGGTCTCTACAGTCGAATCAAAGGTCCCACACTACTACGCCATGATCGGATATCTAATGGCTCGATCCTAGGACTTGTTGCATTTTTACCACGCTAATGACACCTCCTGGTAACCTTCATCCTACCGCACATCCACCGCCTCTACACAGAACAAAGTCTAGTGCCATTTCAAGAAGAAACTTTCCTCCACCCTTTAATTACATGGTCTCTACTTTACAAGATGCTAAATCATAATAGTTTGATGGTGTGATGGTGAATTTTACCACGTTGCATGACCTCTACCTCTACATGGTGCCAAGTCTCCAAATGACGATGACAATCAGGTACCATTCTATCAGCCTTGCCTCAATGAGCCTTTACATATAATGAAAATCAAACCCGATGTCGGATGTTCATGATGATCGGTTACCACTTTGTTGCATGACCACAAGCCTCTACACAAAGTGAAGATCTAAGCTAATGTTAGGTGGTAATGATGATCATCTACCGCTATTGCATGACCGAAATAACCTCTACGTAGAATGAAGATCTAAGTTCTTGCTATCAACAAGCTCAATAATGATGACTTCATCTCACCACACATTCTCTACCTCTACATGGTATAAAGTCTCTAATTGATGAGGATGATCGGTACCACTTTTTTACACGACCACAATCAACCTCTATGCGAATGATCCGAATTGATATTATATGTCAACGACAATAAGCTTCCACTTTTTGCATAGCCACAACCTCTGTCATGCAAAGTGAAGATCCGAGATGACGTCAACGAGCTCCTAAGAGTGTCATATCTCCAAGCTTATAAATATGAGTTCAAACAGAACTCAAAATCCAAATAGGAGATAGAATTGGAGTATTATTGAAATTTCCAATGTAAGAAAACCACTAAGTATGATAAACTTACCCTCAAATTTTCTCACAAATTTGGACTCCAAAACAATGTTGCTTATAGGGCACATGTACTGTTTAAAATTTTTTGAACCAACTACACACTTTGAAGCAATCAAACTCATATAAACCAACCTACTCGAATATTAGCAGGTTTTCTAGAAAGATCACTAGTTTTATACCTAATTTAATAAAAATATGATTTTTTCCAAACCTTAGGTAGGCTATTTAAGAGTCACAATAATAAATAAAGTAATAAAGTACATAAAGTGACATAAGCAATACACAAGTAAATGAAACCCTAAGTGCAATGAAGAGTTAGAATACTTAGTTGATTTCACAATTAATCGTAGACTATGTGAAGATGAAAAAGCTGGTAAAATCGGAACATAGTAGGTCGTAATCAACCCTGAAAAATGCGAAAGTGCGAGAGGAAGGTGGATCGGGGCACTTAGGGAAATCTTGGGTGCACAGCCCTAAGATCCTTGTCTAGGCATCAAAGTCTGCGTAGATGCTCGAAAATGATCTTCATAGGTTCATTGAGTTGTTGCAATCCTTTGATGTTTGTCACTATAATGTTGCACATAATTACCAATGTCACCGATAACTCTGTAATAAAGATATGACTTGCGAAACCCCAAAACACACCAAATCATAAAAAGAAAATAATGTAAAATGGGGGTTGGACTATCCTTGATGTCAACAAAGTGATCTTAATACCGAGTGCTACACTATATCTCGGATCAAATGTAGTTTTATGTGTGTGTGTGTAGAATCCTGCCTTAGGTGGCTCTTGTGTGTGTGTCGCACTTGATAAGCAAGTAGTTAGATGTAGAAAATGTAAATAGATGTCTGCATGGAAAAATGAACTTCCCTCTTATGTGTGTATGCAGAATAACTAGCCCTTATCCCTTAAATGGTGTTAGATGGATGCAATGATTCTCTTAGATGCTTTGTGGATGCAACCTTAGGTGGTGATAATAGATGCTTAGAGCTTGGTCCTTTATTATGGTCACATAACTTTATATTTATATGATTCCTTTGCTTGAATTTTGTAATTAACCTCAAAAAGGTTGACTACCAAAAAGATAAGATGCCCAAATGACTAGAAATGACCCAAAATATGTGAACAAAGTACAAAGAGGTTAGGGGCGCCCAAAGGGGACATGGGCACTGACATTAACATCTAGGTGGGGGCACTGGTGTCCAAAGTGAGAAATTCCAAAGTATAAAAATACATAGGCTAGGAAAGTAGGAGTGTAAGATCAAAATTAGCAACATAAAACAAACAAAGATGGCCAAAGACATGGGTCAATTAGTACTTTTCTTGCTTATGAATCATATGAATAATAGTATGTGATTAGGACTAGATAGATACATAAAGTGTCTACATTTTCCCCACTCTATGTTGAGTGAATCTTTGGATAATATAAAATAGATAAGATATGCGTACTGATAATTGTAGACACAAATATTGCACATTAGACAATATTTAGCCCGACCTTATAATACTATTTAGAAGGTTCTCAAGTGTACAAAGTACTAATTAATCCTACCTTTTGCCCTTTGTTTTCTTATCTTTTATTTTATCTTTCATGCGTATTTCCGATACCTATCAACCCATCTCATAACCTTTCCGATTCTATCTCAAATCGTGGTGCCCCAGCCTGATCTTGGGGCACCACTTCCCATAGGTGCCCCGGTCCCATTCTCGGTGCCCCGAATGCACAACCTCTTCCACTTCTTTTTGGGTCACTTATAGCTATTGGTCATCCTTATTTTCTTCTCAGTATATGCCTTGTCGGGATTAATTACGAAATTAAGCTTGAAAGCCCTATAAAATATAAAGTTATAAGACCATAATGAGGGTCCTAGGTCATTGCATCTTATCACTACTATCACTCCATCTAGGGGTGCATCCACTGCATAACTTGCATCCACATAGTGTCATGCATTCAAGATAGGAGATCTGCATCACACACTTCATAGGGGGAGAGATTACATTCTATTTCATGCCATGCTACTTACATTTCTATAGCTACTATTGCTCGCTACTTCACAAAGTGCGACTGACATGAGAGCACCTAGGGCACGACATGCACGCACGCACACACACACACACACAAAACTACATCCGAGTCTGAAATGTAGTGCAACGCTAAGTGATAAGACCACAAGTTTGATGGCTGAGGTTAGTCCAACCCCATTAACCTTTTATTTTATAGGTCATTATCCACCTCATTCATCAAAATCCAATGCAACAAATAAAGAAGGTTTCAGACCAAGTTACAACACTACCAAACTTAGGTTTTGAGCATCTATAGTATTGAGTGGCCAAATTTCATACCAGGGCACCCTGGGGCACCCCAATACACTCCTATGTGCCTCAGACTGCTCAGAATACCCAGATTTTCCCTTAGTAGGGCCCCTGAGTATCTGTCTCCACTTCCACATTCTGTGTTTAGACCTGTGACAACCTGTGATAGTCTCTGCGAATTAGCTAAGACATTTCTCTCCTTTCTCTTGCACATTTAGGGTTTTATTTCATCTAGAGTAGTTTTATTTACATTTACCTCATACTGCTTTAGTTCATTTACAACATTTTAGTCCTCCTATATTAGATTAACTATTTGTTATACCTTCCCTAGGTAATAATTAATTTTAGTTAATCAATAACCATGTAGATCGATGGCGAAAAGTGTGTCGAGATACAAGAAAAAGTGTGGAGTGATAAAAAGTGAAGTGAGGATGTTAGAGAAGAAGTAAAAGAAAAAGTGATGATGACTCTAGGGCGAGAGTGTATGTGTAGATGTCATGTGTGTACTGTTGTTGATGTCGATTGTTGCTAATTTGTTGATGTGTGAATGATGTGACTACTCTTTTTTATTGAATAGATCCAATCAGAATACTTCCCATAAGGACAAACCTGCAAAAGAGAAGAATGAACAAGTAGTCAAATATGTGTATATAGAAAAATTTCAATCCAAATGCATGTAAAAGTGTGAAAAATGCTGAAATATAGGAAAAAGGAACATGTGCACCTAATAAGTGATGAGTGAAATGGATATAAAGGATCCTGAAGATGTTGTAGAAGAATGAGTTTTTTTGGGGTGATCCCATGCCAAATGTGAGTTTTGGGGCGATCTGTCATCACCAATCCCTCAAGGCACTTATGATAATTCTTCACCGAACTCCTCGTCTTATGATTATTTACTAATGCACAGCTTTTAGTTTGGTGGATGGAATCTGGAAACACAACAACAAACATAACACAAGAATACCATAGACTATGATAAGAAGGAATGATGATAAATCTGAAATATAAGTGTAAATTATAATATCAACATGAAATTGTTACAATCTCACCCATGAGGTACTTCAAGTGTTACTGACTTCACTTGCCTTCCAACAATAACTATGGGAGAAACTTCACAATTACACTTCTTAATGGCTTCTTTAACACACCTTCAAAATGATGGCTTCCTTTACACACTTACTCATACAATATTTCTCACTACTTCCTTCTATATGCTAAATGAGGGGGGTGGCCTCTTTATTTATAGGAATTTAGGCTTATCCATCTTATCTCTAAGATAGGATAGGAAATCTCTTTCGGCCAATCATATTTCATGCCTAAACTCTTGCCTTTACATGTAGGCTTATCTTCTAAGATAAGATAAACCTTATCATCTCACATGGGTTCCACCTTTTTAGACTTTTCCACAAATAAAATACACAAAATATTTATGACATCACTCTTTGTCCTTATTACAAATATAATATTTCTAATTCCTAATCATGTAGACCCTACTTCTCTACTTATCCCAACTTTGACATTTTAACATTACCGGACCACTTACAACAAATATTTACTTTTTACAACATTCCTATTGTACTTTGATTGTTACCGTACTCTACATTATTGGCGGCACCATACTGATGGCGCCGTTATCTTCCATCGGACGCTACTACTAATTACACTTAACAAAATCCTATTTTAATACATACATTAATGAAATAGAAATTACAGAGAGGAAAATTTTAGTGTCGATAGATCTCACGCCCACGATAGAAGTAGTGTAGGGAGAAAGGTCTAGTGTCATTCTCCATCCTTTAACTTGCGCTTCCCAAAATTTATACACCACTTGCAAAATGGTGTGATCATGTCTTGCTTCAAGTTCGATCCATTTCGATCCATCCAAAAAGGAAGATAAATTATGCATTGATTACTGGAGGACTATGTCTATACTTGTGTCAGATGTACTCTATGAATTCTTTCGACAACCATCTTGATCTAAGAAAAATTGTGTATCTTCCCCGATCATAGGCACCTAGGAAGGGACAAGAAGCACCTAAGCACTCAAGTTTGTATCACGGGTGCTAGTATGTCATGATGAAATGAGGGCCTAAGTCTGATTCTCAGCCTATCTAAGATTGTAGACCGTGCTTGACTTTGTGTTGATCTGTGTTAAACTATGATTGTAAAATGCTAAATGGGGTAACTAATTCACCCAATAGATTCCCCCTCATTTGGGGTGCATGTAATGTCATTAGGAGGATGCAGCCCAAAAGAGGACCCCATGCTAAACCGATCACACTTGGTATGTAGGGGAATGCGCTTGGTAGAAACCAAGGCACATGCAAAAATGGCTAGAAACAAGTGTTAATGCAAATAATATAAGTACACATATGGAAAACAAAGTGTAACCTAGCAAGCAAGAAGACAATGAAGACCACAAAAATCGGGTTGTAAACATGGGACATCACTCACAATGTCATAAGACAATTATGGCCGACACGACTAAAAGCATACAAGAAGTGATCAAGACAAGACATAGGGCAAAGCTCATGCAAACAATAACATACAATGATGTGCAATAGTAAGCAATCATCAAACAACCATGGTGGAAAATAGTTCTGCAAGATAAATATTGCACATGAAGCACTCGTTAGCATGTTAGAAAGATATAAAGTATGTCAAAAGTGTATATGATCCAATATAGTAGTGTGTTAGTAATGATAGGAAATAGTATAGAATGAAACAATAGCACCTGTAATGTGTATACAAAAGTGGATGCCACAGAGCCTACTCGCAGGATTCGGTAAAAGGTACATGTGCAAAGTATTCATGTTGTGTGTAATAATTTGTGTAAAGTCTGCAATCACAACTAGAAGGTAAGTGAATGTGTATGTGTATATAGAAAATATAATGACATACAATTTATCCATCTAACATAGTAAGCAAAGTGTAACATGTGAGTATAACCAAGTAAGAATAATGTGCAACCAAGATATGCAATATGTTGTAAATGAGTGTGATGGAATGGTATGAAGTGTGAGTGTGATAGGAGCCTTGTTCCCCTCGAGTGTGTATGTATGCATGAGTGAGATGAGGTTCATTTATAAATGACCCCTCAATAGTCAAGAATGAACTATAAAACAAGAGTGTGTCATCGGGAAATGGTTTTGATTGTGCATGCTAGAAAGAGATGATCATCAAAGTGTAAAACACAGTGAGTGTGAGTGAGATGATGTGAGGTTCATTTTATATTGAAACCCTTAGCATTCGAGTATGAACTATGGAACTAGAGTGCGTCATAGGGTAATGAGTGCAACGTGTAGAAGTAGATGCAAGAAAGATGTATCATGAATGTGTAGAGTGAATAAAACACATAGTGTGTGGTAGAAGGCTGCAGAGAAAAATTTCAAGTGTGCACAAAGTATGCATTGTGTAGTGTGTAGTGTGTGAGGTTCATGTATATAGTATGCCCTCAACAGTCAAGTGTGAACCAAAGCACGAGAGTGTGTCATCGGGTAATGATGATACAAATAGTGTATCAAAGTGTGCAAGATGAATGTATAGAGATGTGAAGTAGGAAGCTTGAAGTGTGCCAATAGAAGTGATAGACACCTAATGATGTATGGAGGGGGAAGGGAAGATAAGCATGATGCCCCCAAGTGTATGAGGAAGAGTAAGATCATGTAACATCGTCTAGGAGATCATCGTTGTCATGGTCAAAGCCAAATGGAGAAGCATCAGAGACTTGGTAAGCAATAATATTAGGTTGATCAAGTAAAGAGCCATTGAGGTGTAAATTGTACATGCCCATAGCATATTATTCATCAGTGAAAGGAGGCAATGGACAACCATGTGCATACCATTGAGTAAGATTTTGTGAATAGCCAAGAAATGAATCATTATGCAAATGAAAACACGACCAAATGGCATAGGAAATGAAATATCTATATGATCAGGGTCTAAAGTGCCCCCAATGTAGTCAAGCCAAGATTGCCCAAGTGTAAGTGGAGAAGTGTGAGGAGCTCATGCAAGAAATATTATGAGGTGAAAGACATGAAGACCATAAGCAACAGTGTGCGAGATAAAGCTCGATAAAGATGGGGATTGTGAGGTGGAGGATAGAGGTCATCAAATGCAAATCCTAGCCGAGTCAAGCCATCATGTGTATATACAATATCAGATAAAGTAAGATCAAATAGGATATGTTCCCAATAAGAATAATTCATGAAAAGTATGCATGTAAAGGAGAACGCACCAATGGTGGTTGCGCATGAGAAATTGAAGTAGGCATAATAATGCTGATGTTTAGACAAGCCCCCGATAAAGTACCATGGCATTTGTAGAAGCGGGAGGGGGAAATGATGCAGATGAGATAGTGTCTAAGCATACACCACATGATTTAACAAAATATAATTTTTTTCTAAACCTTAGATAGGCTATTTTAGAGTCACAACAATAAAAAAAATAGTAAAGTACATAAAGTGACGAGCAATAAGTGAAGTAAATGAAACCCTAAGTGTAATGAAGAATTAGAATGCTTAGCTGATTTCACAATTAATCTTGAACTATGCAAAGATGGAGAAATGGTAAAATGGAACACGGGAGGTTGTGAATCAATCCAAAAAAATGTAGAAGTGCAAAGGAAGGTTGGACCAGGGGCGCCTAGGGAAATACTTGGGTTCCCGGGGACTAGGATCCTTATTTGGGCACCCGAGTCTATGTAGATGCTTAGAAAATGATCTTTGTAAGGTCGTTGAGTTGTTGCAATCCTTCATTGTCTGTTGTTATAATGTCACACAATGATCGGTGATGTCACTGATAACCTACAATAAAGATATGACATGCAAAACCCAAAACACATCAAATCCTAAAAATAAAATAATGCAAAATGGGGGTCGAGACTATCCTCGATTGTCAACAAAGTGATCTTACGACCGAGCATTACACTACATCTCAGACCCAATGTAGTTTTGTGTGTGTGTAGAATCGTGCCCTAGGTGGTTTTTGTGCATGTCGCACTTGATAGCGAGCAAGTAGCTAGATGTAGAAAATGTAAATAGATGTGTGCATGGAAAAATGAACTTCCCTCTTATGTGTGTATTCATAATAACCAGCCCTTGTCCCTTGAATAGTGCTAGATGGATGCAATGATTCTCTTAGATGTTTTATGGATGCAACCTTAGGAGTTTGGTCCTTTATTATGGTCACATAACTTTATATTTATATGATTCCTTTGCTTGAATTTTGTAATTAACCCCAAAAAGGCCTACTACCAAAAATATAAGATGCCCAAACAACTAGAAATAACCAAAAAAATGTGAACAAAGTACAAAGAGGTTGGGAGCACCAAGATGGGATAGGGGCACTGACGCCGACGTCTTGGTTGGGCGTTGGTGTCCAGAGTGAGAAATGCCAAGTATAAAAAGATAGTGGCAAGTAGGAGTGTAAGATCAAAAGTAGAAACATAAAGCAAGAAAAGATGGCCAAAGACATGGGTCAATTAGTACTTTTCTTGCTTAGGAATCATATGAATAATAGTATGTGATTAGGACTAGATAGATACCCAAACTTTGTGATTTAATGTCTACAATACCAACTCGCTTCGAGAGATTAGCGGGATTGTTTGCAGAGATCACCATCTTTGATACCAACCTGATATGAAAATAGGGCCAATTTTTTTAACTAACCTCGGACCCCTATAGGAACTTGTTAATTAACTCCACAAAAGTTATCAACTTAAAATAATTGCAATGTAAAAAGTGAACACACACACACACACTACAAGAGAGTTGATAATGGAGTTTGGCCAAACAAATGCCTACGTCTCTGGGTTCAAATGTTGAACTGATTCATTAAAACTTCGATTTGCAAATCAAATACAAACTTACAAATGAAGTGATGAATGCGCAACAATGAACCAAAATGATACCAGTTGATTCGAACGAATATGAACTGACCTCTAGAAGAACAAACCTAGTTGATTCCAATGAATCTAAACTGATCCTCCGAAGTACAAGATCTCCTTCATGAACATCTACCACTCTATTGCACGGCCTCAAACCGGTTCTACGCAGAGCAAAGATTCAAGTTGAACAAATGTGCATAAGTAATGCCCTAGTTAATCCACAATGAATCGAACCTAACACAAAGGTGATCCCATATTGATTTGATTCTCAATGAATTCAAACTGGATAAAAAGATGATCTAATACCAATTGATTCACAATGAATCTAAACTGGAAAACAAAAGACAAATAATCTCCTCCACATCCACCGAGTAGCAATAACTTAGCTTATAATGACCGATGTAGAAGATCGAGATCTTTAAAAGTCTCCCTCCATTAGGTACACATTTGATGAAGGCTCCAAACGGAATCAAGCGCTCGAATTTCTTCGAAACACAAAATGACATCACAACATCTCCAAATTAGGAAAACAATAGATCCATAAGGAGCATCTCAAAATTTTGGACAATTTTCCAGTTTACACCGAGAGCTAGAAATGCTCCTAAGTGCCTAAAAATGTAGATTTACAATAGTGCCTCAATAAGGCACAAACACACATCTGAGACCATTGCCACGAGACCTCTCCCAAGTATATTACAAAATACCCAAAAGGGGACAACAATGGGTCCATTGGAAGCGTCTTATAGTTCTAGACATATCTCTAGTTTACTCCAAGTCACAAAAATGCCTCCATGTGCTCCAAAAATGCATCTTTACAAATATGCCTTATTAAGCCTAAGGCATATGCACATACCTATATTTTAACAAAGCCCAACTCACCCCTTTTATAGCTTGCCAAGTGTTATGGTGAAGCGGTGGGGAGTTAATTTTGTAACCACTGATCGGTTGGGGTTTGAATCTCCCAACCAACTTTGTTGACCAAGTTTATTACCACGGGATTAAATCTCACATGCGTTAGGAAATAGGGGTGACGTGTTTATAATAGGAGGTGCACCCATACAACTCATGGCATGGCCACACCTTACACTTTTTCCACATAGTGGCTGCAGATTATGTTGGGTGGTGGGTTAAATTTAATATGCCCACCGAGTTTGTAACTCCCGTTGCTTGCGAGTTGTTGCGTTGAGTTGGGGTACCACGTATGTGGCTTGGTCGATGGAAAATGCCAACCGCATTAAATGAATTCTGAGTTGGTTTGGCCCAATAACTCACTGTTGTAAATAATAGCTCGCCAAACCGAGCTAATCAATGAGTTTGACTTGTAATGTGAACTTACCTGCCGCAATAAGCTCATCGAGTTGGATTATGACTTGATCGAGTTGACTCGATCCAATGCAAGGTAAATAGTGGTGGTAGACCATGTGGTGGCTTGAGGACCCACCATGCAGTGAAATGATGATGAGGTGGCAAAGGCACCCCTTCGTGAAAAAAGTGTTTCATCCTAGCTGAGGGCCCCTGACCAACAAATAACGGGTTCCACCCGTCCGCATCTGAGTGTTGAAGACCGATGTCACAAAACTAAAAATTTTGCTCGTCCACTTACACTACACCTTTGTCATGTGTCGTTGTTGTATTGCTTTGTTGACTTTTTCTAGTCCAAATGATGACCAAACTTTGACCAATGATAACTTAAGCACACGAAGTCCGTTTTCCGCATTCAGTGTACCGATGGAAAGCTTTTTGAATTCTCTACCACACTGGTATGGTTTAAGGAGATTTAGGAAATCCCAATGTCCCAAAATTTCCTTTGGATCATAAACTCAAGAAAATTGTAGACACTCAAATTTGGTAACTTATAATTTGGTAATGATGAGTTTGGTTATGTTCCTTGTTAAGACAAATGCTCACATTCTAAGTACAATCAATACATCTCACTAGCTTTTTCTTTACTTTCTCATCTCCACACTCTACTCTATCACAAACTTGGGAAATATTAATTAATCAAAGCAAAGTAAATTATCCTTGTACATCATTCTATAACTTTTTGTTTTGAATCACATGTTTATGCCGAACCACACGGTTTGGTCGGGATGTGTTATATGGCCTCGATCAACTTATATAGTTCTAGCTATTCTTATCTTCCGACTTTCATTTCAATTTGAAAAATTTAATTGCATTGTTTCATCTTCCTAAGGATGGATTTATCATAATATTTCACCTATGCAAGGCTACATAAACAAGTCAATATCACTTTATTACTCACATGACACTCTTATAAGCTATTATTGTAAATATCACTCCAAAAGTGTTCAAGGCTCTCCTAGATCTTCCTACATCAATTGCACAACATTTAAAGTGGTCATTACTATAGTTCTCAAGCACTCAACCAAGTCAAAGAATATAGCTTCCTCCATTTTAAAACATGCAAAGGTCTTAGAGCCATGCGTATAAGAGCAAAATGAATCCAAACATTGCGAAAGGGTTTCAAGAGACAAAAAGGGTTAGGGCTAACAATTGAAGCACACTACACCACACTAATATATGCTTTGGGTCATTATCTATTTTATAATTAGCTCATTATCTTTGTGTCAAGAGATGTGAGGACATAATTAGGGGGTTGTCTTAGATCACACTCACAATTATGCATGCACCTAGAAGAACTACATGAGGCTTGATCCTGCATGTTGAATATATATAGTATTGTCTCAAGGAGAAGACACACATAAGATTTACATGTGGGAACATGGCACATTTGAAGGCACATAATGATAGGAAAGGAAACACACGTCAGGACAGTTTGATTCGGGACTTAGCCGTTTTCATAGATACAGGCTATTTTTTGAGATAACATGCGGAGCACACATCGGGATGGAAACTTCATGACACACAAATGATATTTTGGGAACAAGCGACGATAAGTGCCATGCATAATCTTGAGTTAACAATAGGATTACTTCTTCCAGATTAACAATATGATGTCTATTATTAGTGCACTTGCATGTGTGCATGATATTGTAAAGACACATGGTTATTATCAACATGCGGCATATTTTGAGAAGTGTGTAGATGTTGAAGGAAAGTACCTACCCCTATAAGTATGTATTGAACTATGTGGTTTAACAAGTAGTGAATTATTGTAGAGTTATGCTTCTTGGATGATGAGGCCATAAATTACCATTATTTTGTCCTTCCAAGTTACCTTTGAAAGTGGATTTAAATGTAATCTTGGAACTTATAGTTTGTTTAAGATAGAATATAGGATATATATCTTGTTCATTCTTTAGAAATATTTTGTTATCTATTTTGTTGACTAATCCTATTGATTATTTGGGAAAGATGCAAAGTCTTGTGTATGCAAGCCATAAAGGAAAGATAATGCTAGTTTTGGGAAAAGTGGAATTTATCATGAACAATACATTTAAACTCAAATATGATTTCATATTCAGATTCCTCTCAAAAAATTATGCAATTTCAAAACAAGAATCATCTCAATCCGAGATCGCATGCAAAAGTTATAGTTGTTTTAAGTTAGCTCAAACTCGCAGATTTAGTTCAGAACTCACAGATTTAGTTCCGGAACTCACAGGTTTAGTTCCGGAATTCATAGATTTAGTTCTAGAACTTGTAGATTTAGTTCTGGAACTTGCAAATTTAGTTCTAAAACTTACGATTTAGTTCCTGAAGTTATAGATTTAGTTCCGTAAATTGCATCGAGTTGAATAACATTTAGTTAGGAACTTGTAATTTGTATATTTATATTTTCAAGCAATTAAAACAATGGACAAAGTTGCAAGGTATAGAATGACAGTTAGTTCCGGAACTTGCAATTCATGGACAAAGCATATTTAGTTTTGGAACTTGCATAAAAGGAATGACAACTTTAGTTCCGAACTTGCATAAAAGGAATGACAGTTTTAGTTTCGAAACTTGCATAAAATGGGAACTGTGAATAATCAGAGAGTCAAATGGAAAATATGAGAGAGGTTTTTGTTCATAGCAATGTGATTAATGAAAATTTCATTCAAATTTGCTACAAGTATTACCAATAAAGAGAAATCTAACTTTTAGTGTGTTGCAGTCCGAGGAAAAAGTGTATCAGACAAGCACCAAAAGTTCCATAAACAAAAGCAAGAAAATTCAAATGGAAAATATGAGAGAGGTTTTTGTTCATAGAAATGTGTTTAACATCAACCTCATTCATATTTTCTATAGGTATTACCAATAAAAATAAATCTAACTTTTAGTGCAATCTGCCGATCCCGAGGAAAAAGTGTATCGATAAAGCATCAAAATTCTTCAATCAAAAACAACAAAATCAAATGGAAAATATGGGAAAGGTATTTGGTCAAACTAATATTTTGAGGAAAATCCTCCTTCCAATAAAGTAGAGGAATAAAATCATTGTGATTCTTATTACCAAAAAGCAAGGAGAAGATTTGGGAGCAAATATTCCTAAAATAAGTGAGATAAGACTTTGACTCCAATAATATATCTCTCTCCATATTTTGTGGAGATGAAGATCTTAGTTGTTAGGATTAGAATAAAGATAAGATTAGATTGTATCTCCCAAAATAAGGAGTTACATAAATTATAAATGCAACCTTCCACACTCAGATATGTAATTTTTCTCTCAAGAAATAAAGATCTATTCTTTCTTTCCAATCTTTTGAAGTAAAGTTATTCTACAAGTTTTGAATTAAAAGTATGAATTAAGTCCTCTTCCAAGGAATGAGTTGGCCACTCATTCCAAGGAAGATGGATCAATGTGTTAATGTTTGTTTCTTTATTTCTAATTTTCCTTTTGTTGTAAATTTCTATTTTTTATGTTATGTAATTTCTTTTGTGAACTTGTAGGTGTCTTTTCCTCTTTCCTTTATTTTCAATTCAAAATTTCCTTTATGCAAGTGTGATTTCCTTTATGCAAGCATGCCTTTATATTCCTACAAGTGTGATTTCCTTTATGTAAGTGTGTTTACATTTATGCAAGTGTGCCTTTAAATTTCTGCATGTGTGATTTATTTTATGCAAGTTTGGATTGTGTTTAAAGGAGCTGCTTTCCAAGATATTCTTCTCTTAATGCATACAACCTTCGGACACCAACCCGATTGGCATTATTAATGACGAGGATTGATGACTCTCATCACTAGATTTGATACATGCATGACTTATGGTGATACTTTATAATGTAAGAAGCTTCTATGTTTTACAATGTTTAATGTAATGGAGTATGTTGGTTGGATAATGGTGTTAAACATGACTATAGGTTCTTGTGTGGTTGATCTTATTATAGTTATTGTTTAATTCATGATTCTCTAAGATCTAGATCTGGAATATGCTCTGTGGAATGTTTATGGTTATTTATGGTTCTGAATATGCTTTATCTTCATCACACTAACATCTTGCATAAGTAACTCTAAAGAGGGGCTTGGTACCTTTGTGTGCTTTGGGTGAGCGCTCAGCTCAGGTTGGGTGATGTGCCAACGTGCATGGGTTTTATATGGTGAATTCTAGGTTACATCATTGGTTCCGTTGTCGGGACCTCTTTTTCAACTTTTTTTAAGGATGGTTCGTGATGAAGACGTATCGGTTGACCTTACCAAGTGTTGAGGAGTGGATAAAAGATCTAAAAGAAGAGTACGCTGGAGGTTCAACACTGGATCTGATTTTAATGCATGTGCATGGGTGGGGTAGAATTTATATGACTGTTTGTATGAGATCTTCTTTACTATCTTCCCGGTAGAGCTGTACGAGTGGCTAGTTGCTTATGCGTCTAAAAGGAATTAGAGGTATCGCACACTTGTTTGGACGCAGGAATAATTTTAGGCCCTCTATGATGCTAATCGATTTGGATGTGCATTGTGGACACTTGGTTCCGTGGTGTTCTGAATAGCTATATTTTGGAGTACTCAATTTCCACTTATTCTTTCCTGGAGGTAGCTGAGTTCCATTTTTTACGTTATCCAAGGGGAACTTATTTACAAGGCATTCCACTAGCGATCAAAATCTTGATGGTAACCCTGAACTTGGAAGAGAATTTGATGGCTAGCTAAACCCCACCACTCGTGGGGAAAGGAGTAGGTTTGGTGAAGGATGACGGACCTAGCAGTAGAGAGGCAAAGAGAAGAAAGGTGGCTTAAGTACAATGAGGTGCGCGAGAGGGAGATAAAGAAGTAGTGTGATATTACAGAGCGGATGGCGTTGAGGAGAGAGATGGCTCGTGAAGGATTTAGAGCTCACGTAGAAGGCGTGGAGCCAGAGCATCTAGAACTCCCCATTTGGGAAAGCATAATAGGGAACCCTCCTTGGCCTCACATGGGAGTGCATTAGCAAAGACGACATGGGCCGTGGGCACACATCTGAATCTACTTGATAACCTAGCCCTTGCGCTTGGTTTTCCAAAGTGTCTAAGTATAACCATGAGTCAGTCAACAATCTAGTTTGGGCGGTAGGAGAGCGGAGTAAGTCGATAAAAGTACATATATGGCTGGGAAAACATCTTCTTTGTTGTTTGGAGGTACCTTCTCGGTGCATTATCGCAGAAAACTCAAGTGCGCATAATTTTGGACTCACTTTTGGGAGTAGTACCACTTCATGCAGACTGTAGGAGTTCAGTTTAGTACCACTATTGGGACACATGGCGGTACATCCACAGTCCGTTTCCGGCTACATGTGGAGGATCAAGAGGCATAGGTGGCTCTAGTTCTGTGGATCTGGTGGTTTTGGAGGTAGAGGTAACATAAGAGGTTCTAGATCAGGTGGGTAGGGTCCTCATCAACCCCAAAATATTTATATGGAGATGTCTCTCCGTCTTCCAGAGTATAGGGGCATAGAAGATGTTATTGAACACATGCACATGTGTGAGATACTATGGCACACAAAAGGAATTATGGCTTCTGAGTGCAAGGTAAGTCAATTTGTAACTACATTACAGGGACGCGTACACAGTTGGTACAAAAAGTTTGATCTTGATCATACTTACGTAGATTATGTAGCATTAAAGGATGCTTTCCTCAAGGAGTTTCATATCCATGAGTTTGAGTAGAAGAGTATAAGCACGCTCAAGGATATTAAGTAGGGCACTACTTGAGAGCATTTAGGAATATGATGCCCATTTCAAGACATTGTTGTCTAAAATTTCTTATGATATTCATGCAAGCCAACATGCACAGTGGTTCGTTGGGGGCTTGATCACACCTTTTCAGAAGGGCGCTATCACATAAGACATATACGGACCCACATGAAGCACTTGAAGCCATTTTGTGTGCTTTGAAGTAGTTGGGAGTATAGACACTGGAGTGAGCCCATTCTTGGAGGCACAGATTATAGCTATGACAAAGTAGTTGGAGAAACTATTGGCAAATTCAACACATGAGACACACATTGGGATTTGGTGTACAAATTGTGAAGTGGAAGGGCACACCAAAGATATTTGTCCTTGCAGATTAGTGCGTTCATTATTGCTAGATTGTGAGATATGTCATTTGGACCATGATGTAAGTCGCTTGCCCATTATTACAATGTGCAATAAGAAAGAATGTATCTTGCAATTGTAATATTTTCCAGTCCATGACTCACAATACTGAAGACTGCAGGTTGATTCGTCAGATCTATGATGTCATAGATATTGGTGTGCTACTGAGGCAGGGAGCATTAAATAACTCTAAAGGTAAAAGTGAGCACCATGATCGTGACCACACTTAAGTGTGCTATGATCAAAATGAAGGGCGCGTTGAACGGTCATGACGGAGGTCAAGGATACCATGGTGGATTCGGGGCCGATGCCATGGTTTTGGATGAGGTGAGTTCCCTCACAAACATGTTTTACATGTGGATATCCTGACCACTATAGGCACGAATGTCCTCATAATACTATTTGTTCTTTTTGTGGGAAGAATCACAACTATGAGGAATGCCTAGAATTATATGAGCATCTTAGCAGAAATATAAACATGAGAACAAGGGCACATGGATGGTTAGAATACAACGTCTTTGTGGAAAATTAGTGGATGCCAAAGTTGGCACCGGAACCTAAGGTAGTACCTGTGAAGATTACTACGTGTGCTTAGAAGCTGTGTGCACCGCACAGAGAAGTTACAATAGAAGCCAACCATCACTAAGGAGGAAGTTTTACATGCAAGGTACCCAGATCCTGTACATTAGGAGGTTTATCAAGAGACCATGGAGGTACTTAGAAATCTTTAGGGGGAAATACAATGTTTAAAGGAACAATCAAGGAAGTTGGAACAAAAGAAGGTAACAGAGACAGTAGAATCGGATATTGATGACTTAAAAGAGGTATGCAAGATGTTGCATCAGGAGAATATCATTCCATTATTAGGGAATTGGCTAAAGGGAAACACTCCACGTGCAAGTATTGAGAATGGACAACAGATCCTGCTTCATGCTAATCTTCCCCCTCATAGTTTGGATTATGACAAGGAGATCACTTTGAATGTTGTTGTGGATGGGTGGCTCTTGAGTAATATATTGATTGATACAGGTGTGGAAGTGAATGTGCTTACTTTAGATGCATGGGTACAGATGGGCAAACCTCCATTACAACCATCCTCTAATGTATTGTTTATGGCTAATCGAACTAAGGCCACTCCCATAGGAGTTTTAAAGGATGCATCCATTACTATACAAGGGGCCAAGTTCACTGGGGACTTTGAGGTCTTAGCACTTGCAGAAGTAGACAACTTCCCAACTCTACTTGGGTGCCCTTGGTGTTATGTAAATAATGTTGATCTACGGTTCAACAAGGGGTATATAAGTTTTGAGAACAAGGAAGAAAGAGTGATTATCCCTTTGACAGATGGGAAATCTACACCTTATGTTGAACCTTTGAGTGAGGAAGACCTAAAAAAATTTATGTACGTGCCATTCAAGACTTGAAAGTACTTGAGCCATCTAAGGAAGGAATCCTTCAGTGGGAAGATGCACAATCTATTAGTGATACTACAAGTATTGCTTGTGATAACTGGTGCATGACACCTATGAGATGGTTAGGCGTGAAGTAAGAAGCGCATTTACATGGAGAAGAAAACCTCATTGTGTTAGGAGGATAGGTAACTCTGTACCTCGGTACACTAGAGAAGGAGACCCTATGATATTCCTGCGTGCCATGGAGAAGTAGTGGAAAGAAGAAATATGTTAGTGTATACCTTGTGTGGGACAACAACGCACTGGTGGATGGTTCACAAGGATAATCTCATGGAATGGAATGAAGTCGAATTTCTCTAACCACTCGGTTCTTTAGGAGCAATGCACCTACTACAATCTGCATGTATCATGGTAATCAACCTGTTCAAGAACCACGTTCAACAGTGTGAGAGACTCTAGACAAAGGGGTAAGAAGCTTTACCACCTTCACTATGGGTGCACAAGATTTATTCCACTTTACAAGGTTGTGCATGCTTGGTATGTTTATGCAGAGCTGCATAGGAGATTGGAAATTGGCAGGACTTGATTGCAGGAATGACCCAAAATTTTGACTACTTCTCTACTAAACCTCCGGTGGAAGAGGCATTAAGGGTCATAAAGTGCTTAACTATGGAAGACAATGCAAAGGATGAAGAACTCATTCAGGAGTTATTTGGTGAGGTAGAATTAGGAGCACATTTTGATGAAGTAGATGATACAAATGCCAAACTATTTACATGTGCTTGCTTTGAAAAGGAGAAAGGAAAGATGGTCTACATAGTGGATGATGAGGAAGTAGAAGATTTGGATATAGCTCATTCAACAAGTACATGCAAAGTGTTAGACAGTGTGGATAAGAACGCATGTGCCTATCATGAACCTATGAAGACCAAGAAAGTGAACATTGACATGGATGCTGAACCTAAGGAGGCAATAATCAGGGATTATTGGTTTGATTTTGAAGTGGAAAAGATAATTGAATTACTACGTGATTTCCAAGATTTATTTCCTAGGGCTACCATGAGTTAAAAGGAGTGCATGAGTCATTAGGTGAGATGAAGATTAAGCTAAAGGAAGGAGCACGTCCCAGGTCGGAAGAGACCTTACAAGATGAACCCAAACCTACACGTAAAATTTAAGGAAGAAATTGACAAAATGTTGAAATCTGGCATCATTAAGCCCCTAGAGGAATCAGAGTGGGTTAGCCCAATGGTAATCAATATAAATAAAGATGGTCATATTAGGATTTGTGTGGATTACAGGGAATTGAATGCTACATGTGTGATTGATCCTTTTCCTACACCTTTCACAGAGGAAATATTAGAAGGTGTTGCGGGCGTGAAGTTTACTCTTTTACAGATGGATTCTCTGGGTATCATCAGGTTAGAATTGCACAAGAGGATCAAGAGAAAATGAATTTCACCACTAAATGGGGAAGTTTTACATATATTGTGATGCTCTTTGGTTTGAAAAACATGTGTGCTATATTTCAATTAAGCATCTCCTTAAACATCAAGAAGTGCATGTTTTCTACACCTTTTGGAACTCTGTTAGTGCATATCTTCTACAAGGAAGGTTTGTTAGTAGATCCAGCTAAGGTTGCAGTTATTATAGGCTTGGAGGAGCCTACTAGTCAGAGTGAGGTGTGTGGATTCTTGGGCCACATAGGGTATTATAGAAAATTCATCAAAGGGTATGCAAAGATTGTTGCGCCCTTGGAAGAATTATTAAAACGAAAAGGGACATTCTATTAAGGAGAACTACAACAACGCGCATTTGAGGCATTGAAGGAGAGACTTACTACAACGCCTATTCTACATTTTCCCTCATGGAACCAACCATTTCATGTACATGTGGATGCCTCTAGCACAACCATTGGCACAATGTTAGCTCATCCTGGAGAAGGTATTATAGATCATCCTATCTATTTTGCTAGTAGAAAGTTGACTCTTGCAGAACAAAATTACACAACTACAGAGCACGAGGCCTTGTCGATGATCTACATGCTGCATAAATTCAGACAATATTTGCTAGCAACACCCTTTGTATTTTATACTGATCACATGACATTAAAATACTTGGTAAATAAGCCCATTCTATAGGGGCACATATGTTGATGGGTGCTCTTATTCCAAGAATTTGACTTTACAATCATGGTAAAACCAGGTAAAAGTAATTTTGTCCCAGGCTACTTATCAAGGTTTCAATCAGGGGACGACACATAGACAATTGAAGATATAATGTCAGATGCATAGTTATACATGTTACATCACGCACCTTCAGAATTGGAGGATATTATTGTCTTTTTATGCACAGGTATGGTGCCAGAAGGAATGAAAGCATTAGAGAAGAAACAACTTGTAATTCATGCGACACCCTTCATGTTGATCAATGACTTATACAAACTAGGTTGAGATGAAGTATTGCGCCGGTGTGTACTAGAACATGAGCACACATATATCATGGAAGAGGCTCATGGTGGTATTATAGGTGGGCACTATGCAGGTGATGCCATTGTGTGCAAAATTCTACTCAACTGGATTATGGTGGGAGACCTTATACAAATATTGTAAAGAGTATTGTAAGGTGTGTGATCATTATCAGCGTCTTGGAAAACTTGGGTAGAGAGATGAAATGCCTTTGAGGCCTATTGCTAGTGCAGAGCCATTTGAGAAATGGGTTGTAGACTTTGTGGGTCCTATTTCCCCGAGCCCCGTGTATGACCGGATCATGCTATATCATCACTTGCACAAATTATCTTACTAGGTGTAAAAACAACACCTACAAAGGATTATACGATGAACTACACAACATCGAGTTCTTATGGGAAAATATTCTTACTAGTTACGGATGTTTGTTGAGCTTGACAAATGATAGGGGCACACACTTCTTGAATGAGACAATTAGGATATTGTTGGATGAATTTATGGTTGTGCACCATAAGACAACACCTTATCATCCTTAGGAAAATGGGATTGTGGAGGCCTTCAACAAGATATTGAGCCAAAATTTTTACAACAATTTTTGAGGTTGGAAGGAAATATTGAGATGATAAAGTTTATGTTGTGCTTTGGGCATATAGAGCAACCTACAAGCAGTTGAATAATGCCACACCATTTCAATTGATGTTTAGCATAGAAGTAGTTCTTCCAATGGAATTCATGTTACCATCATTGCGTATTGAGGTCTAGCTGATGATAAATCATTGGAAATAGGTTAATATAGTTGGATGAGAGGCGCGCCATAGTACGTTGGAGTTAGAATTAGGAAAATTCCAGGTAGAAGGCATGGCATGAAAGACACATCAGGGACAAGAAGCTTGAGGTTGGACAAATACTACTTATTTATGATTCTAAATTTATGCACCATCCAGAAAAGCTTAAGGTGCATTGGTTGGGACCGTATGTTATCACTCATATACTTAAATCATGTGCTTGTCAGTTAGAGGTGCTTGATGGAATACGGTTACCCGGTTACTTCAACGGGAGTAGGATGAAGCCCTACTATAAATAAGTCTTCTTAGTGTTTGTAATAAGGTATTATTGCCATTTAGTATAGGTTTCCCTTTATGTATTTCCTTTAATGTATTTCCTTCTTCGTCGCTATACTTTGTCAATTTAGTTTGGTGTTTTGTGTAATAAGCGCATTTGTGTGCTGAAAGCTAATTACAATCTGAAGTATTTTTATGCACAGAGGACTGCACATACCATTGGTGTGGGGTGGTTGTTATTTGTTATTCACAACTGGGTACACATGAGAACAAACTATTATAGGTGTTATTCAAGTATGGAAAGGAGCTATTTGAAAGGTGATTACTTCTAAAGAAGACCATAGATGGAAATGAATGAATGAACAATATAACGCAAGGTAAGAAGTGGCCATGGAAACTACTAGAAGAGGGCATAGTAGTGAGGTACTTCGTGCATGAAGCACGTGGAAGATAAGTCTATAGCCAGGAAGGTAGGAAGGCACACTAGAAGGTTATATCTAGGGCACGAAGGTGTACCACGTAGAAATTGGGAAAATGGTCAATTAATGAGAGGATTATTGGTAGGTGAAGGAGCAATAAATGCACTAACTTTTTAAAAATCTATATAAGGATGTGATGCGGGTTCATTTTTACCTTTGCGATCATAAGTATTTGAGTGAGCTAAGTGCGCCCAGAGCCAAGCGAATCATATTGAGGTGCAGAGAGCTACGAAAACAAACGTGGAGAGTAGATTTGTGCATGAAGTGGCTTGCGTCCCCATTGGTGAAGGGTTTGAGCACAACAGAAGCATTGAGAAGGAGCTAGGGCACGCAATTTCAAGCTAGGGTTTGAGTTTACTCGATATAGAAGACAAAAGGTGGGATTTTTACGATGGCACCAGAAGAAAGCACCTACAACAGGCAAAAGGGAAAGAAAAAGGTGGAGGTTGAGGTCGAAGTTACGCCCGAGAGAAAATTTTCAGAAATGTAGTACCCAGAAGGAGTGATAGTTGGATGGGATTGGGATTCCCATGTTTGTCGATGCAAAGTAAGTGATTACAATCACCACACCACCGATAACAGGGGAGAATTGGATGCGTTGTTGAACAAGAAGACCAACAAGTGCACGGTGGATGATATGCTAGTATATGATGATGTTGGAGAGAAGTTGTTGAAGAAGGTAGGGGTTTATCAGTTATATGAACTCCCATACTTTGGAAAACCAGAGGCTTTATACCAATGGCTTATGAGTAGAGTCCATGAGGAATTTTTCTATTTTCTTTAGACGGAGGGTAAGGATCACAACCACGATTTCCACATTGACAAGACTAAAGGGCATATGGAAAAATATTATGAGTGATCTGACTGATAAGGCAGTTGTTATAGCCACCAACAAGGAGTTAGGATACTCCAAAGGTCCATGCGGAATGGACATAGAAAAATTGAAGAAGTTTCCTATAGTGCAGGTAGCCACACATCTGCTCACCAAGTTAAATGATCAAGAGAGATGGTCATAGGTAAATACCATGTGGCTACACATTGCAAAGAAAATGATAGAGGGAGAAATCTATAACTTGGTTGGCTACATTGCGAGACTATTATTGAGGAAGCGCGCACATGTGAGAAGATAATTTTGGTGCTATCTTACTATCCCTTGTTTTTGTAGAAATTGGAGTGCTCGATGGGCCAAAGAACAAAATTTGGGAATACCCCACTGAGAAGAAGTCCCTCGTGGAAAGGTTCAAGAAATATTTATGTGAAGGATCAATGAGTTGCCCATTCAAGAAAAGGGCAGAACTGTGGTATGACTTCACATGGTGTTTGAGGAGTGGCACATTCTGAAGGAGCTACCCACAGTAGTAGGTAAGGCAGTATAATTCGTGATGTATCACCATTTTTGCATCACGTGGTTTTCCATGAAGGATGAGACATGGAGTCCATGGTGTAAACTTGCCTTATGCCTTTACAACATGCTACTTCCAAGCTTCAATTCACAAATTTACTAATGCGTGCCGGATGAACTTCAACGCAGAAAAAGGTAGATTGTGACTACCATACCCTTAGGAAAACATATGTATATCTAGGTCGGTTTACCTACATTGAGAGGCTCATTTCAGATGTCATAAACATAAAGCCAGTAAGCTTGGCTATTGGGGACAATGGAGCCACGCTCATATATCTTCAGCTTAAGCCTAGGCTAGAGAATAATAAGTATGTGGAGAATGAGTTCATGCTCCTAGGGCCGCCTAAGGGAAAACATACAATGGAGAATGTGCTAGCTCTAAAGCCTTCCACAACCATACAAATAAATGAAGAAGAAGAAGAACACGAAGATAGTGGAGGCTTGGATCATAGGGGCCGAGGTAGCCCACAAATAGAGTAGAGAGTGAGTGCGCAGATACTCCACCACAGGCACAAGAAGTAGAAGAGGACTTGAACGTAGATGTAGTCCCTAAAGAGCACCAGTTCAAGAAGGTATTCAACGAGAACCAGGACCCAAGGTGCAGGGAACACCACATCCTGTAAGGAGATCACCTTGAATCTCCCCTAAAAAAGAAGCACCTGAGAAGAAGAGAAGGAGAAAGATGACACTTAATGAGGTGGAGGAGTTCAAAGAGAGTGCTTGGAACCCTAGTGCAACCAAAATGTGGAGGAGCCCAAGGATGAAGAAATGAAAGATGAAGAAGAAGGGGTGAAAGAAGTAGAAGAAACTAAGCATGAGAAAACTAACGTGCCAATTATAACTCAAATAGGAGAAGGGCCAACTCCAAGCCTTGGCGCTCAGGTTCCTAAGGGGCCAAGGATAAGGAGAAGTGAAGAATATGTTGTGCCAAGTATGGGCTATGCTTTGAGGACACAAGTAAAATCATTCACGCTCGGTTTGAGTATAGTGGACCTTAAGGAGTTATATGGGTGGGAACTGATGGACCCAAATATGGCCACTACGTGTGTAAGGAAACAACTATCCTAGTCCATGAAAACTCACATGGACATGCCAAATTTTGATGTGTGTGAGGAGTCTTGTGTCTTAAGGAGAGTAAAGAAGGCACGTCGAGCGAGGCACATGACCATAAAGCCCACACTTATGTCTAATGAGCAGTCAACAATGCCTTAGTCAAGGTATCTACTAAGGTGGCATGGAGAAATATTGATAAGGCCACCACCATTAGAGCACTAATGGAAGATAACAAGGATAAAACTGGAGATAGAGCGCTTAAAAGTAGAGAAGGAGTGAGAATGAATAAAGAATGAGGCCTTCATTAGCATGGCAGAGGAGATTGGTGATTACATTCTAAAACAAGGCCTCATCTAGAACCAAAGGTACCTGAAAAGTTTCCTTCTAATGCATGCATTATGTGCACACTTTGGTTGATTTGGTGCTAGAAGATGGACCACTTAGAATGCTTGCACCAAAGATGTTGAACAAGAAGTAGAGAGAGCACAAGCCTCTATGATCAGAAAAATTTCAATGTATGAGGTGCTGCTCTAGAATTTGAAGGATGAGATGAAGAAAGCAGACCAAGCTCTAAATTTGTGTGCAGCTCCAGAGGTAGTAATAAGGACCAGAACTTTGGTTGAGGATAATGAAGTTACGTAGTAATGAAGGATGAGACTTTAGGGCGTGCGAAAGATTAGCATTGGTGAAATAGAAGCGTGAAGCCCTTGTAGTAGCCTAAGATCCACATAAGGAGAGGATAGATGAGATTGGGAAGCTCATAGCATAGAAGATGGATCTTCTAGAGGGAATGATGTTTGCTATGGCCAATGTTGTCCGTGTTTTACAAAATGAGAAGGAAAATATTACTCAGGACGAGTTGGATGCCATTGCTACAGATAGTCTAGAAGAACAAAGAGCTGCGCTAGATGACTAAAAAACATTGGAGGTTGAGATTAAAATTGAATATCCAGAGTTGATCCTTCCTGGTTGAAGAAGAGGAAGCTACAAAGTAAAGACCCATTCTTTTGTATAGTGATTCTTTACATTCATTCAATTCTTATTCTTTATTATTTGGGAACATTAGAAAGAATCCCCATTGTTGGGACGAAAATGTACTTTAGTGTGGGGTAATTTTGAGAAAACATAGTATTTTCTTAAGGAGAAGACACACATAGGATTCACACGTGGGAACAAGGCACATTTGAAGGCACAAAATGATAGGAAAGGAAATGCACGCCAGGACAATTTGATTCGAGGACTTAGCCATTTTCATAGATATAGGCTATTTTTGGAGATAGCGTGCAAAGTACACATCGGGATGGAGACTTGCACGACACACAAATGGTATTTTGGGAATGAGCGATTGATAAGCGCCATGCATGAGCTTGAGTTAATAATATGATTACTTCTTCTAGTTAACTATAGGATGTCTATTATTAGCGCACTTGCATGTGTGCATGTTATTGTAAAGGCGCATGGCTATTATCAGCATGCGACCTATTTTGAGAAGTGCATAGGCAGTGAAGGGAAATTCCCCACCCCTATAAGTATGTATTGAACTATGTAGTTTAGCAGTAGTGAATTATTGTAGAGTTATGTTGTTGGATCTGATGCACGCATGACTTATGGTGATACTTTATAATGTAAGAAGCTTCTATGTTTTACAATGTTTAATGTAATGGAGTATGTTGGCTAGATAATGGTGTTAAACATGACTGTATTGGTTCTTGTGTGGTTGATCTTATTATAGTTATTGTTTAATTCATGATTCTCTAAGATCTAGATCTGGAATATGCTCTGTGGAATGTTTATGGTTATTTATGGTTATGAATATGCTTTATCTTCATCACACTAACATCCTCACAAAAGCAACCCTAAAGAGGGGCCTGGTACCTTTGCGTGCTTCGGGTGAGTGCTCAGCTCAGGCTAGGTGATGTGCGAACGCGCTTGGCTTTTATATAGTGAATTCTAGGTTGCATCACTTTGCATGAGGGCATGCAGTGCAACACTTAAATTGATTTGGAAAGTTTGACTTCCAAGGGTATTCTAACCTCACCACAAACATGATTTCTCCTTTAGTTATCTAATTTTTTGATAAAGTCTATTATAGGTATTTAAAGTTTCCACTTTTTTTGCAAGTGATTACAAGTTGTGTTAGGGTTGTGTGATCGAGAGTGACATATAACAAAGCACATTTCCAAGCAAGTAAAACACATAGGAAGTTTCAAATTTGTAGGTTCCAAGACTGTACATTTCTACTCATGATTGTATAGTTTTGACGCTAGATAGGTACAACACTTGTACGGTCCTACACTAGGTCAGTTTGCAATTTTAGTGTTGATACGAATCATCTACAGTTTCTAATTTTCCTTCTCCAATTATCTACACATCGGGATCTCCTTTTTATGACCTACATAGCTAAGTCTTCATCTCCTCTTGTGTATTTGAGCTATCATTTTAGTATCTATTATTGTTGTAATTATTAATGTGTTATTATGATTATGCGTGGTTAATTGTGAATTAATTAGACCAAAATAATCTCTTGTAGCAAACCCTTGCATTTGATATATTGTTGTTTTATTTCATTACCTAATTTAAATAAGGTGTACATAGAAACATAAAGGAAATGTAAAAAATGGTATAGGCTACCCCAAATGGAGGCATGTTGCACTACATATCAATGTGGAATCGGCTCTATGTATTTCTATGCATGTTTAGTTCCCATTGCATTTTTACATAAAGAAACTTTCTCGGTATTTGTAGCCTTTATCAAAGAATCAACAAAATTATATTCTATATGTCCACCTTATCATCACTATCTTCTTCTCCTCTACCATTTATCTTACAAAATAGTATTGAACATCAATGTGTTTCATTCTAGAAAGATACCGAGTGTTCTTTACTAGACAATTTTCTCTTTGACTATCACAATCGATCCTTATAACATTTTGAGTGAACCCGGTGGTGAAATCTACCTTTGAAGAAAAATAACTTCCTTTATTGCATGAGTAGGTTCCATGTACTTGGATTTTGTGGTGGATTTTGCATCACTTTCTTAGAATTTATTCATCTAACTTACAACTCTACCAAAAAGTTGAAAACATGCCCACTAGTAGATATGTGCATATCTAGATCTCCACCCTAGTCTAAATCCACAAAGCCATGTAGATTCAATTTCTTACTTTCTACAAGATTTCCCTAATAACATATTGCATAATTAGATGTCCCACATAAATACTTAAAGATCCTCTTGATGAAATCTAATGTTCATTTCCATAATTTGACATGAATCTCCAAACTACTCCTACTACATGAGCAATATCAAGTCTAGTATACATTATTACATGCATCAAAATACGACCACATTATCATACAACACCTAAGACATGTACTCAATTTCATCATCGGTTTTAGGACATTTTTCAGCAGGTAATTTTTGACCAACAAGAAAGTGAATACTTACAAGTTTACTTTCTTACATTTTAAACCTCTGCAATATCATCTCAACATACTTTTTTTGATTTAACCACAATTTCCTATTCACACAATCTCTTTTAATTTCCATGCCCAATTTTTTTGCAACACCTAGATCTTTCATATCAAATTGAGATGAGAACCAAGACTTGACCTAACTGATCATTTCCTTATTGTTATCAATTAACAACATGTTATCTACATACAATACTATGATAATAATTTTTCTTTCTTCTTATTTAAAATAAATAGAGGTACCAATTGTAATTCTTACGAGATCAAGTCTCAATACATACCTATCAAATTTCTAGCTCCATATTCTTGGTTATTGCTTGAACCCATAAAGATACTTATTTAACTTAAACATGTCACTGACAAAAAGTCCTTTCATTTAACCTTAAAGCTTTCTAGTTGCTTCATGTAGATTTCATCCTCAAGCTTGACATGCAAAAGAGTTGTATTAACATCCATTTGTTCTATTTCTAGATTGAAATCAACAACAACAACTAAAAGAAATATTATACAATGTAACTTAGCAATATGAGAAAAATCTCGCCAAAATCAAGTCCCTTTACCTACGAGAACCCTTTTTCTACCAAATGATATTTAAACTTCTCCATTTTTCCTTCTATGATGTAATTCTTCTTAAATACCTGTTTACATCTAACATGTTTTCTTCTACGAGGTAACTTTACTAAGTCCTATGTATGATTATTATTTAAGGATTTCATTTCTTCCCCCATAGCCTTCTTCTAAGACTTGTTTTCTTTTGAGCCAAAATACTCCTTTATGATCTTTGAGTCATTATCAATAATGGGAAAAACTAATAAAAGAAATGTAGAATGGAAATTAGGAGGGTTATATTGATAAGGTACCTTTCTTACCTAATTTAATCTTCTCAATCTCCTCTACTTCATTTGAATCTTCCTCTTACAAATATTTTGTTTATCTTTTGTTATTGCATCAAACTTAGACATAAATTTATCCTCTTTTAGTTCAACATAAACTTATTCATTATCATCCTTTGGTTTTGATTTTTTCTTTGGATTCCTCTTAACTTATTAGAATATTAAATTACAATCAGAAAACAACCTTTTGTGTTTCTAGATTCTATAGCTCGAATCCTTTCACACCATTAAAGTATCCAATAAATCTGCATTTTGGATATTTATTATATAAATTTATCCTTTTTGTCTTTCATAATATGCATATAAGCAATACGGAAAATACCCTTATATTTTGAATAAAGGGTTTTTCCATGCTTCCTATGCACTTTTATCTTCAAGAGAAGATGTGGGTGATATATTGGACAAGTAATAAGTAGTTTTCATTATTTCTACCTAGAATTTATTGTCCAAATTCCTACCTACAATAAACAAACTTCTAAACATACTTCTACCCTTATCCAAAGAAAGTTTTATTCATTCTTTTTGCAACTCCATTTGTTGTGGCATATATGGAGTTGTCTTACCTTTCTATTCTACAATGTTTATAGAATTTTCAAAGGGACTAGAGTAATATTCTCCACAATCATCACTTATCAAAATATTGATCTTATTTTATATATGATTTTCCACAACATCCTTTTACTATTTGAACTTATTGAAATCCTTGTGTTTGTTCCAGGATAAAATATATACTTAGCTCTCCCTTGAGAAATCATCTATAAATGTGAGATGATCCAAATATCTTCTTAGTGATGGAATTTTCAATTGTCTAAACACACCATTATGTGTTAAATGTATAATTCCTTTTGATATTGTAGTACTTCTGGGAATCTTTACTTTAGTTTACTTTCCAAACATGTGGTGTTCATAGAAATCAAAATATAAAATACAATTATAAATTTCTTTCATTATACCTTTTTTTTAATGCATGAAGGAATTTCTCTCCAATATTTCCCATTATTTGATGTCATAACATCATCTTAATTTAAGGAGATGTAGGAGTAAAATATTTAGCTTTCTTATCCTCTGGAACCATAGAGCTATTGCACTCAATACTCACAATTCTTGCCTCAAGATTGAATAAGGTTATTGTATAAATTCCCTTGTTATTACCATTACCCCTTGAACCATCTTGTAACTATCCTCAATAAATACTACCTACGGACTCAAACCATTCATCTTACTCATAGATATTAAGTTTTTGGTCAAAAGCTGGAATGTGCATAACACTAGGGAGGGTTTTAATCCTTTTATATTTGAACCTCAACACGACTCTTCCATGACCGATGATCTTGTAGGTTGATTTTACTCTCAAGAAGAATTCATATCCATTGATATTTTCCTATTCATAGAACCAATCCCTAAGAGGATTTGTATGAAAAGAGGCACTGAGTCAATGACTTTGTTCGATCGACCATGCACCATCACATCAAGAAATCTAGACACTACCAAGAACAAATCTCTTGATTCTTCACTAAAGGGTTTCATATATGAATATATAGCATCATAAGATGACTTACCATTTTATTATGCCTTTTTAAATCTACAATCTTTCTTAAAATGCCTCATTTTACTTTGCAGTTCCAACATTCCCTCTTATATTTTTGTAGTCTTATATTTACTTCTAGAATTTTATTATCTTTGTTTTTTTCTTAATTTTCTCTTGGGTAAGACCTCTTACTAATGAGGCATCCTTGGATTGATAATCCTTAGTTGATTACAACCTTATTTCTTTTGAGAATAAATCTATAACTACATCCTCAACTAATAACTTTGTTGTATTAATAGTAATGGCCATAACTAGATTATGCCAAGTTTCGATAAAGAACATAACAGAGTAATAAATTTATCTTCTTCCATTTTAATATCAATAGAAATCAACTACTTAATATAGTATTAAAAATGTTTAAATGTTCTGCAATAAAGTCATCTTCATTCATTTTTGATGAATATAGATTCTTCTAGAGAAATAATGTGTTCACAAGATATGTTGTTTGATACAAAGTTCTCAACTTCTCTCATAACACATGCTAATACAATAAAAAATTGAATATGATATAAACCATCGGCAATAATCCTTAGAATCGCTCATCATGACATGCTACAAGTTTTGGTCTAGAGAATTTCCAAATTAATTCATTTATAACACTTAAAATAATGTGCAATAAGTTAGATTAAATATAGCATACAAGTTACACAATGACTATATATCAAGAAGTACGAAGGAAAATGGATACAAGATAGAGAGAGATGAAACATAAAGAAAATTTTATTACAATAAGATGAATAATATGAACCAAAAATAGATAGGAATAAAAAATTATACCTTGGCAACTATCTTACATAGTTTTATTCATTGCGGGGTGATTTCAACTTTTAAGTCCCTTCTTCCATTTTCTAACAAGAGATACTTTTTGCATTCTCATTATGCTTACAAAGTATTACATATCTTCTACTTTGTTTTATCTAGACTAAGGTATTGTGCAATATAAAAAATATATAAAATCCATCAAATTTAGCTCTTAGATCCCTATACACTTCTAAAAACCATAATCTTATAGAAATCTTCACCTTCCTATCAATATTTTTCAAATCCTCTACCTCGCATACGCATAAGAATTATTATATACACAACAATCCACTAATCTTTATCCATAAAAAGATCTTCCATCTTGAGCTTCCATAACTCGAAATATTAGCCATTAAATTTTTTGATCTCAATCCTTATGCTTCTAGTCACTTTCCTTTACTTAAAAATATTTTTACGCATAAAACTCCCACTCAAATAAAATATTATCGATATATTTAAGAAACCCTAACTCTTCACACAAAGCTAAAACCTAGATATGATACCAAATGAAGAGAATTTGATTTGATAAAAAAATGAGAGAAATAATACTTCACATAATCTTTGAGATAAATAGAAAACAAAGAAATGACATACATAAGATAGTAAAGCACACAAGATTTATCCTAGGAAAACCTTTCGGGAAAAAACCCATCATAATAACTTATCCTCCTTATTATATTAACTCAATCGTTTTAACATACAATAATGTACTTTTGTTTTAGTCTATCCTACTTTGTATGTCTAGTTATGTGTAATCACATCAATAGATAATCATTATAGTGGTATTCTAATACTATCATAACCATGGGCCAAGATTACAATTCATAATAGTTCCCCATAAAGATAAGTTATCTAACAACCCATAATAACATAGGTTAAATCACCTATATGGTCCCAGAATCTTATAAAGAGAATCCCGAAGATGTGTTAGGCTACATAGTCTATATGGGGGTAACTCATGGAAAATATTAAACACATTTCCAACATGTAAATATCCCTATATGCTCGATTAATACAACAATATGAGTCCTTCACTTAGAACAAAACACATGCCAATAATAACAATTAGTAAAGGCACACTTTAGATCATATTTGATGTATTAAGCATGATTTTGTGTAATTTGGAGTATATAATGATGTGTATATATATAGTGGCATTGATCTCCAATGTGTTAGGTGATTTTCACGTGTAAAATAACCTCTAGGATGTTTTTATATAGACATTGTAGGTTGTTATAATGTAATTACTTAGATAGATATGCATATCAATAGCAATATAACACTAAGGAACACAAAATTAAATATAAATGATCACAATATGCAAGTATAATGACTTAGCCACTTCAAGGGGGAAACCTCAAAACCATACAATAAGACTCAAATGCTCAATATGATTATCATATACCACTTACTAAGTCATATATATACCCTATTATGTTATGTAAAACACCAAGGCTGACCTACTAAGAATATGAAAGCATACATAAATATGATATTCCATGATAAGAGATTAATTTAGCCACATGTCAACCATACATATTTGATATATGACCTAGGGTTAAGGGCATAACAATTGCTTTCATCCATAAGACAACGTCGAGTTCAAACATAGGTTAACCATGGAAAGTACCCAAATGTTGTTGGTCCTTAGGACCTAAGGCGTAAAGATGTATTAGTTAGTAATGTTGATTATACATGTAAGTGTAAATCACTTTATATGAAATAAAAATACAATATAGTACGTAATGTTCCTAGAACAAGAAATGAAGTTGAAGTGGTCAGTGATCATGGAGCTAAAGAGTCGGGAAAGACTACATTGTTTAAATGAACATACACATGGGGTTAGTTGGTTTTGGTGACTAATATTGGTTTTATAATTCCTTTGAATATCAATGGATATGTATATTCCCTAGCTAATATGTTTTTTATCATCTATAGAGATAATTTTTTGGTAGTAAATGTAACGTGACTTTAGAGAAAGTATGTGGCTCTTTTTAAGTCTCGTAAACCCTTATAATGTGTGCAAGTATTAGATTAAGCTATGCAAGTGAAGTAGTTGATTTTTATGGTTTTTAACTCTTTGTACAAGAACTCCTGAACATAACCTTGTAAAAATAAGTTAGACTAAAATACTAGAATAAGTTGATGTGATAGTCCAAAGATCATTGTTGAAAATGGTTTTCTTATTGGGTGTTTACACCCTTATTTATATTTATATTAAGAAAGGTGTAAGGGTTTATAATAGGTATATTATTATGATCTAATTAACTTCCAACACCAATTATGTATGACTAGAATAATGAATTCTAACTTAAAATGAACTAAGCAATTATAAACAATAACTTGTTCAAAATCTAAGAGGAGAGATAAAATTATCTTGTTCAGGGATATTATAGAATGATTTGGATGTGCCATGAAGTGGAACAGAGAATATGGGACTCTGGATTTCACACCAAAGATTCTAGAACTAGAAAACTTATAGGTTCATGATCGTATAGGACATGTATGGTCCAAGATAAGGATTGTATGGTATTAGACTAGTAGATAGTCAAGATCTAAAACTTTTTAGGTGCTTCACTTGTATAGAAATAATGCTAATTGTGTGTCTCTTTTTTACACAATTCCAGGATAATATGTAAAAATTAGAAACCCTAACAAACCGTAGAACCCTTCATTAAAGTATTATCAAACCAAAGGAGAAACATATGTGTGTGTGTGTTGAGGTTGGACCACCCTAGGTAGTCAAAATACCAACTACTAAACCAATCCTAGTATTTCACTACATATCCTTGATGCAAAATCAATAATCATATAGCTCTCTTAGGTCCCCATGCAAGTGTGTAAAGCTAACAAACCCCCCATGGGTTCCCTTGTGTCTCTTGACACTAAGATAATATGATAAGTGCATAGTATAGAATGTACCCAATGAGGTAGTAGCAAGGTGGTGTGACATAACTATGTGACTTAATCATTTATTTGATTGAAACCCTTGTGTAACTCTTACTTAGGACTTGGATCTATGATATTTACATGCTTGTAGATGGCTAAATCTAGAATCATTGACCTAGTTGAGTGCTTCAGACTTGTAGTAGGGACTATCCTAGATGATTTTTAACTGATTTGAGCAGATTTAGGAATCTTGTGAGTGATTTTCAAATGATGTTTACAATAGGAACTTGTAAGAATGTCTGGTGAGTTATAATGTGATAATGAATTTCTTATATAGTCTTATGTAGGTGAGATATTATGATAAGGCCAACCTAAGGAAGATGAAATGAACCAAAGTTTAATTTAGCATAAAAAATAGAGTCAATGATTGAGAAAGTGTATAACCATAAAGGTTGGACAAGACTAGACCTCACATCCTAACCCTTCCATACAATTTTGGATAGGAGAGAAAAATTCCTAAACTAAAAGTTGTGCAATGAATATCGATGTTTTATTCCTATTTGATTAAATAATATTTCTAGATTTATTGACAGAGCATGGTGTAAAGATAAGTAAGTTGTGTAATAGCTAGAGAGATGATGAGATTGGATTCTGAGTGTGAGCATTTTTCTTGACAAGGATAAAAGGTCAAACTTGGCATTTCATAAGGATAAGTTACCATATTTTTATGTCTACATCCCCCTTTAAGTGTGTAATTAAAAATTTTATACTTAAAGTAAAAACATACCTAAGTGTGCACGCATGCACCAACACAAACAATTTAATTTCAATCAAAGGGAATTCATGATGTGTTGGTGTTGGTATGCTCCATGATGAAACATGTAACAAAGAGTGCAGTCGTGTATATGGTAGAAATTGAATTTTTACTCAAAATATAGATAGTGCATTGTAACTTTGAATCATTAAAAAAGTATGCAAAGGAGATGCAAAACATGGAAATAATACATCTATTTGTTTGGAGCTCCAATTCTTGCCATGATTTAGAGAGTTGGAATATGTTTTGGAGATGTCGGAGGATTAGGGATGATCAATCCCCAATGTTGTGCCACAAGAGATAGTTAGATGGAAGGATTAGACTACATAAAAACAATGTACATTGATGCCTTCCCCATTTGAGAGTGTGAAGAGAGAGGAGGAAAGATCAATCTATGAATCCTATAGTTTTTCTTTGATGTTTTCCACTAAACCCATATACTACACCAATGCAAATAGATCTAGGCCCAACTTATTCCAATAGAATTTAGAAAAAATGACCTGTGTTATGCCCCATAAGGTGTTACTTATGTGTGAATTGATTATTTAGAATTCTAAAAAAATTCGGGAGATGGAGGCCCATGCCCCCAAACCCATTCTATAAATATATATGAAATACCATTGTGAAAAAGGAATGAAACACTCATGCACCTTGTAACCTACTATTAAGTGTGTAATATATATTTATACATGTGTAGAAATCATGTAAATGTTTGGTAGAATCAGTAACAACTTCAATTTTAAGTGAAATCACCCTTTATCCGGGAAAGTATGTGTCGTGCCCATATTTTTACAACCCAAAAATAAACCATTAGTTAACTCATTATCCTAGAAAATTTGGGGAAATTTTTTAAAAATTTCGGTTAAAGATTATACTAGATTAAACCATGAATCCACCAACTAGCTAGACCATGAAGGACATCACAAATGTTTTTAACACAAATTGAGGTTTTTATTACTCGGTGATCCCCAAGTTCCAATTCTACATTACATGGTTTGAAGATATGCCAATATTATCATACTAGAAGTCATCTAGGTCTTGACTAGGGTTTGTCCACCAAGTAATCATATCTATGGGATTATGTTTGGTCAATTATTCTAAGTGGTTAAAACTATTTTTAATCCTCGTATAACTTATTCTACTAACCAAGTTACTAGGTCGATTGCATTTTCTTAAATGTGATCTCCTATTGTCATGGGGGTGGTGGTGTTAAACAAGGGTATATAAATTATAATGGCCACCATTATCTTAATTTATGATTGCCATGGTTTATTAAAATTTAGCTAGGTAATCGTTTCCTAAATGAGGCATAAGCTAATTTATATAATCCTTTTATTATTAATTTCCCATATCTCCACATTACACGTCTAATTTTTTAAAGTTAACCAAAAGGATATTTATCAAAAAAAGGGGAAGAGGTAATTAGATTATTTAAAACAATATAGATAATAAATAAAATTCAAACCTAAGCCACTTGCCAAGTGGCCCATCCTAGGTCTCACGTGAGCCCTAGGATCAAACTAATTAGGGCCCTTGATATAAAAACCCTAAATCTCCTTTCACTCCATCCTTATAATTTTATTTTCATTTCATTTTCTCTCATTTGGCTATGTAGGTAATATGGAATCCCTCATGGAGGATGAATGGTTTTGCATGGAATATAAATCTCTTCTAAGTTATTTTCTTCTTTTCCATGGATAATACAAAGCATTTCTATAAACCCAGTTAAGGTTTCTCTCATAAACCCAAATGTGTGTGTGTGTATACATACATACGCACATACATATATATTGATATATACATTTATGCATTTATGTATAGATCTAATGTTTATTCAATATCTATTTTCTTTTGTTTAAACAAAAAACTAGAGCCCGTATGAGCCGTCCCGTGGGCTATACACATGGATTTATACTATATATGTACAATGCGTTGGCAAGGAAATACACAATGGCTTAAGGGAGGGGCATGACCCTCCAATCCACATTTTTAATACATACATATATATATATACACACACACACACACACATATATATATATATATATACATACATATATATATATATATACATACATACATACATACGTACATACATACATACATACATACATACATACATACATACATACATACATACATATATATATATATATATATATATATATATACATATGTATGTATACATACATACATATGTATGTACATACATACATACATACATACATACACACATATATATATATATATGTATATATATATATGTATGTATGTATGTACAAAATGGCTTCGAGGGATGGCATACACACACACACATATATACATTGTGTGTGTGTGTATATGTGTGTATGTATGTTGTGAGCACACACAAATACAAAATGGCTTACACACACACACACATGATGCACTCCACATCACACATTTACATATACATTACATATACATATACATGTACATATCCATATACATATACATATACATATCCATATGTATATACACACACACACACACACACACACACACACACACACACACACACACAAATAAATAGTTATTCGCTTTATATTCAAAATATTTATAAAAACATATAAAGGGGTTTGAACAATGTACAAGTTTATTTAGTAATAATGGATTAAAAGGAATGCATTAATCCCATATTTTGGGATAAGACAATAATGTGTAGGTTAAAAAGCATATCCATATTTTCCTGCATATATTACACACACACACATATGTGTGTGTGTGTGTTCATTTATATACAAATTCAACTTCTTATACGGGTTCCTTAATTGATCCAATGAAGGAATCTTGTACACGTTTTATATGAGTGTTTATAAAAGATACATACTATTATTCAATCACATATAATGGCATACAAGTTTACTCTTGTTTAGATTCTCTAAATACTTGAATAAGTATAACAAGCAACAAGAACATAATTAGAAACTAAACTAAGTTTTGGATGCCTCACATAATGTTTAACTAGGTAGTTTTCATTAGCTTCTTTATAAGGAAATGATGAAAAATTAATATAATGAAAGGACTTGATCCAAGGATAAATAAAACCAAAATCTAAGAGAATAATTAAGGTATCAAATCTCAAAACCATAACTCCTACTATACACCATTGCAATAACACAACTACTCAAACACTTTTTCCTTTATATTTTCATCCAATGCATAATATGATTCCTAGTAAAAGCAGACCTAATTATTATACTTTCAACAAACTCTATTCAACCACCAATATGCTTGGCAAGTATTGATTTAAAAGACTTACAATAAGATAAAAAATCTAAACCAACTATGTTTATTTTATTTTATAATATAAAAATAGTTTTCCTTTAAAACACACATTAAAAAAGAGGTATTTATCTAATGAATTATTTTTAACTCCCTTCCCATACAAGATATCAAGTTTATATTGAACTTAAATGTACAACCATACTACTTAGATTCATTACAATTTATTAACAAGCCACATTCTCTTCTCTCTTTTTCAACCCAAGTTTACAATTTGGAAATCAATCCTTTCCCCAAAACAAGAAGAGGAAAAACAATCTTATCTTTATACATATAATTAATATCAAAACTTCTCAAATAAGGTTTGATTAAGATATTACAATGGGGATTTCAAATCCAATCCAACCTTCTTGCAATCTTGATTTCCTTACAAAATTACAATAATACTACACTTAATACAAGTGGATAAGCCTCCCAAAAAGGAGAACAACATGTCAAAATTTACAAGAAATTACACATTTTCTCCATGAAAATAATGCTTCATCTAAGATTATAAGATCATGCTCTACCTTTGAGTAAAATGTCTCCAACACAAGAGTGGTGGCTTGGTTGTCCACCCAACCAATTGGCATCATTACATGCCATCTCCACAAGTGGAGGACATGCTATCCTCCCTCTAAGCCCATGGGGAGAGAGGTTGCATGCCACCAAGATGTGCAAGAAGGGGGAAAAGAGGTTGTAACCACACTCACACAACTCCATAACCAACAAATCCAAAAACCAAGCATAAGGGAGAAACTACAAGCTTCTTAAAAAAAAAAGGAGGGGGTGAGAGGGGAAAGAGTTCCCATCGCAACCATTTTGAAACCAAAAGAATTCATGTATTGTTAAGAAATCATCATACTCCAAAAATCCTTATATCATCTAAATCCCAAATACTCCAAGCCTCCTCCTTGCCAAGGTTTTTCAAACCTTGGAATATTTCCTTGCAAGAAAGGGAGATGAGTTTCAATCCATATGAAATATCATCTCCTCATCAACCATATGAGGGGAGAAAAATAAATACAAATCCCATCATGGATTTCCCATCAAGCCATGTGGGTATAAGAGGGGTTTCCTCCCTCTTCCCCAACACTCAAATCCATCTCAAGTGAGATGGATAGAGAAGAACAAAGGAAGACAAGATTAAACATTCATCACCCAACACAACAAGCATAATTTCTAAGACTAACAAACATGTCATTCCATAATATTCTACACAATCATAAAACAAAAAAAAAAGTGAGAGACCTACCTCTCAATCCAAACAAGCCAAATTCCAAGTGCAAGCCAAGCTCTCCAAGCTCCTAGCTCCTCCAAGCTCTCCCCAAAAACTCCCAAGTGCAAAATGAGGCAAGAAGTCCTTACCCCCTCCAAAGTGGAGGAATAAGAAGAGGAATATAAAGTATTCTCACCAATGAGAGGGTGACATGTGTCACCCATATCCTTCTCAAAACAAGACACCCCATGTCCCCATCACACAAAAGACAAAAGACTAATGGAGGAATATCCCACAAAATAAAAAATAAACAAAACAAAATCCCTCCAAATTTCAAGTGGTTAATAAAACAAGTTCATTAATTTGGATGTGGACAAGAGAGGCTCAAATGGGAGGAAAATGCCATTTTAACCTTGAAAAAGGTCCTCTTACCCATAGGTAGGGTCCAAGGGGTCCATTTTAGTGTAAATGAGACCCCAACAAGTAAAACATCGCTTACAAATTCCACTTTTAGCCAAATTCGGGTTTGGGAAAAGTGACACACTTTGAGGTGGTGGGGCCCACCTAACCCATTCTTAGGTGGTCCCACACCTCCTTAAACATGATTAATTAGAAAAACACCACTAATACAAGTATGGATCATTAGACCTTAAAAATGACTTTAAACAAGAGGTTAAAATAATTAGCACTAAAATGAGTTGAAGGAGACAACAACCCTAGGTGCACTCGTAACAATGATGAAACATACACAAGCAGAATGGATTTCTCATATCCACTCAAAACCAAGGGAAAAAAATACAAAAACAATTAAACAAAGGGATGAGGATTTGGCCCAGATGGCTAATTATACAATCTTAGAGGTGCAAACCTTGAGTCCCACATTCTCTTGTGTGCACCTATAACTGCTTTTCAATTCACACGTCATCATACCCACTTGATACGATAAACCAAGTAAAATGATACCTCATACATCTAATAATTAAATCAATTATGAATAAACAATCTAAATGAGGTCATCACTTATATCCATAATGAGATAACCAGAATGATGTGTATTCATAGTATATCAAAAATAGAATCCATCTAAATCACATCATGATAACATCTATAAGATCATCACCATAGGTAGTAATAAAAATAATTATCCGGAATGACATACATCCATCATATACCAAATAAAATCCATCTAAATCACATCCTAATAATATCCATAACAACATCACTAAGCAATAAAAATCACAACAATAGATTAACACCGTGTGCCTTATACACAACTAGTGTCACAAAAGTAATCAAAAAAAAACCATATAATGTCCAAAATAGTATTATATCAATGTAACTAATCCAATTGATAAGATGATTCAAAAATGAAATAAAGTAGTAAATTGGCGGGTACTACATCCCCCTCTCTAGAATTAGACTTCCTCCTAGAAGTCATTGGAAGAGATAGGGATATCAAGCCCTTAATGGTGTTGCATCCTCTCAAGTAACAATTATCTCATCATATTTATCGAATTACACTCTAACTTGGTCCAAGTCTTTCCCTCATAGGGACAATATATTGTGCTTTAAAATACATATAGGCTTTAGTGTCTTCCCTTTGGCCTCCACTGCCGCAAATCCGACCAATCCAAACCACGAGAAATATCTGGCACATACTTCCTCAAAACTGAAACATGGAAGACATCATGGGTGCACGATAGGTGTGGTGCCAATGATAGGTAATAAATGGGCCCAAAACCTCCAAAATCTCAAATGGAACAAAAAAATGATGGGAAAGCTTAGATCCCTTTCCAAAATGGATTGGAATGTTGTATGGACGTACTCTTGAGAATACCTTGTCACCTACAGAGAAGTGGCGATTAACCCTCTTTGTGTCTCAGTATACACCCTACTTGTTCCAGCTCAAGACTGCCTAAAGGTGATAACATGCTGCTCCATATCTTGAATGAAAGTTGGGCCAAAAATACTTTTTCATCTAATCAGTCCCAACTCAAAGGTGTTCTACATGACCTCCCATACAAAGCCTAATAAATCTTCATGCCAATCGAGTTATGATAGTAATGCATTACTTTAAGAAAACTCAATAAAAGGTAATTCTCTCATTGATGCAACCTAGAATTTACCGCAATGAACACCCTAGATCGCGACACATCACTCACCCTAGACCGAGTGCTCACCTGAAGCACGCTGAAAGGTACTAGGTCCCTCTTTAGGGTTGCTTTATAGTAGGATGTTAGCATGATGAGGACTTAAAGCTTACGAGATCCATAACTAATACATCATTCTATAATGCACCACCATTAAGGAATAATAGACTTTAAATAATAATCATGATGGAATCAAGTACACGTAATATCCAATTACACACAAGAATAACACTCAAGTTCAACCAATATCCTCCATTTATTAAAGACAAAAATTACATAAAAGATTCTTACAGTAATGGCAATCTATGCCTATATGCGCACATATTTGATTAAATAATCCAGTCTTGCACACGTGCATACATACATATCCCACTCTCTCTATATCTTTATATTCACCATTATACATGTATATCTACTACATAGTTCACTACATATATATAAGGGTGGGGGCTTGCCCTTCATCGCTTATCCATTCCAAAAATAGGTCGCATGCTATTAATAGCCACACACCGTTTACAAGCATAGCCCCACATGCAAGTGTGCTAACTATAGACTTATGTCAGTTAACTACAATGATAATCCTATTCCTAGCTTGTATCCATGCAAAGTGCTTTGTATCCAATCCTCAAAAATAGCTAATGTATTGTATGCATGTCTCTACCTCGTTTGTGTGCTCTGCACACCATCTCTAAAATAGACCTTCATCGGTAAAAATGGCTAAGTCCCAGAAAGCTTTGAACTTCCTGCTCTGCACACGTGTTCTCCCTATCCATTCACACCTTTGAATATGACATGCTTTCCCACACATAATTCTTGTGTGTTTTCTGTCAAGTGTTCTCTGATCAACATTACCCACACTAATTTCATTATCACCCTGACAATGGTCATCTCCAAAACAAATCAAAGAATAAAAGAATGGAAAGAATTTGGATGAATGAAATAATGTTTTTAACTTGGAGTCTCTTCCTCTGCAACCTGAACAATTAATTTAGGATATTCCTGTTTTATTTTAGCCTCCACGGTCTACCACTCAACGAGTGCATCCTTTACTTTTTCTGGAATGTCCACAGAAATGGACTCTAGTTCATCCTTCGCAATCTCTCCTTTCTCATTCTGCAAGACCAACACAATGTTGGACATTGTAGTCATCCTTCCCTCTAGCAAATCCATCTTCTGCACAATGAGTTTCCCAAACTCCTCTAGGTAATTTTTGTGTGGTTCTTGAGCTACCAGGGCCTCGCAATTTTGTTTAATCATTGCTAATATTTCTGCTTGGCCCAATGTGTCATCCTTCATCACTTTCTAGATCTCATTGTTTTCCTCCATGGTTTTTATGTTGATGAGTGCCTCTGGAGCTGTATAGATGTTCAAGGCTTGGTCTCGCCTTCTTGATTCTTCTTAACACGCTTGTAACATTCCTTCATATGATGTAATCTTTTCATCATTGAAGCCTTCTCTCGCTTTGCATCTTGTCTTTGGATCTTTTGGCATTAGCATGCATATATGTTCTTCTTCAAAGCACTAAGTCTACCAATGTACCTACGTAGTGTATCACCAAAGGAAATATCTTTGGTACCTCTAGCTCTAAGTGTGGCCTAGCTCTTATGACATAATTAGCAATTTCCTCTACAATGATGATAAATATAGAGTTCTTCTTCTCATTAAGTCTCTTTCTTGTGTTAGGTGCTATTTCCCCATACTTAGTTTTGATCTCTTCCCTAAGTGCCCTAATTGTGGCAGCCTTGTCCATATTCCACCTTGCCACCTCTCATTGAGACTTTTACCAATGCATTACCTCTATTTCATCCGCTTTACTTTATTGTGTATGTGTCATCCGAGGTGTCTTTTTAACCTTCTTGACATGCACACTCCTCACACACATCAAAATCTGGTTCATCCATGTGCGTGTGTATTGACCATGATAATTGCTTCCTTGTGCACCTTTGTAGCCATATCTTCATCCTTTAATTCCTAGCCATATAAATATTTTTGTGTCAATGTGCTCTGAAACAGCGCTGAAAATTTTACTGTGTCCTCAAAGCCCATAACCCATGGCTAGTGGAATGTACTCCCCACTAATTCGTCTTGACCTAGGTTACTTAAGAACTTGAAATTCTAGATTTGGGACTTGTGTTTCCATGTCACGAGCAATCATGTAGTTGTCTCATCTGTTCCCTTTTCCTCCTCTTCTCCTTCCTTCATTTCTTTATCTTTTTGTTCTTCTATGTTCTCTGGAGGTGTAGGAGAATTAGGCATGCTCTCCTTTGAATCTTCTACCTCATTCAATTTTAGTTTCCTTCTCCTTTTCATGGTTGTCTCCTTCTATAGAGAGAGTTTGGGTGATTTTGCACTATTTGCGAAGTAGCACTCAGGTTCATTGTTCTCTTGAACACTCTATTAAATCAGTGCTCTCCTTGGATTGCATCTAAGTCCTCATCATCCCCCTCTTGTGGCTGAGGTAGTGTAGTTTGTGTGCTCAACTTCATCCTTTTTCGTAGGATGTCTTCTGCCTCTATGTTCCAAACCACCACTATCTTTGCGCTCATCCTCCTCATCCTTGACTCCAATTTTCTCTATGGGCTTAGGCACTGGTAATGTTCTCCATGGTATGCTTACCCTTCGGCGGCCCTAGGAGCATGAACTCATTCTCCACGTACTTGTTTTTCCCAACTTGGGTTTTAGTTGAAGGTACACCAGTGCTACTCCAATATCTCCCACAACCAAACTTACTAGTTTAATGCTCAATACATCTGAAATGAGCCTTTCAATATATGCACCCCGTCCTGGATACACATATTTCTTCCTTAGCGTGTGGTAGTCATAATCTACCTTGTCTACATTGAACGTTAGATGTCGCGCGTCGATAACTGTGTCGACACTGAAAGTACCTTCTTTGTGAAGGCATATGGTAACTTACACCAAGGGCTCCATGCTCCATCCCTCATGGCGAACCATGCTATGCAAAAGTGCTGGTATATAATGAACTAAACTACCTTTCCAACCACCAAAGGTAAGTCCTTGGGGATGCACCATTCTTCTTCAAAGGCCATGCGAAGCCTATCGTACCATTTCTTAGCCCTTTACTTGACCTGTTCTATCATGGATCCTTCACACAAGTACTTTTTGAAGTGTTCTACATGTGACTTGTGCTCCATGGGATACTCCCATATCTTCTCTTTTGGTCCATCAGGTACTCAGTCTCCATGAACACCAGCGACAACATAACAACTCCAAAGTTGATCTTTCCTCCTGTGTGTGCTTCTTCATGATAATTTCTACAATGTAACGTGAAATGTTGTAGACTACCCCTTCAGACATCTTTTTAGCAATGTGCAACCACATGGTATTCACTTGTGACCACCTTTCCTAGTCATTTATCTTTGTAACAAGATGTGTGGCTGCTTGCACAACTGGATACTTATTTAGTTTATCTATGTCCATGCCGCATGGAACCCTTGTGTACCCCATCTCCTTTCTGGTCTCCAAGATTGCAGCCTTGTCTGTTAAATCATTCTTCAAATCTTCTCCTATTCCCTTCAATCTTGTTACCATGGAGATTAGCGCAGCTAAAATTCTAGCTCTGCATCCTGCAAAGTAGAAAAATCTTCATGCACTTTGCTCATGAGCCACTGGTACAAGGGCTCATATTTCCTGAAGTAAGGGAGCTCATATAGCTGGTAAACTCCAATCTTCTTCAAAAGCTTCTTGCAAGATTGTCTTACACTGGCATGTCTTCTACCGTGTGTCTATTTGTCTTTATGTTCATTGAGGCATCAATCTCCTTATTCTATGGTACGGTGGTTGTACTCACTCAGCCTTAATTCTCCTTATGTAAGAATCCCACTCATGGCCTATGATGACCCCCTTTGGATATTACATTTCAAAAAAATTACTTTCGAGAGCCATCTCCTCTTCTTCTACGACCACCTTCTTCTTTCCCTTCACTCCTATTGCAACTGCTTTCTTGGGTGCCATTTCTACCTTGCAATCCTTTGTAAATACTCGCCTCTTGAATTATGTAATGTGTGAATCAAACCCTAGCTTAATTCAACATTCCCTATGTGAAATCATGTGCCCTCACTCCTCTTCGTCATCTTCCTTTGCTCAAACCCTTCACCATAAGGGAAAAAAGATCTTTATGTGCACAAATATCTTCGTCATGATTGGCTACACACCTCTTGCACCTTAATTCGATCACTCGGCTCTTTCGCACTTAGCTCTTTTTCAAATACTCTTAATCACAATGGTAAAAAATGAACTCACTTCCCATCATTATATAGATTTTAAATTTTTTGATGAATTTATTACTCCATCACCTACTAAATATCCTCTCATTAATTGACCAATTCCATTCTTTTCGTGTGGTACATCTTCGTGCCCCGGTTATAACCTTCTAGCGTGCCTTCCTACCCTCTGGTCACAGACTTCTCTTGAGCGTGCTTCCTTGCACCCGAGTACCTTGTCACTACACCTTCCACTGGTAGTTATTATGGCATCCACTTACCTCATGTTATACTATCCCTTCATTCATCTCCATCTTTGGTCACTTTTTAGAAGCAATCATGTTATTCAAAATAAGCCCCTTGCTTATTTTTGGCTAACTCCTTAATTCCTTCCTTCCTTGTGTCTCAGTCAAATTTTTATCTTTTAAGCACTCAAATTTTTTTGGAAATGGCTTCATTGGATAGAGAATCTTCTCAACTTTCCGAGAAGGCAATTTTTTCTTTCTAACTCCTTATATTTTTCAAGTTATCGCTCGACAGAGTTTGAGAGGGAAATTTTCCCATGGGAAGTCCGCCGTGAATCGAATGCGCCACGTCGGCGGTGAAAAGGTGGGGGAGCGGATTGAAATTTGAAATTTTTCACAAAGTATTGGCGGGGTGCATAGAGAAATTTTTTGGCCCGAAGGTCCACTAGCCAATAGGAAGAGGCCATGTGTCCAGAGGCCCATCGGAGTTCGGCTCGATGGGGAGAAGTTGGAATTTTTTTCAAAGTTGGCGCGAATGGAATATTTTGGCCCGAAGGCCTACTATGAATCACAATGTTCCACGTGTCATTGGAGCATTGAGGGGTAGAGGAATGGAGGAAATTTTCCCTTTTGCCAAAATAGGGAAAAATATGGAACGAAAGCCCACCTGCGATGGCTTGCGCCCGATCGAAGTTGCCACGTGTCCACATGGCCGGCGAAAATCTTAAGGCGGGTCTACAGAGGAAAAGAGCTAGTTTAGGCCCACGCCCATCAGAATACACCATGTGTCCCATTCAGGGCAGTAGTCAATAGTGATGGAAAATTTGGAAGCGGTGGCCCGCCAATGAATCACAACATGACACGTGGCATCGGAGTTTCGGGCCGAAGGAGAATTTTTGGAAATTTTTCCAAAGACTGAAAAGGTCTAAAATGGTCATAAGAGGCCGTGAGCCAATTAAAACCTACCACATGTCATCGGGCTAGCAGCAGTGCAGAGATTTTGGGGAAATTTTCCCAAATTCAAAAAAGAGGGAAAATTTTAAATTTTCGGCCCGCCAATTCATTTTTGCCCTAGTTTTGCCCTAAATCTTCAGAAGGGCATAAATTTTGATCCAGAGCTCGATTTTCATGTTCTTGGTGTCATTGGAAAGCTGGTGAAATTATCTACATGATGGAGGGATCAATTTTATGTTTTGGTAAATTTTGGAGAGAGAAAATGGAAAACACCTCTGGCACGGGAAAAAGAAATAGAACTGACATCTCAACCACCATTTTGATGAAGTATGGCTCGCATTCTCTCCCAACATGGTCAAAAACATTGGGGAATGAAATTTCAAGGGTGCCCATGCTATTTTAATGCAATTTGGTCGGTTGTTGAAGCATCCTTTCATGTTTCCCGTGTTTCTTCTTCCTTGCTCGCATTTTTTACCATTAAAAGCCGATCGGCTCATTTTTAAAAGGTTGGACATTTTTATGTTTTGAAGACTCCCTCTTTCACCTTGAAAAGTGATTTTGTGGAATATCAGACCTCTTCCAGACTACAACATGTTTTCTACCTCTTTGCTATTGTAATGCATGTATTTTTGACATTGGAAATGACAATGCAAGCTCTGTGAATGAGTTTTCAGTCCTCTTCTTGTGTTGTTTGCTTCATTTTTGGTCTTTCATTACACTTTAGCAATCATGCATGATGTTTGTTGCATTCCTTTAATCTATGTCAATTTTTAGAAGTAAATGTTCACCACTCCTTTGGTGTATCACCTTGTTAGTATTAGTTTTATTTCTTTTGCATCCTCTACCTCTGTCCCCTTGGAATTTAGAGTAGGATCTGATATTAAACCTCTGTAATTTTCAAGTTATACATCTAATCAGAGGAGTTGAGGAACCAACCTCTAATCTGGAGATTCTTTTCCCATTTTACAAGTCCCACACTTGGGGAAAAGATTCAATGTTGTGCAATCACACTGGATGTCCATTATCAAACTAGAAATCTGATAAACATCCGGCGTGCTGCTGATTTGCACTAACAGTTATGGCATGCCCAGTGGGACTAGAGGTCTTCATCTTCATTATAATAAAGTTGATGTGCATTTTTTGCAATGTTTGCTTAAAAGAGCCCGATATGCACATCTGGTGACTCCATTGAGAAAAAAATCAACTGGTTTCAATAGTCATAGTCTGAAGATTCATGAGAAGAATCAACACAAGGTCAAGATCCAGAGAAGAAGGGTTATCTGAGTATCTGTAGCTATCTCCTGAAGAAGGCATAGAGGAAGGAGGATTCAAAGGTCTCCATCTCCACCAAACAAAACTCTATCAACTCCTCCACCTTCTAGACCTTTCACTCAATCAACAAGGGTTCTCAGGCCAATTAGAATGGCACAACAAAACCCTTATGTCAACTTCATTGGTAGCAGCCCACTTGCTCTCAATGCACAAAATCTAGTTCCAGTTGCAGCATTGAAGAACATTCCATATTTCACTGGAGAAAATTAGACCACTCCTGGTGATCATGTCAAAGACATTGCTAATGTTTGTGCAATCCATGAGATTGTTGAGATGCAATTCTGTCAAATTACTGACATCTTCATTCAAAGGGAAAGCATTGCAATGGTTTAGAAGCCTTGGGGCTGGTTCTATCCAAAATTGGAATCAGTTATGCATAGCTCTCCATGAGTAGTTTGGAGAAAAGGGAGATAACTTGTCTCTATTGGAACAACTGACAACCATCAAGAGAGCTCCCAATGAGTAGCTGACTGACTTCAACTTCAGATTTCAAAGGACTTGGGATAGAATTCTAGTGGCAGTAAGGCCAACAACTAAAGGTGCTTTTCTATACTATCTCAAAGCTTTAAATTCTGATATTTCTATGTTAATTCAATCCATGGGAGGTACAACTATACCTATAGCTTATAACATTGCCATTAGAGCTGAAAATTGTCTAATTCAAGCTGGTAAGCTGGCTCCTAGGCCTCCCATGCCCTTGTATCCAAATTTAGAAAATCCAAGCACTAGTCAAGCACCTACTATAGCTCCTATCCCCACTCCTAGAAATCAGAGTTCAAATGAGACTTCTACTTCATCCTCTAGTGCCTCAAATGAACTTCAAGAAGTCATGAAACAATTGCAAAATTTAGGCAATGAGCTGGTTACACTCAAGAGGTAGTAGGCCCAAAGTTTTAGACCTTCTTATCAGCCTCAAGCTCAACCTAATAGGTAACCATATCAGCCTAATAGGCCACCCAATCCAGCTGCAAATCAAAATCAAGTAAGGCCTCCTACTAATAGACCATTTCAGCCCTATAATCCCAATGTTGCATCTGCCTCTAAAGCTTTAGTGCCAAAAAATAATATAGCTCAAGAGTATGAGTGGTGTTTCCCATGCATTGAACCTCACAACCAATCTATGTACTTCAATGGTGCCTTGAACCAAGCCTTGATGGTGAGAACAACTAGCATAGAAGGTGAGGTGATTCGAGAAACAAACCAACAACAAGGAACATCTCAAGAAAATGCGACTTCAAATGAGACTACACTGGTGAATTGACAGGTGAGGATTTTTGTGGCATGAATCAAACAATGTATCAGAATGTGGCATCCAATACAAGGTCAAAGAAAATGAATATTGGTGAAGGGAAGTCATTGGCTCTAGGTGATCCACAACCTTCCATCACTCCACAAGGTGTTGATAAGAAAATGCAGTTCCAAACATGCATGGACAGCCCAAGCCATCTTCTAGACCAGCTCAAATGCCAGTTGTTGCAGCCCATGTGCAAGAAAAGAATGTGCAGGCCAAGGGGCAATAAAGAGATGTTTCATCCCCATTCAGCATCATTGATCAGATGAAGAAGACAAATGTGAATATATCAATGTGGGAATCACTATCCATCCCAAGCCAAAGAGATCTACTGCAAGCTGCCATGAAGAATTGGTCAACTTCAAATCACCAGGCTCATGTGCAAGAGAAGGCACTCACAAATGCTACTCAGCCTAATGGAAAAGATGGAGGACAGCAAGGTAAAGTTGTGAAACCCCCCCGCCATTCTATGTTTCATTGATCATTGGAGATAAGTTAGTACACAATTGCATGATTGATTCTGGGAAAGTAGTTTTGTGATGCCCAAGCAAAGAGGTGATCACCGGGTCTCCAATATGAAGTCATAACCAAAGGGGTAGTGCAATTGGATGGGACAACAATAACAACAGTAGGAGTAATTAAAGATTTGAACCTTACTTTGCATGCATGCCCTAATGTCACCGTCTTGCAAGATGTGTCAGTGATAGATCTACCACCACTCTTTTCCCTATGTTTGTCAAGGGATTTCACGGCTAAAATTGAGGGCTACTTATCTGTTGATTGGTCACACATGTTGTTTAGAACAAGATATGGAACTAAATCCATAATCAGGTTTGAACCTATTACAAACTTCCATATTGAGCCTCATACTCCAAGACAAATCAATATCGACTATTCAACATTTGATCAAGAGGATTATCCAAGCACAGATGAAGTTGACACCAAAGTTGGAAGCATCCTAGATTTGACTCTTGATGAATGGGCAAGAAAGGTACATGATTTTGATCCCTACCAAGAAATAGAAGAATCTGAGCTAGGAGTCTATTGCATACATGAAGAAAATCAGCCTATTCCTAGCATCACCAAATCAGACCATAAGGATGACAATGAGGTATGACAGCTGTTCTTTGATGGATCAAGAAGTAGACAAGGTGCAAGAGGGGGAGCTATGCTTGTTTCACCTCAAGGCATTAAGTATTATTCAACTTTTAGATTTTAGTTTGCATGTTCTAACAACACTGCTGAATATGAAGCCCTGATACAAGGATTGCATTGGTTAATCAAGAGAGGTATGAAAAACCTACAAGTTTTTGGTGACAGTGAACTGATTGTCAACCAAGTTAAGGGGTAGCAAGCTACCAAAAATGACCTACTCAAATGTTATAAGAATAGGGTGTGGGACCTCATTGGAGATTTTGAGGGCTTTGGCATCAGTTCCATCCCTTGGAAAGAAAACCAAGCTGCTGACATGCTTGCAGCAGTTGGGGTAGCCTTTGATGTTGTTGAAAGTATCAAGGAAGATAAAATACAACCAAGCATTCATGTGATTGTAAGGCCCTCAGTGCCAGACAATAATGTAAGTTGGCAAGTGTTTGAAAATGACCAACAAATCATCAATTTCTTGCAAGAAGAAGCTAAGTTCTCAGCCAAAAATCAAGAAAAGTTGGAACAACAATATGGTGATCAAGTGGTACAGCTGAGAACTAACAAATTGCCAAAAGGACTTGTCACTTTAGAGTCCATTTTTAATCCTAATGATCAATTTAGGAAAGAGAAAGCAAATATCCAAGTCAAGGGAGAAGATTTAGTGCCCATCTTGGTTGGAGAAGGCAAGTCACTTCAAATTGGTAAAGTGACAACCGAGCAAGAAAGGTATGAGTTCATGTAACTTTTCCAAGAGTTCCTGGACATATTTGCTTGGAGCTATGAAGACTTGAAGGGTTTCAATCCCAAGCTAGCTCAACATACAATTGAATTGGATCCAAGTGCTAAACCCATCAGGAAAAAACAAAGGCCAGTCAATCCACACATGGAGCCTCTCATGAGGAAGGAATTGAATAAGTTAATAGAGGCAAGTATCATATTTCCCATCAAGCATTCTAGTTGGGTAGCAACTGGTTCCAAATAGAAAGAAGAGTGGAGAAATCAGATTGTGTGTAGACTTCAGAGATTTGAATAGAGCATCTCTCAAGGATCATTACCCACTTCCTTCTATGGAATAGATTTTGCAAGTTGTTCTTTGGCTCGAGAGGTTTTCATTGCTTTAGATGGTTATTCGAGTACAATCGGATAATGGTAAAGGAAGAGGATCGGTTCAAGACTACCTTCACCACTAAATGGGAACTTATGCATACGAAAAAAATGCCATTCGGGTTGTCCAACGATGGAGCTACCTTCCAAAGGGCAATGGACATGGCGTTCAAGGATTAATCAACAAGATAGTGCTGGTATACTTAGATGACATCACTATTTTTTCTAAAAATACAGCAGCTCATCTCTTTCATTTGAGGCAAGTGTTCCAAAGATGTATAAGATTTGGGGTATCCTTGAACCCCAAGAAATGTATTTTTCTAGCTCATGAGGGAAAGATTATTGGCCACATTGTCTCCAAAGAAGGACTAGTAATTGATCCAGAGAGGGTTGAATCCATAAAAGCACCTCCATTACTAAGTTATAAGAAAGCCCTCCAAATTTTCTTGGGAAGGATCAATTTTGTTCAGAGATTTGTGCCAGATTTTACAGCCCTTGTCAAGCCAATAACCATGATGTTGAAGAAAATCCTGGCTTTCAAATGGACAACTGAAGGTAAGGTAGGTTTTGAGGCAATCAAAGAGGCTATCTCACAAGCTCCAACTCTCATTAACCCAAATTTCTCCAAGGATTTTATCATTTATGCATTTGGAGGTGATGATACAATCTCTGCAATTTTAGTACAATAGAACAAAGAAAAGGCAGAGCAGCCAATTGCTTTCTTTAGCCAAAGCTTGGAGGACTATGAGGTGAGGTATTCTTTCATTGAGAAGCAAGTTCTTGCAGTGATTAGGAGCTTGAAGAAATTTAAGCATCTAGTTTCAAACAATAAGGTTCAACTGACTGGTTTCTCATGTGGGGTAAAAGACTTCCTCCTCAACAAATATTTAAATGAAAAATGTGTAGGGTGGATTACTCATGTCATGGAGTATGACATTGAGATCAAAATCACCAAGCTGGTTGAGGAAAGGGATTATGTGAACAACTGGTCTTGAGCAAATTAGTAGAAGCAAGCAATGAGAAAGATGTTGTTTTGGTGCTGTAAGACAATCAAGAAATAAGAAGCATGCAAGAAGAGAATGATGGTGTCCTCACTCCTTGTTGGACCCAAGACATAATGCACTTCCTACACATAGGCCTATGCCCTCCAGATGAACAAAACTAAGAGAAGACACTTCAGATTGTAGGCTATCCCATATGCACTTGTTGATGGCATTTTGTTCAAGAAGGATGTAAATGGAGTGCTACTGAGCTGCATTGGGACAAACCAAATTAATAGAATGTTGGAAGAGTTCCATGGTGGGACAGCTGGAGGTCACTTTTCTCCAAGAGTGACAGCCCTCAAGATCATGAAGGTTGGCTATTATTGGCCCAAGGTATTTAGTGATTGTTATGCATGGATCAAGAGGTGCAAGAGTTGTGCATTCTTCACAGGAAAGGAAAGATTAGCAGCCCTTCCATTACACCCAATCTCAGTTGACCAACCATTCATGCAATGGGGTTTAGACTTCATTAGAGTCATTAACCCAAACTCAAGCCAAGGGCACAAGTGGATTCTAATAGCCACATATTACTTCACCAAATGGACTGAGGCAGTGGCACTTAAAGAAGCAAATGAATCTAGCATTCTAGACTTCTATGAGGGGATAGTAACTAGATTTGGTATACCTGCCACTATAATATCAAATAATGCTTTGGAATTCATAGGATCAAAGGTAACCGAATGGGCTGTTAAGAATGGGATTTATCTAGAGCACTTCATCAAATTATTACCCTCAAGGTAATGGCCAAGCTGAGTCTACAAACAAGAACTTGTTAAGGATCATCAAGAGGACTCTTGATGAAAATCAGAGGACTTGGCATACTAAATTGAAATCAGCCTTATGGGCTGATAGGATCACTCCCAAGAGATCCATAGGTAATTCTCCATTCAAGCTTATTTATGGAAGAGAGGTAATTTTGCCCATGTCACTTGAGTTGCCAATGTTGGAACTCATGAAGCAATTAGAGTTGTTGGAATCAAACCCATGGAGGTTAGATATGTAGAATTAATGGAGCTCCAAGAAATCAGAGAGCATGTAGCCCAAGCAATGGAGAAAGATCAAGCTTTGATCAAGAATACCTTTGATAGGAAAGCTAAGGCTAGAGCCTTCCAAGTTAGAGATCTAGTGTTGAAATGGGATGTAGACCGAGCAAAGCCAAGAAGGCATTCAAAGTTTTATGCCATTTGGAGTGGCCCCTACATGGTAACAAAATGTAAGAACAACAATGCCTTCCAATTATCTACATTGGATGGTGAAGAACTACTGATTCTAGTTAATGGAATCCATCTAAAGCATTGCTACTAGAAGGGAATTCTCCACCTTGTACATATTAGCTTAGATTTTCATTCCTCCAAGTGCTTGTGCACATTTTTTTGTTGTAGCTTAGTTTCCATTTCCCTAAGTGTTTTGGCACAAGCTCGTTGTCCCAAGAATGCATTTCTGCAGGCCATGTTCCGCATCGGATGATGTTCTACTCTCTCATCTTCCTCGTAATTTCCTAATCAGTCAGGGGATACCAAGCGGTATTTTGATGAATCCATGCCCAATGAATTGTTCTAGGCAACGGTAACTTCATCCAACAGAAGATGACCCCTCTGAGTCACCAAAATTGTTATCCAAAATAAGCCCCTTGCTTATTTTTTGGCTAACTCCCTTCATTCCTTCCTTCCTTGTGTCTCAGTCAGAATTTTTATCTTTCAAGCACTCAAAATTTTCTAGAAATGGTTTCATTGGATAGAGAATCTTCTTAGCTTTCCAGAAAGGTAAAGTTTTCCTTCTAACTCCTTGTATTTTTCAAGTTATGGCTCGCGGAGTTTGAGAGGGAAATTTTCCCATGGGAAGTCCGTCGGCGAATCAGAATGCGCCACGTCGGTGGTGAAAAGGTGGGGGCGGATTGAAATTTGAAAATTTTCACAAAGTATTGGCGGGGCACAAAGAGAATTTTTTGGCCCGAAGGTCCACCAGCCAATAGGAAGAGGCCATGTGTCCAGAGGTCCATTAGAGTTTGGCTCGGCGGGGAGAAATTGGAATTTTTTTTCAAAGTTGGTACAAATGGAATATTTTGGCCTGAAGGCCCACCAACTAATCACAATGTGCCATGTGTCATTAGAGCATCAGGGGGTGAAGGCATGGACTAAAATTTTCCCTTTTGCCAAAATAGGGAAAAATATGGAATGAAAGCCCACCCGCGATGGCCCGCGCCAATCAGAAGTTGCCACGTGTCCACATGGCCGGCGAAAATCTTAAGGCGGGTCCGTAGAGGAAAAGAGCTAGTTTAGGCCCACACCAACAGAATATGCCACGTGTCCCATTTAGGGTAGTGGTCAGCAGTGATGGAAAATTTGGAAGTGGTGGCCCGCCAATGAATCACAAGATGACACATGGCATCGGAGTTTCGGGCCGGCGGAGAATTTTCAGAAAATTTTCCAAAGACCGAAAAGGTCTAAAATGGTCATAGGAGGCCCACGAGCCAATTAAAACCTACCACGTGTCATCGAGATGGTGGTGGACAGAGATTTTGGGGAAATTTTCCCAAAGTAAAAAAAGAGGGAAAATTATAAATCTTCGGCCCAATTCATTTTTGCCCTAGTTTTTCCCTAAATCTTCAGAAGGGCATAAATTTTGATCCAGAGCTCGATTTTCATGTTCTTGGTGTCATTGGAAAGATGGTGAAATTATCTACATGATGAAGGGATCAATTTTATGTTTTGGTAAATTTTGGAGAGAGAAAATGGAAAACGCCTCTGGCATGGGAAAAGAAATAGAACTGACATCTCAACCACCATTTTGATGAAGTATGGCTCGCATTCTCTCCCAACATGGTCAAAAACATTGGGGAATGAAATTTCAAGGGTACCCATGCTATTTTAATGTAATTTGGTCGGTGGTTGAAGCATCCTTTCATGTTTTCCTGTGTTTCTTCTTCCTTGCTCACATTTTTACCATTAAAAGCTAGATCTGGCTCATTTGTAAAAGGTTGGACATTTTTATGTTTTGCAGACTCCCTCTTTCACCTTGAAAAGTGATTTTGTGGAATATCAGACCTCTTCCAGGACTACAACATGTTTTCTACCTCTCTGTTGTTGTAATGCATGTATTTTTGACATTGGAAATGACAATGCAAGCTCTGTGAATGAGTTTTCAGTCCTCTTCTTGTGTTGTTTGCTTCATCTCTAGTTTGTCATTACACTTTAGCAGTCTGTGCATGATGTTTGTTGCATTCCTTTAATCTATGTCAATTTTTAGAAGTAAATGTTCACCACTCCTTTGGTGTATCACCTTGTTAGTATCAGTTTTATTTATTTTGCATCCTCTACCTTTGTCCCCTTGGAATTTAGAGTAGGATCGATATTCAACCTCTCCAATTTCAAGTTATACATCTAATCGAGAAAGTTGAGGAACCAACCTCTAATCTCAAGATTCTTTTCCCATTTTACAAGTCCCACACTTGGGGAAAAGATTCAATGTTGTGCAATCACACTGGATGTCCATTATCAAATTAGAAATCTAATAAACATCCGGGTGCTTTCGCTGATTTGCACTAACAAATCCTTTGACTTGAAAAGCACCCATAGTAGATTATTCCTTTAACCTTTCAATTCCCAAAATCTTGTACCGAGATATCGACAACCACCCCACACAAAAAGTATGTGCAATCCTCTATGCATAAACATGCTTCATATAGTAATTAACTTCATGCACGTAAGCACACTTAAGGAAACACATTAAAGAAATACATTAAGGAAATACATAATTGAAAACCTAATCTAAGTGGAAATACTGCCTTATTACAAACATGAAGAAGACTTATTTATAGTAGGGCTTTAGCCTACTCCCGTTGAAGTAACTGGGTAGCCATGTTCCATCAAATGCTTCTAACAGGTAAGTGTCTATTTTAAGGGTGTAAGTGATAACATACGGCCCCAAACTAATGTACCTTAATTTTTTCCTAGATAGCACAAGAACTTAGAGTCATAGAGAAATTCCATTTGTCAAATCTCAAACTTCTTGTCCCTTATGTTTCTATTATGCCATGCTTTTTGCTTGGCCTTTTCTTGCTTTTAAAACCAACGTGCTATGGCTCGTCGCTCATCCAACTTAATTGTCTTTTTAATCCATTCTTCTAAAGCTTTCTCATCAGCTAGACCTCCAACACACGCAATACATTAAGAAGGTAACACAAATTCTAGAGGAAGAATGACTTCTGCACCAAATACTAAGAGAAATGGTGTGGCCTTGTTCAATCTCTTATAAGTTGTTCTATATGTCCAAAGAACAACAAAAACTTTTTCATCCCAATCCTTTCTTCCAACATCACAAATTTTTGTCAATGTCTAGCTCAAAATTTTGTTGAAAGCTTCAACAGTTCTATTTGCATGAGGATGATAGGGTGTAGTCTTATGGTGTGCAATCATGAACTCATCCAATAGAATTCTGATGGTCTCATTAAGAAAATGGGTTCCCCTATCACTAGTCAAACTTAAAGGAAATCCATACCTAGTAATAATATGTTCCCATAGAAACTGGGTTGTTGTAGCCACTATACAATCCTTTGTAGGTGTTGCTTACATCCACCACCTTGTCGGATAGTCTGTACATAGTTATAATGTAGCGCGATCTTGTTTTATGCGTAGTTTGGTGAAATAAGATCCACACAATCTATAGCCCATTTCTCAAATGGATCTATGCTAGTAATAGGTCTCAAAGGCATTTCATCTCATTGACCTAGTTTTCCAAGACGTTGACAATGATCACATGCCTTACAAAATTCCTTACAATCTTTATAGAGTGTCTCCCACCATAATCCAACGAGTAGAATCTTGCACGCTGTGGCATCACCGACATAGTGGCCACTTGCAATACCACCATGAGATTCTTCCATAATATCCATGTGCTCATGTTCCAATACACAATGGTGTAATACCTCATCTCATCCCAATTTGTACAAGTCACCACTGATTAACATATAAGGTGCGGCGTGTATAGCAAGTTGTTTCTTCTCCAAGGATTTCATTCCTTCTGGTGCCATCCCTATTCGTAGAAAGACATCAATGTCCTCTAGTTATGATGGAATGCATTATAACCTGTATAACTGTGCATCTAACATGGTATCCTCAATTGCCTATGCTTCTTCTCCTGACTGTATTCTTGATAGATGGTCTGGTCCAGAATTACTTTTTCCTAGTTTTACCACAACTGTGAAATCAAATTCTTGAAATAAGAGCACCCATTGACATATGCGCCCTTGTAAAACAAGTTTATTTACTAAATAATTTAATGCCATGTGATCTGTATAAAAGATGAATGGTGTAGCTAGTAGGTACTGGTGAAATTTATGCAACGCATAGATCATTGAAAAAGCTTTGCGCTCTGTAGTTGTGTAATTTTGTTTTGCAGGAGTCAGATTTCTACTAGCAAAAAAGATAGGATGATCTACAATACCATCTCCAGGTTGAGAAAACGCCATGCTAATGGCCATGCCAGAGGCGTCAACATGTACATGAAATGGTTTGTCCCACGAAGGAAAACATAGAATAGGAGTGGTAGTGAGTTTCTCCTTTAATGTCTCGAATGCACGCTACTGCTGTTCTCCCCAGTAGAATGTACCTTTCCCTTTAAGTAACTCTTCTAATGGAGTGACAAATTTGGCATATCCTTTGATAAATTTTTTTGTAATATCATGGTGTAGAAAATATGCACTTCTTGATGTTCAAAGAGATAATCAATTGTCTACACTGTTCAAACATTAAGTGCAGATTGTCACAGTGATCCTTAACTAATCCATACACCATCCAATCGTCTAAATATACTTGTAAGAAGTTGTGAATAAATTCCTTGAATGCTTGGAAAACTATGCACAAAAATACAATAGGTGCATTTTTCAGACCGAAAGGCATTACAATATAGGTGAAGCTACCCCATTTAGTAGTAAATGTAGTATTTTCTTAATCCTCCTAGGAAATCTGAACTTGATGATACCATGAGAACCCATCTGTAAATGAATAGATTTCACACCCTACAAACCCTTCTATTATTTCCTTAGTGAATGGCATAGGAAATGGATCAATTACACATGCAACATTCAGCTCCTTGTAGTCAACACATATCCTAATCTATCCATCCTTCTTGATACTGATCACCGTTGGACTAACCCATTCGGAATCATCAAGGGGCTTGATAATACCAGATTTCAACATTTTAACAATATCTTCTTTGACCTTTTCACGCAAATTGGGGTTCATTCTGTAAGGTCTCTTTCTAATTGGGTGTGCACCCTCTTTAAGCTTTATCTTCATCTCCCCTAACGATTCATGCATGCCTTTAAGTTCATGGTACCCCATAGGAAACAAGTCCTAGTAATCCCTTAGTAACTCTATGATTTTTTCCACTTCAGAGTCTAACAAATAGTCTCCAATTATGGCTTCCTTAGGCTCAATATCTGTTCCAATATTCACCCACTTTTTCTTCATTAGTTCATGATAGGCACGTGTGGTCTTATCCACACTGTCTAGTACCTCACGCCTCCTGTTGAATGGTTTACATCCAGTTAATCTACTTCTTCATCATCCACTAAGTAGACCATTTTTCCTTTCTCTTTCTTAAGGCAAGTGCGTTGAAGTAATGTTGCATCGGCCTCTGTTTCTTCATCAAGATGCGCTCCTGAGTCTTCTTTATCTAATAACTCCTGAAGGAGTTCTTCATCCTTGGCACTATCCCCCATAGCTAAGCACTTGACAACTTTCAATAATTCTTCTATAAGAGGCTTTGTAGAGAAGAAGTCAATTTCTTGGCCATTCTGTGATTAATTTTTGCCAATTTCCAGTTTCTCTATGGAGTTTTGCATATACATACTAAGCATGCGCGCAACCTTGTAAAGTGGAATAAAACTTGTACACCCATAGTGAAGGTGGTAAAGCTTCCTTCGCCCGATATCTAGAGTCTCTCACACTTCTGAACGTGGTGTTGAACAAGATGATTACCATGATAAATACTTAGTTGAGTAGGTGCATTACTCTTAAAGAACCTAGTAGTAAGAGCAATCCTAATTTCATTCCATCCGACAAGATTATCCCTATGGACCACCCACTAGCGTGTTGCTATCCCACGTAGTGTATATGATAGCATATTTCTTCTTTCTAGTGGGTCTATCCACTTTTCTTCCATGGTGCGTAGGAATACCATGGGATCCCCTTCTCTTGTGTAATAAGGTACCAAGTTGTTACCTATCCTCCTAACATAACATGGTTTTATGCCTCGAGGGAATATGCTCTTTACTTTGTGCCCTACCAACTCATAAGTGTTGTGAGCCCAATTATCACAAGAAACACTTGTAGTATCACTAATAGACTATGCATCCTCCCATTGAATTAGTCCTTCTTTGGTTGGTTCAATCATCTTTGGATCTTAGATGGTGCATACATAAATCCTATTCAGATATTCTTCACTTAAGGGATCAACATAGGGCACAGACTTTCCATCTATTAAAGGGATAATAACTCTTTCCTCTTTATTTTCAAAATTGATATAGCCCTTGTTGAACCAAAGATCAACATTATTTGCATAGCACCAAGGATGCCCCAATAGAGTTAGGAAGCTATCTGGATCTACCAGTGCTAAAACTTCAAAGTCTCTAGTGAACTTGGCTCCTTGTATGGTAATGGATGCATCCTTCAAAACTCCGATGGGAGTGGCCTTAGTACGATTAGCCATGAATAATACATTAGAGGATGGCTGCAATGGGGTCTTCCCATTTGTACCCATGCATCCAAGGTAAGAACATTAACTTCCACACTGTATCAATTAGTATATTACTCAATAGCCACCCATCCACAACAACATTCAGAGTGATTTCCTTGTCATAATCTAGGCTATGAGGGGGAAGATTTGCATGCAGGATCTATCATCCAGTCTCAATACTTGCATATGGAGTGTTTCCTTTTAACCAACTCCCTAACAATGGAATGATGTTTTCCTAGCACAACATTTTACACACTTCTCTTAAGTCATCTCAGTTTGGACCATCTTTGATGCTTTCTTTTGCTCTTTTAAGTACTGTATCTCACCCTGAAGATTCCTTAGAACTTCCATGGTTTCCTGATAAACCTCCTTCTGATAGGCAGGATCTGGGTACTGTACATGAAGAACTTATTCTTTGGTGATGGTAGGTTTCGCTGCAATGCTTCTCTAGTGCGTGCCACCTCAGTGCGGGTTGTGATCTTCACTTGTAGTTCCCCTGATTCCTCCTCCAACTTAGGCATCCATTGATTTTCAACAATGCATTGTATCCTAACCATCCCTGCACCTTTGTTTTCTTGTTTATGTTGCTTACTCAAATGCTCATATAAGTCCTGGAAACTCCTCATAGTTATGGTTCTTTCAACAAATAGAACATGTAATATTCTTACGAGGACACTTGCGCCTATAGTTATCGGAGATCTACATATATAACACGTTCTGTGAGGAAACTCACCTCTTCCTCCACCATGGCCTTGTCCTTCGAATCAACTGCAGATCCTCGACCTTTTCCATGACCGCCTTCAAAACGCCCTTCATTATGGTCATAGCATGCCTAATTGTGATCCCGGTCCTGATGCTCATTCTTTCCCTTATCTAAAACTCCTGTTTATCATACAATAATATCTATAGCATCATGGATTTGTCTAATCAGCTGACGGTCTTCTATGTCATGAGTCGTGGACCTACAAATTTTACTAATTCAAATGATAGATCTTACAGGTCTAATAGCAATGAACATATGGACCTGTGAGGACAACTATCCTTGGTGTGTCCCTCCACCTCACAATCTGTACACCAAATCCCTGAGCGCATTTCATGGGCTGAATTCACTGATAATTTCTCTAACTGCTTTGTCATAGCTGTAATCTGTGCCTCTAAGAATGGGCTAACACCGTCAATATTCCCAACTACGCGGCATGTAGGGCTGCCTCCAATGCTTCACATGGACCAATATATGTCTTATGTGACAACACCCTTCTAAATGGGGTAATCAATCTTCTAATGAACCATTATGCAAGATGGCTTACATGTATATCATAATAAAGCTTTGATAACAACATTTTAAATCAGTGCATAATACTCTCTAACACTTTTAGTAAGGCCTTGCTTGTAACACCCTCGAATCTGTTGTTACTTTCTCCTGACATACAAGTGTTGATATGTGATTTCTGGTATAAGGATGTGTTCTCGATTTAGAAATCATGCTTGATATGTATTGTAATTTCTTGCAGATTTAAGATCTTGATAGTCGAATATGATTAGACTCTTTTATTTATTCCATTTCGTAAATATTAATCGATCACGGAATGAATTATAGAGACATTCATCTATAATATCTAGTCTTGGATCAAGTGGAATTGATCCAAGTAATGCTTTAAGTTTGTTTGTGATGAATTAGATCACGGACTTGAACAGTCAGTTGCAGGTATGGAAGCATTGATTAAGCTGGTGGAGTATGACTCAGGTGATCTTGGTAAATGAATCGGTTCCCGATATCGAAGTATATTTGGAAGGTCTCGGACGTGGACCAAGTAATAATTCTGCTTGTATATTCCTAGCCTAACGGTCAGATAGGAGTGAATCCTGTTCGAGATGCATGATTTTGGGTCTTTTCTTAGCATATAAAATGTTATACCTTCTCGGGATTATTAATGCAGTAACCTAAAACTAAAACCTAACCTAGGGGTTAGATTAGTGTTAATCTAACCTAGACCTAGGCTATGTGTTAATATCCTAAGTTAGTATCTATGTGTAAATTGGTTAGTATGGGTATTACCCTAAATTCTAACCTAAGATACTAACCTAACTAATGAGGAGATTATGAAGGGGCCTATGGAAGGGGGTGCGAACCATGGGCGCGTTCTCTATGACATTTAATTCATGGATAAGGATGAGAGGGACAGTTATGGCGAAGGTTTAGGCAACGGCTAACTTTGTGCGAGACGCGTGTGAATTCGCTAAGTTTGGAAATGGGCTTGAATTTTCATTGGACTGTCGCCAATTCTGGCGGTCGGTGGAAGATGAGTTTAAGCGGGAAAGTTGGTTTAATGGCATTCAATATTCTCGGTAAATGAGCCTTAACTCGCGAGAAGGCATGCAAACGGAAGTTTGAGGGTTTGTTTGGTTTGTCGCGATTTTCGGTTTTCTCTCGCTTGTTTATGGTTCTTCGCATACCTCTTTGAGTTGCATGGCAAGTATGAACTGCTCTAGCTCTTTTCTCTGTCATGGAGGATATATATGTGATGGAGATAGCGAAATTTTGTTGGTCGCTTTATCTTGGAAAAAGAAAAGGAAGTTTGAGCTCTTCCTGTGGTCTGCTTCGGAAATTTGATCAAAAATCCAGGCATGTTAGGCCCTAACCTTTAAATAGCTTGTTGTCTTTCAAGTGATTTCATTAGAACAACTCTGTTCAAATGTTTTGAGAAAATAGATGATTTTCTATGGAGATCTTGTTTGATTTTTGCATCAGATTCTATCTCTTACGGTTCGATTTTTCAATTTTCCTCTTGATGGGTGTTTATTAAAATCGAATTGTGGCTCTATTCCTTTGTGTATTCTTTCTGGTTTAAATATGTGAGATATTTATATGTAAAGAGCATGAAAGCTCGGCCTGTTTGGCGTGAGCCCATAGGATATACCTGTGTTGTTTATAGACCACTGTATGTTGTTGATTTGTGGTCGCTGTTTCTTGTTGTGGAAACTGTATGGAAGGATTCTGTTAGATACTGTATGTTTGATCAGTTCTACTGCTCCTTTGGAAACTCTGTAGTGGTTTTTGTTGACAGTGACTAATGGTACTTTATGGGTTTCATTTGTCTTCTAATTTTTGCTGGGAACAGGTAAACTGTTGTATTACCGTAGTCTTTACGACCCAGTGGAAGTTGTTCTTCCTTGTTATTGTGGTAACGGGATTATTGTTGACTGTGTACAATATTGATACATCTATACTTTATTTGGACGACTCAGAAGAGTCCTTGATTGAATCGTATATTGCTGTCCACTGCTGAGAATGTAGATTCATCCATGAGTTCTGTTATTTGTCTTCGTGGAAGCCTTGTAGAGGTAACAGGTCTTTTGTTCACTGCTGATTTGTAATGATTAAGGATATAGATTTCCTGGGCATGCATTGCATTCTTTTGTGTAAGTTTGTCAAAGTTTTGAAGAGGCTCATTGTTTTCCTTGTTTTGAAATGGGTATTCGATTTGCTTACATTTTTTTATTTTGAATGATTGCCATGAATGGCATAGAAGGATTTATCAGCTAATTTCATATTACGCTGCTGTAGGGATTCAACGGTTATGAGTATAAACCCATTAACAAAGATATAAAGTGTGAATATATATAGATTTATAAATGTTGTGATTTGACGACTTTCGATTGAATGATTTATATTATATTTGAGCCGAATATAATTAAGTAGTTGGTGAATGATGAACCAGTGGCTTGAAGGAATAACATGTACTAAGACCTCTGTTATTTTCTGGAATTACTTTTGTGTTGCATGGATTTTTGTTGAACAGATTCTTGGGTGTATTTTTATGTTCATTCCTTGCAATCTTGTGTGAAAATTTGGCATGACTTAGTCGGGTTTCTTGAATTGAAATCGGTAATTAAAAAGTTCTTCCTGAGTTTTAATATGTACACTATTTACTTGTCCAGAGAGAAACATTGGCAATCATTTGTCATTCCACTGTTGTTCGGGTTTAGAGAATTATGGAAGTTAACCTGTATCTTCTATTGTCCTAGTTGAAACTTGATTTGATATACTGTTGTTGATATTGGACATTTTGTTTGAGTAATGGTCATCAGAATGTAGCGTGACTCGTATAAGTGAATCGTGAGTACTTTTGACCAACTCCGATTTAGTACAGATGTATATACAGGGTGATGTGTTCCTTTCTGATAGGATGCGGTACTGTGTTAAAAAAAAAAAAAAAGACCTAGTATTGGGCTTAAGGTTGATACATGGATTATTGATGTGATAGTTGCTTTGTCAGGAGTTTCTTGTGTTTCTATTTCTTGATTTAGAACAACGATCTTTCTTGTGGCTTTTCTGACTTGTTCATATACAAACTGGTTGAAAGTTTTCATATGTGAAAGCGGTACAAATAATGAACTAATGTGAATGAAATGATCGACCAATGTTGTGATTTTGGATTCAATGCTTGTTGTGTATATTCGTTCCTTGATTTTTTAATATTTGATGAAGTATTGAAAGTGATTAAGACTATTTTGTAACAATGTTAGAGTTACATATTTGTAATCATTTTGTATTACAAGGGCATAGTCTCGAATATGTTTACTTATGTGAATATCTCGATCTCATTTAAACAGGGTGTTTAATGAAAACAATTGATGGATTGCAATTGTTTTAAAAGTTAGTGCTTATCATGCTCGGCCATTCAACTCGACTCATGTTGACTATTTTTGCAGAGATAGTTACCGTAAGAGGTAAAAGCAATGCAGATCTGATAAAATGATGATTGTTTATTTGATTTATAATGAATTACAACTTGATTTTACAGATGTACTATATGTGAAAAGATGTTTCTTTTCCGTTGAGCATTGTATCAAGTATGTTGTTGCATAAAATGTAATTGTATAGTTTTGAAAGGAATGGAAATAAGTGTTTGAAACTTATGTGTTGTATTCTATTTCTGATAGTTGACCTTCTTCGGTTTATGTAACGAAGGGGCATTGTTATCATTGTATAATATGGATGCTTTTGTGATTGACAATGAAAGCTTGCATGAAAATGAGATTGAATTCTTATGAGTGTTTAGTAGTTCTAATTTGTTCTAGCAAAAGCAATATTGGATTTAAATAATTGTCTTTCTAGAAGATAGGTTAAAAATGAGCCTAAAAGAGAACGCTAAACAAGCTGGATTAAATTACTAATCCCTAGTCCTAAGTATAACAGGACAATATTAAATTGGATTCTTAATCATTTATATCTTTATACCAAAAGTATGATATAAATTCAGTTAAGAGAACTGATATACAATCAAATGGAGTTCAGTTGGCAATCTCAAGCAAAGGTTATGAGATATTGTCCGATTCTGTTGCTTTAGAATCAGGTGTATTCTAATGACTCCTTGATGAAGAACTTGACCTTAATATCTCTACCAAGTAATGGGTTTTATAGAGGAGGGTCGTCTTAAGACGAAGAATCCAGGGATCGGAAAGGCTAAACCTTAGGGAAAAGTCTTTAAAGTAATTTAAACTCAAGTGCGTAACGCTTGTTACTGAGTAGATCTTTTCGAGGCGGATTTAAAGGTTGACGACATAAGTCAACTGCAGAGTTGTACCTCCGAGAAGATTAGGATCTTCTCGAAGTTACAATAATGCAGATGACTTATGGCGACACCCTTTGCATTGATCGCTAAGATTTACACTTGATTTCGCACGAGTTACCCTGGGACCGATTAAGAACGTGGTCATGTTATAAGGCTGCCTAGGAGATTCGGGGTATCATGACACACTGGTTGAACTGCAAGGTTGAACCAGTATGTCATCATATCCCTAATCCTCGTGGGCATCCATATAACATTATCACCTTGTTAATCTGCTTCCGAGTGATTCAAGCAGGTGTGCGAGGAAGGACTCGTAAAATGGTCGATAAGACATTCTATATAACATATGAATGGGGTGAAGGACGTATTCCGAGTTGACGAGTATGCCGTTAAGGAATACGAGACATGAAAAAGTATGTTTCAAATCTTTGGCCAAAGTATCGCAAGCTCTTGATTGCGTTGTCCTAATTCACCTAGTCTAAGGGATGAGATGCCGATGAATAATAAGAATAATTATTCGCTTAGATTCCTTGACGAGCATTCTCAATCCCAGTTAGGGAAGAGAACCGCAAGAGTAATGTGTTAAATAAAAACACAGACTCTTATTACTCATGAATAGATTGGTAGATTACCGAGTCATGGAATGAATAGATCGGAGGTACTCCGAGTCATTACTGTTGCATATGGTTATGCATTATATAAATGATTATTTGAATTGTGAGTTCTAAATTATGTATTTAGAACCGGATGCAATCATCAAAAAATAAAAATAAAAATAAAAATAAAATTTACTTGTTCTAAAGTATAAAATGAGGATGTTACATTGCTTAATATCCTTGAGCGCACTCATACTCTTCTTCTCAAACTCGTGGATATGAAACTCTTTAAGGAATGAATCCTTTAAAGCTATATAATCTACGCAAGTCTTATCAGGGTCAAACTTTCTGTACTAGTTGTGTGCGTGCCCTTGTAATGTATTAGCAAATTGGCTTGCCCTATACTCAAGTATGATTCCTTTTAACGCGCGCCATAATATTTCACATATATGCACATGTTTAGCAGCATCTTCTATGCCCCTATACTCTAAAAGATGAAGAGACATTTCCATGTAAATATTTTGGGGTTGGTGCAGACCTTACCCACCCGATTCACAACCTCCCGTGTTTCCCATGCCTCTAAAACCTCCAGATCTACCTAAAACAGAGCTACCTATGCCTCCTGATCCCAAACCTATAGCTAGGGTCAGACCAAAAGATGTACTTCCTTGTGTCCCAATAATAGAACTGAACTGTACCTGATAGTCTGCAAAGCGTTACTACTCCCAGAAGTTAATCCAAAAATTAGCGTGCTTGTATTCTGTGTTAATGATACACTCAAAAGGTACTCCCATATAACAATGAAGCCATTTGTGCTACCATCACTATGCTTCTTATAAGACTCACTCCTACTCTCCCATTGCTTGAACTAGCTTGTTGACTGCTTGTTGTACTAGATGCTGAAAAACCAAACGCAAGGGCAAGGTTACCAGGTTGATTCAGATGCATGCCTATGGCCCAGGTAGTCTCTAATGGTGCACTTTTGAGTGAGGATGAGGAAGGATCCCTGTCATGCTTTCCAAGATGGGGGATTTCCTAATGCTCTAGATCCATGTCTTCTACGTGAGCTTCAAATCCTTCACGAGCCATCTCTCTCCTCAATGCCATACTTTCTGCAATGTTACGCTGCTTCTCTATCTCCCTCTCGCGCACCTCATTATACTTAAGCCACCTTTCCTCTCTCTACCTTTCTATTGTTAGGTCTGCCATCTTTCACCAAACCTGCTCCTTCCCTTATGCATGGTGAGGTTTAGTTAGCCATCAATTTATTCTCCAGATTCAAAGTTACCATCAGGATCTTGATTGCAAAGTGGAATGCCTTATAGGTACGCTTATCCTTGATATCGTAAAAACTAGAATTCGCTACCTCTGATATGAATAAGTGGAAATTGAGTTTTTCAAGATATAACTTGCTTCAAGACACCATGGAACCACGTATCCACAACTTGAGTCCAAATCGATTAGCATCATAAAGGGCCTAAAATTTTTCCTACGTCCCGTAAAAGTGCGTGATACCTCCAATTCCACGTAGATGCATAAGCAATCATCCACTCATAATTCTACTGAAAGATAGCAAAAATCTCTCATATAAACTATCATACATGATTCTGCTCCACCCATACGTGTGCGTTAAACTTAGATCCATTACCGAACCGCCATGCGTATTCTTCCTCAAGATTGTGTATACACTCCTCAACACTTTAAGGTCAACCAATATGTCTTCATCGTGAACCATCCCCGAAAACTACTGAAAAAGAGGTCCTGGTAACGAAACCAATGATGCAGCCTAAAATTTACTAAGAACACCTAAGACGCGCACTGACACATCACTCATTTGACCGAGCGCTCACCCGAAGCATGCAAAGGTACCAAGTCCTCTTTAGGGTTCATTGTAGAATGTTAGAATGATGAGGACTTAAAGCTTACAGATCCATAACTAGTACATCATTCTACAAAGCACAATAGTTAAGGAAAAATAGACTTTGAACAATAATCATGATGGAATCAAGTACACATAATATCCAATTACACATAAGAATAACACTCAGGTTCGGCCAATATCCTCCATATATAAAAGATAACAATTACATGAAGCTTTACTTATAGTAATGGAAATCTATGCCTATGCGCGCACAGATATGATTCAAGAATCCAGTCTTGCACATGTGCATACATACATATCCCACTCTCTTTATGTCTCAGATATTCACCATCATACATGTATATCTACTACGCATTCACTACATATATATATATATATATATATATATATATATATATATATATATATATATATATATAAGGGTGGGGGCTTTCCTTCACCACTTATCCATTCCAAAATAGGTCGTATGCTATTAATAAATACGCATCATTTACAAGCATAGCCCCACATGCAAGTGTGCTAACTATAGACTTCTATTAGTTAACTACAATGATAATCCTATTCCCAGCTTGTATCTATACAAAGTGATTTGTATACGATCCTCCAAAAATAGCTAATGTGTGGCATGCACGTCTCTGCCTCATTTGTGTGCTCTGCACGCCATCTCTAAAAATAGACCTTCATGAGCAAAAATGGCTAAGTCCCAAAAGATGAACTTCTGCTCCATGTGCATGTTCTCCTTATCCGTTTCACCTTTGAATATGACCTACTTTCCCGCATGGACTTCTTGTGTGATTTCACAAGTGTTCTCTATCAAACATTACCCCACACTAATTTCATTATCACCCCGAAAATGGTCATCTCCAAAACGAATCAAAGAATAAAAGAATGGATTTTTTTGGATGAATGAAAGAATGTTTTTAACTTGCAGTCTCTTCCTCTCGCAACCCGAACAATTAAATCAGATATTCCTATTTTATTTCAGCCTCTAAGGTCTCGCCACTCAATGAGTGCCTCCTCTAATTTTTCTGGAATATCCACAAGAATGGAATCTAGTTCATCCTTCATAATCTCTCCTTTCTCATTCTGTAAGACCAACATAATGCTGGACATTGCAGTCATCCTTCCCTCTAGCAAATCCATCTTCTGCGTAATGAGTTTCCCAAGCTCCTCCAACCGATTTTTGTGTGGTTCTTGGGATGCTTTGCCAAGGCCTTGTGGCTTCGTTTAATCATTGATAATATTTTTGCATGGCCCAATGTGTCATCCTTCATCACTTTTTGGACCTCATTGTTCTCCTCCAGGGTTTTTATGTTGATGAGAACCTCTGGAGCTGTACAAATGTTCAAGGCTTGGTCCACCTTCTTCATTTCTTCTTGCAGCTTGCAACATTCCTTCATATGATGTAATCTTCCGCATCATTGAAGCCTTCTCTCACTTTGCATCTTATGCTGGATATTTTTGTGTTGGCATGCATAGAGGTTCATCTTCAAGCACTAGGTCTACCAATGTACCTATGTAGTGTATCACCGAAGGAAATATCTTTGGTACCTTTGGCTCTAAGTGTGGCCTAGCTCTTATGACATTATCACCAATTTCCTCTACGATGCTGATAAATATAGAGTTATTCTTTTGTGCTAAGTCTCTTTCCTATGTTAGGCGCACTATTTCCCCATCCTTAGTTTTGATCTCTTCCCTTAGCACCCTAATTGTGGCAGCCTTGTCCATATTCTACCTTGCCACCTCTGTTGAGACTTTTACCAATGCATTACTCACTTGTTCATCTAACATAACAGTAGGCTTTACTGTTATGTGTCTATCTGAGGTGTCTTTTTCAACCTCCTTGACACGCATGAATCCTCACACACATCAAAATCTAGTTCATCCATGTGCGTGTGCATCAACCATGATAATTGCTTCCTTGTGCACACTATAGCCATATCTTCATCCATTAATTCCCAGCCATATAACTCCTTTTATTGCGTCGGTGTGCTCAAAAATAGGCACAAAAATTTTACCTATGTCCTTAGCATAACCCATGGCTAGTGAAATGTGCTCCCCACTTGTTCATCTTGGCCTAGGATGCTTAGGAACTTGAGCTTCTAGATTTGGGACTTGTGTTTCCATGTCCCGAAAGCAAACTTTGTGTAATTGTCTCATCTGTTCCCTTTTCCTCCTCTTCTCCTTCCTTCATTTCTTCATCTTTTTGTTCTTCTACGTTCTTTGGAAGTGTAGGAGAATTAGGCGTGCTTTCCTCTGACTTTTCCCTTCCTCATTCAATTTTATTTTCCTTCTCCTTTTCATGGTTGTCTCCTTCTATAGAGAGAGTCTGGGTGATTTGCGCATTGTTTGCGGAGTAACACCTTGGGTCCTTGTTCTCCTGAACACTCTCTTAAATTAGTGCTCTCCTTGGATTGCATCTAAGTCCTCATCATCCCCATCTTGTGGTTGAGATACTGTAGTTGCGCACTCAAATTCATCCTTATTCGTAGGATGTCTTCTACCTCTATGTTCCAAACCACCACTATCTTTGTGCTCATCCTCCTCATCCTCTACTTCAATTTTCTCTATGGGCTTAGGCACTAGAATGTTCTCCATGGTATGCTTACCCTTTGGCGGTCCTGGGAGCACAAACTCATTCTCCACCTACTTGTTATTCTCCAACTTGGGCTTTAGTTGAAGGTTCACACAGTCTTTGCTCCTATATCTTCCATAGCCAAACTTAATGGTTTAATTCTCAATACAACTGAAATGAGTCTTTCAATATATGCACCCCATTCCTGGATACACATATTTCTTCCTTAGCATGTGGTAGTCACAATCTACCTTATCCACATTGAATGTTAGACGTCACGCATCTAAGAACTTGTGTACTGACACCTAGAAGTACCTTGCTGAAGGAATATGGTAACTTACACCAAGGGATCTATGCTCCATCCCTCATGGTGAACCACGCTATGCAAAAGTGCTAGTATACAGTGAATTGAACTACCTTTCCAACCACCGAAGGCAAGTCCTTGGGGATGCACCATTCTTCTTCAAAGGCCACACAGAGCCTATCATATAATTTCTCAGCCCTTTTCTTGAACTGTTATGTCATGGATCCTTCACACAAGTAATTTTTGAAGTATTCTATAGGTGACTTGTGCTCCATGGGATACTCCCATATCTTCTCTTTTTGTCCATCGTACTGATCTCCAACCCAAGATGTTGTCAGACTACCCTTCTTCTTTCCTCTTGACATATTTTTAGCAACGTGCAGCCACATGATATTCACTTGTGACCACCTTTCCTGGTCATTTAGCTTTGTAACAAGATGTGCGGCTGCTTGCACAACTAGATACTTCTTCAGTTTATCTATGTCCATGCCACACAGACCCTTTGTGTACCCCATCTCCTTTCTAGTCTCCAAGATTGTGGCCTTGTCTATTAAATCATTCTTCAAATCTTCTCTTGTGCCCTTCAATCTGGTTATCGTGGAGATTAGATCGACTAAAATTCTGCTATACGTCCTACAAAATAGAAAAAATATTCATGCACTTTGCTCATGAGCAACCAAAGACAAGGGCTCATATTTCCTAAAGTAAGGGAGCTCATATAGCTGGTAAAATCCAATCTTCTTCAAGATCTTCTCACCAACATCATCATACACTGGCATGTCTTCCGTTATGCATTTATTTGTCTTTATGTTCAACAAGGCATCAAGCTCCTTCTTATTCTCTATGGTACGGTGGTTGTACTCACTCACCTTACTTCTCCTTATGTGAGAATCCCACTCCTGGCCTACGATGACCCCCTCTGGATATTACATTTCAAAAAAATTACTTTCGGGAGCCATCTCCTCTTCTTCTACAACCACCTTCTTCTTTCCCTTCACTCATGCTACAACTGATTTCTTGGGTGCCATTTATACCTTGCAATCCTTTGTAAATATTCACCTCTTGAATTCTATAATGTGCGAATAAAACCTTATCTTGATTCAGCATGCCCTAGGTGAAATCACGTGCCCTCGCTCCTCTTCATCATCTTGCTTTGCTTAAACCCTTCACTACCGGGATGCAAGCTCTTTCTGCACATAGGTCTCTTCGTCATGACTGGCTACACACCTCTCGCAACTTAATTCGATCACTCATCTCTTTGCACTTGGATCTTTTTCAAATACTCTTAATTGCAACGGTAAAAATGAACTCACATCCCACCCTTATATATATTTTCAACTTTCTGATGCATTTATTGCTCCTTCACCTACCAAATATCCTCTCATTAATTGACCAATTCCATTCTTTCCATGTGGTACATCTTTGTGCCCAGCCTATAACCTTCTAAAGACGCCTTCCTATCCTCTGGTCACATACTTCTCTTTAGCATGCTTCCTTGCACCCGAGTACCTTATCACTACACCTTCCACTTGGTATTTGTTATGGCCTCTGCTTACCTCACGTTATACTATCCCTTCATTCATCTCCATCTTTGGTCACTTTTTAGAAGCAATCCTTTGACTTGAAAAACACCCGTAGCAGCTTATTCCTTTCACCTTTCAATTCCCACAATCTTGTACCTAGATATCGACAACCACCCCACACTAAAAGTATGTGCAGTCCTCTGTGCATAAACATGCTTCATATAGTAATTAGCTTCATGTGCGCAAGCGTGCTTATTTCACAACACACCAACTAAATTGAAAAAGCATAATAATAAAGAAGGAAACACATTAAGGAAATATAGAATTGAAAACCTAATCTAAATGGCAATACTTTGTCTTATTACAAACACCAAGAAGACTTATTTATAGTAGGGCTTTAGCCTACTCCCATTGAAGTAACCAGGTAGTCGTGTTCCATCAAGTGCTTCTAACTGGAAAGCACATGTTTCAAGGATGTAAGTGATAACATACGGCCCCAACCAATGTACCTTAAGTTTTCCTAGATGGCATAAGAACTTAGAGTCATAGAGAAGTACCATTTGTCCAATATCAAACTTCTTGTCCCTTATGTTTCTATCATGTCATACTTTTTGCCTGGCCTTTTCTTGCTTTTGAATCCAACATGCTATGGCTCGTCACTCATCTAGCTTAATTATCTTTTCAATCTGTTCTTCTAAAGCTTTCTCATCAGCTAGACCTCCAGCGTGCACAATACGCAAAGAAGGTAACATAAATTCTATAGGAAGAATGGATTATGTGCCAAACACTAACTGAAATGGTGTGGCCTTATTTAATCTCTTATAAGTTTTTCTATATGCCCAAAGAACAACATACACTTTGTCATCCCAATCCTTTCTTCCAACATCAAAATTTTTTGTCAATGTTTGGCTTAAAATTTTGTTGAAAGCTTCAACAGTTCCATTTTCCTGAGGATGATAGGGTGTAGTCTTATGGTGTGCAATCATGAACTCATCCAATAGAATTTTTATGGACTCATTAAGAAAATGGGTGCCCCTATCACTAGTCAAACTTAAAAGACATCCATACCTGTAATAATAATATGTTCCCATAGAAACCGGACTACGTAGCTACTTGTGATATAGTACTTTGTAGGTGTTGCTTCCCCCACCTTGTCGATAGTCTATACAAGTTATAATGTAGCGCAATTTAGTTCTATGCGCGAGCTGGTGAAATATGATCCAAAAATCTATAGCCCATTTCTCAAATAGCTCTGCGCTAGTAATAGGTCTTAGAGGCATTTCATCTCATTGACTTGGTTTTCCAAGACGTTGAAAATGATCACATGCCTTACAAAATTACTTATAATCTTTATAGAGTGTCTCCCACAATAATCCAACGAGTAGAATCTTGCACACTATGGCATCACTGGGATAGTGGCCACCTACAATACCAACATGAGCTTCTTCCATAATATCTGTGTGCTCATGTTCCAATACACAATGGCGTAATACCTCATCTCATCCCAATTTGTACAAGTCACCACCGGTGCGATGCGTATAGCAAGTTATTTCTTCTCCAAGGATTTCATTCCTTCTGGTGCCATCCCTGTTTGTAAAAAGACATCAATTTCCTCTAGTTTTGATGGCGCATGTTGTAACCTGTATAACTGTGCATTTGGCATGGTATCCTCAATTGCTTGTGCTTCTTCTCCTGATTGTATTCTTGATAGATGGTCTAGTCTAGAATTACTTTTTCCTAGTTTTACCATAATTGTGAAATCAAATTCTTGAAATAAGAGCACCCATCGACATATGCACCCTTTTAAAACATGTTTATTTACCAAATACTTCAATGTCATGTGATTTGTATAAAAGATGAATGATGTAGCTAGTAGGTATTGGCAAAATTTATGCAGTGCATAGATCATTGAAAAAGCTTCGCGCTTTGTAGTTATGTAATTCTATTATGCAGGAGTCAACTTTCTACTAGCAAAACAGATAGGATGATCTACAATACCTTCTCCAGTTGAGAAAACACCATGCTAATGGCTATGCCAGAGGCATCAACATGTACATGAAATGGTTTATCCCATGAAGGAAAACACAAAATAGGAGCGGTAGCAAGTTTCTCCTTTAATGTCTCAAATGCGCGCTACTGCTGTTCTCGCTAGTAGAACGTACCTTTCCCTTTTAGTAACTCTTCTAATGGTGTGACAACTTTGGCATAGCCTTTGATATTTTTTTGTAATATCCTGTATGACCCAAAAATCCACGCACCTCACTTTGACTGGTAGGCTCCCTTAGGCCTATAATGACTACAACCTTTGTTGGATCAACTAACAAACCCTCCTTGCAGATTATGTGTCCTAAAAGTATCCCAAATGGTGTAGCAAATATGCACTTCTTGATGTTCAAAGAGATACTCAACTATCTACACCATTCAAACATCAAGCATAGATTGTCACAGTGATCCTTAACTAATCTATACACCATCCAATCGTCTAAATATACATGTAAGAAGTTGTGAATAAATTCCTTGAACGCTTGGACAACTATGCCCAAAAATACATCAGGCTCATTTTTAAGGCCGAAAGGCATTATAGTATAGGTGAAGCCACCCCATTCAGTAGTAAACATAGTCTTTTCTTGATCCTCTTGGTAATTCAAACTTAATGATACCATGAGTACCCATCTCAAACGAATAGATTTTACACCCTATAACCCCTTCTATTATTTCCTCAGTGAATGGCATAGGAAATGGATCAGTTACACATGCAACATTCAACTCCATGTAGTCCACACATATCCTAATCCATCCATCTTTATTGATACTGATCACCATTGGACTAACCCATTCTGACTCATCAAGGGGCTTGATAATACCAGACTTCAACATTTTAACAATCTCTTCTTTGACCTTTTCACGTAAATTGAGGTTCATTCTATAAGGTCTCTTTCTAATTGGGTGCGCACCCTCTTTAAGCTTTATCTTCATCTCCCTTAACAATTCATGCATGCCTTTAAGTTCATGGTACCCCCTAGGAAATAAGTCCTGGTAATCCCTTAGTAACTCTATGATTTTTTCCACTTTAGAATCGACCTATAGTCCCCAATTATGGCTTCTTTGGGCTCAAGATCTGCTTCAATATTCACCCACTTTGTCTTCATTAGTTCATGATAGGTGCGTGTGGTATTATTGTCACTTTCCAATGCCTCACACCTCCCTGTTGAGAGGTTTACATCCATGTTATTTACTTCTTCATCATCCAATAAGTAGAAAATTTTTCCTTTCTCTTTCTCGGGGCATGCACATTGAAGTAATGTTGCATTGGCCTCTAGTTCTTCATCAAGACGCGCTCCTGAGTCTTCTTTATCTAATAACTCCTGAAGGAGTTCTTCAGCCTTGCAATATCCCCCATAGTTAAGTTCTTGATAACTTTCAATGCTTCTTCTACAAGAGGCTTTGTTGAGAAGAAGTTAAATTTACTCTCGGCCATTCCTACAACTAAATTATGCCAATTTCTAGTTTCTCTATGGAGTTCTGCATATACATACTAAGCACGCACAAAACCTTGTAAAGTGGAATAAAACATGTGCACCCATAGCGAAGGTGGTAAAGCTTCCTACTCTGCTGTCCAAAGTCTCTCACACTTCTGAACGTGGTGCTGAACATGATGATTACCATGATAAATACTTAGTTGAGTAGGTGCATTTCTCCTGAAGAACCTAGTAGTAAGAGTAATCCTAATTTCATTCCATTTGACAAGATTATCCCTGTGGACCACCCACCAGTGTGTTGCCATCCCACATAGTATATATGCTAGCATAGTTCTTCTTTCCAGTGGGTCCATCCACTTTTCTTCCATGGCACGTAGGAATACCATGGGATCCCCTTCTCCTGTATAACAAGGTACCAAGTTGTTACCTATCCTCCTGACATAACGTGGTTTTATGCCTCGAGGGAATATGCTCTTTACTTCATGCCCTACCAACTCATAACCACTGTGAGCCCAATTATCACAAGAAACTCTTGTAGTATCACTAATAGATTGTGCATCCTCCCACTAAATTAGTCCTTCTTTGGTTACTCAATCATGTTTGGATCTCGGATGTTAGGTATATAAATCCTATTCAAATCTTCTTCACTTAAGGGTTCAACATTGGGCATGGAATTTCCATCTGTTAAAGGGATAATAACTCTTTCCTCTTTGTTTTTAAAACTGATATAGCCCTCGTTAAACCGAAGATCAACATTATTTACATAGCACCAAGGATGCCCCAACGGATTTGGGAAGCTATCTGACTCTTCCTGCACTAAAACTTCAAAGTCTCTAGTGAAATTGGTTCCTTGTATGGTAATGGTTGCATCCTTAAAAAATACGACAGGAGTGGCCTTAGTCCAATTAGCCATGAATAATACATTAGAGGATGGATGCAATGGGGGTCTTCCCATTTGTACCCATGCATCGAAGGTAAGAACATTGACTTTCGTGCCTGTATCAATCAATATATTACTCAATAGCCACCCATCCATAACAACATTCGAGTGATTTCCTTATCATAATCCAAGCCATGAGGGGAAGATTCACATGCAGGATCTACCGTCTAGTCTCGGATTTCTTGCGTGTAGAGTGTTTCGTATGATGAAAAAGTGACAAGCGAGCATGGGAATCTACAAGTAATCGTTCCTCGCACACGACCTCTCGAGATTGTGCCAAGATAGTCGGTGGGGATGGATTATGTGTAGGGTATGGGTAAACTAGTTAGGAAATATTATATCTTTGACACGCACTAATGGAATCAGAATCTAAGGCAAAGAAGGCCCTCCTAACCTAAACTCGCGTGATAGATCGGTCGGCAAGGATGACTGCTCAAAGGCTCAATCAATATCGAGCTCTGGCGTGATCTAATCTATAGGTTGTGGGATACGTGGAAAATGACCTGGGATGGTTTCGTGTATGTCTCTAGACAGGGTCATATGATGGATGATGGATATACAGCGGATTCTATGGTCGATTCTCTGGTCTAGTCCAGAAGTCTTTAGCTTTGTTAGTCTGTTATATGTCTAACAAGGATAATTGTGTGATGATGATAGGTGGAAGTGGAGTGGATATAAATATTGATGTGCGTAAGCCAACGTCAACGTTAGATTGGCCTGTAGGCTCGTTGGGTTGTGGGATTTGTGGGTCACAACCATAGATTCATGGTTCTTTATGGACCTGCTATGGTCATGTGTGGAATCAGTCCCTAATCCCTAGTATCCAATAGTCATATGCCTTTTCGGCCTCTACGTTTAGAATTAATAGTTGTGCAATCTTTTCTGAGTATCTTATAGGTGTTCTTGCAACCTGAATCCTTAAGCTAGTATCTATGTCTGTGAGAGTGTCTCTTGTGTCTGGCTGTGGGACCAAAGGATCACAACCAAACATTTTCTCTCTTTCAAGCCCTTCTACAGTCATGTGGATATTTACCTAGGGTAATCTATAGTTTGGCTGATTTGACCAAAATGTGTGTGCTTGGTCATCTTCTATATTTAACCCGCTTAACTGTGAGCTGATCTGTTGTAAGTCTCTGTTGTTCGGAAGACTTGGATTCTAAGGTTCTGATCTATATCAGTTATTTCCATAATAAGATTGGGTTGAGGCATGATTGGCTCGAATACGTATTCTCTGGGCTCTCTAGGTCCCGTGATTGTCATACAAAAGCAAACGATATAAAGCTAATTAATGACAGAATAAACTAAACATGCAAAATATATTTACGTATATTTCTAAGTCTGATAGTTATTGATAAGCTACTGAATAGAATTTAAAGAGCAATCATCTAATATATCTAAAATTGAAAACTAAACTAATAACGCATTTAAAACAAACAAAGTAACCGAGTATAGCTACTTGTCTATGCAGTTTTTAGATCTATTCTAAATAATTTGATAACTGATCTACTCTATTTGAAAGACTCTCGATCCTACCTCAGAAGTGAGGAGTGAATCATAGTTTCTCAGAAACTATCAATCCCCACAGCTTCCCTAGTAATATCGAAAGTAAAATTTAACTGAAATGAAGTAATTAGCTACTTTATTTGATATGATTTTAACTAGAACTTTGAAAGCTAGAACCTGGATTCTGCAGAATAGTGGAGAATCCGATGGTGTGTGACCTTGTCCCCTCAGTGTGATCTCCTCATTCTTTCATGCTCACGCGGATCCAAAAAATCTTGTAATGCTAGCATCAGCAAGAGTAGATATTGGCATAAAGGCAAATTAGGATACGGGCCCGAATACAATGCAAAGGGGAGAGGGATAGAGCAAGAGTACAGAGCTTGGCTTATGTAATTCCTAGCGGGATTTATTGTGAGTCATGCAACATAAAATGTCCAGCACCTAAAAATATCCTGTTTGATGAACAAAACCTGCAACTTTAATGGCTTCCTATTGAGATGAAACTATCCTACTCCAATTGATTTGGATGAAAAGACAACAACACTTTGCACAAGGAGAATATGTGGCTTTCTGACAGCTAAACAATGCTAACTATGCATCTAAGAAATGAAACTATGAATCCTAAACAAAAATGAAAGGCTAAGCTATTGAAATGAGAAATTTAGAGGTAAATTTGAGGGGATATTTGCTTGAGCACAAGCCATCTATTTATAGCATTTCCAATTAGGCAAAGGTAAAAACCAAATTGATCTCTTAAACCATAAACAATGCCAAAACACTATTCCAGGGAACCAAAATCATTAATGCAAGCCAAAGGCGGTGAAAAAAGTGGTAAACGTTGAAATTTATGTGAGTCGTGTTAAAAAGAACATTCTGGAAAATGCGTGAAGGATCACGCCGCCTAAGCGGGGGTGGCGGCGGCACAGACCGCCGCCTTGACCGGGAGAGCAATCACGATACCGCCGCCTGTGCGAGGGCGTCGGTTTCATAACTAAAGAACAAAATGCAAAGAAAAGAGGGGAAAAGAGAACAACAAAGCACACAGGGGCTAAGCAGGGCATGCGGGATGTTAACGCATACTTGGGGAGATTTTCTGGATCCTGAACACCTTGCGAGGAGACCTGTATCATCATTGGGGCACGCGTTATGTTATTCCGGTGGTGCAATACCTTACAATTTTGGGTATGTACATATTGCCCCCCCCAAGAAGTGTTTTAGCCATGAAGAGGCGTAAAATGGTGGGTCCGAGTATGGCCGTCCCAAAATGGGAAGTTAGAAGTCAAAACCTGATACGTTCGTGTGTCGGAATGATGCCATTCGAAATTCTTGCTACCTACAAAATGAAAAGAGAACTCAAGTGCAGATAGACAAAAGATCAAAAATAAATACTAAAATATCATGAAATGAGGATGTACCATTTGTGCGGGATAAGAACTTACCTCCATCGGCGCTCCAACCCACGGAAAGGGGCATTCAAAACAAGTCTAGTTTGTTATATATGTAAAAGTGGGCCCATTTTCCTATTCATTTGTGCATGTTGATTTGGTTGATTTTGAGCTCTGGGACCCATGGTGACGGTTTCTCACGAGAGTATAGTCAAAACGTCCGGGACGAGATCGTGATCATGCCTCCATGAGTAGAACACCGACCCGCGAGATCACAGGTTAGTTTTTCTCAATTTTCCATTTTTATCCCCAAAATATTAAAATGTTGAAAACTTTGTCATGGGGGGATAATTTTTGAAAATGTTAGTTTTAATAGGTTCATCTAGGGGGCCTACTGGGTAGGCTTTGTTTTAGTCAAAATAGTCTTTATTTAGTGTTTTTAGGCCTTTTTAGGGCATATGACCCACGTGGGTTTTCGGGACACGACCACCGCCCGAATAGGGTGGCGGTTACAAGACCACCACCTTTAAGGTGGCGATTACGGAACCGCCACCCTGCTCAGGGCGGCGGTCCTTCACAGAATGCACAAACAACACCTTTTTGAAGTTAATTTGGCATTTTTAGCATTCTTATGTGTTTTTATGATTTTTCTAATGTCATTTGGATGCTAACTTGTTCTATTTTGTGTGTTTTTGGGTGTATGCAGTGAGGGAGGAGTATATTCGATGGAGCCAAGAGAGAGAGTGTGATTGGCTCCCAGCAGTATTAGATGCCCTTTCTCAGGATGAGTAGGACACTCTTCAGAGGGCTGGTATACTGCGTATATCACGGGTTCCACATGTTGCACCATCCAGTCACATACTTTGTGACTTATTTTCATATTGGGATGCTGATCGGAACACTTTCCGATTACCAGGGGTCCGAGGTGAGTGGACCATTACTTTGGAGGATGTTTACCATATCTTGGGGGTCCCGATCATCGGGAGATGACTTACTCTTGAGACAACAGGTTCACAGCCCCAGATAGCACAGTGGGCCTCATACATGGGAGATGCAGTTATCTCCACTAGTTCAAAGAAGGGGGTGAGGGTTCGATCTATTCCTAGCCTTCGCTATCCCCTTGATTCGTTAGGCCATTATGGGGATCCTTGCCTCGAGATTGATCGGGGACAAGGGAGGAGACACTCTACTCTATTGCTGGTCCCCCATCATTGCACAGATTGAGGGACATGGCCGGATTTATGCCTGGGGAGTCGAAATACTTGGGACTACCTATCATGATCTATGCAGGTGGTCCGCTTTATAGGGGGGCAATCATTGAGCCATCCGACCCTGGTTATGAGCTGGGTCTATGAGTGTTTGCATCCCCTATGGTAGAGGTGTAGAGGTGGCAGATCCCGGAGCTGTGAGGGCAGCCAGATGGATAGACATGTCGGTGCTCATAGCACCTCACCAGCCAATTTCTTCCCTGACCACTGATGACATGGAGGCCACACCGTATTAGGCCATGGTAGGGTTATGGGGCGAGGAGGCTCTTACCTTGATTTCCTGCCCCACCACAGGGTAACTTGTTGATAGGGTAGGGAGGGTGGAGATACATCCCTTCGGTTGAGTGCCTTAGCAGTTTGGCCTACCTTATGTGGGTATGCTTCCCCCAGTGGTGCCAGTATATAGATCAGTTTGAGAGGCTAGGGGAGGTCCTAGAGGCCGGGGTTGGACAGTTGTTACTTGTGGAATCCCCATTGTAGCTAGGCGAGTAGTACGAGCTAGAGGGAGAGCCGGTGCTCCTCAGGCACCCTTACTTCAGATTACCGCCGGTCCCGCTCACAGCAGTGATGACCCTATTGACATAGACTCTGAGTCTGAGGAGTTCACAGGGGGAGAGACAGAGGAGGAGACCGAGGCTGAGGCTAGTGAGTCAGGTGGAGAGGAGGACAATGATCCTGAGTGGCATGACACTTAGGATATTTTACAAGCAGAGAGGGCAGAGCAAAGTGGAGAGAGGGTGACTCTGGTTTTAAAAGAGCCACTCTCTCGTGGCCTTAGCGAGAGAGGATGATTCCGTGAAGGGACGTTATGTTGCCTCGGCCACGGAGGAGTGCACCAGGTCGGTGGTGGCATCTGTGGTAGGTGCTGATCCTAGAGATCCATCTTGGAGGCCCGGCGATCCGAGTGAGTTATCATCCTTTCTTTTTAACGTTTGTTTCTAGTTAGGATTGCCTTAATTGCTCTCTCTCCCCCTTTGTTTACATTTGTTTTTTGTTTTCTCTTTTTTGATCATTTCTAATTGGCTTTTCACCTTTGCTTGCAGAGACTGCCGATGAGTGGCGAGACCTGATTCGCCGGGCATGCACCGACACCCTGATGATTCCTATGGAGAAGACCCATGCAGAGTTATCCAGGATGCGGGAGAGCCTTCAAGAAATTGGTAGCCTAGTAGGCACACCGACCTTTTCCTGTTTGGCATGTGGCCAGGATGGTGTCTACCCTCTCCATACCTTTGAGCTTGGCAGTGGTACTAGACAATAGAGCGCCTAATGAGGAGTCATTCTCATGGCGAGACCATAGCTGCTCCTTGGGATCATGAGCCCTCCTTGCATTTAGAGCGCTGGCATAGCCATAGTCCTAGACGTGGGTGTGCACCCTCAGAGGGATCTCATAGGGGTTGAGAAGCCACTTGTCTCTCTTGGACTATTTTCATGATGTATTTTGTATCTCCCGGGATCTTTGAGCATTTTGACCATGCTTGGCGCATGATGGCATTGTACAGGAAACTTGTTTGTTTATATATATATATATATATATTTTCTTGGATCAGACGCTTGGTACTAATGTTCTTATGACTCGATTACGCATGTAAATTATAATGTTGTTTTTATATGCTTCTCAAAATGTATGCAATGGAGAAAAAATGGTACAAATGTTTACTTTATTTTTCTATTTCATGATGCTGATATATGATAATGTAGGCACAATGTGACTTGAACTCTAGCTTCTTATAAGCAATTTTTGGTACTTCATATTTGTTTTGACAAAATGTGATGATAAACTAGTATGATGAGTAGATAAACTTGCCCCACTCCTAACTCCATGCAACTAGTAAGATGCGAGGGCTCATCACCGAGAGCTAGAAAGGGCACAAGTTATGAAATGTGTTGAAATGATAGTGATGAGAGATAGACAAAGCTTTGGTGGAACCAAATTAGGATGCTACAAGCCTACTCTACTCAAGTGACTCCATAGTTTGGGATGCAACTTGCTTTGTGGTTTATCTAGACTTAGATCCGTAGATGGCCTCATGGTAGAAAAAATTTGGGTTTCAGGGTTTTGAATTCTCTTGGAATTTTGGACATCTGATTCATTTGTCTTTGACTCAAAATTTCAAAGGTTTATTTGAATTTGATTGCTGACTGCCTTCAATGTTTATTTGTCAAGAGGACTCCCTACACCTTGCCCCATGCTACTAGTAAGAAGCGTGGGCTTATCACCATGGACAAGGTGTAGGTGAGTAAGGGCATTCCCATCCTTTCCCAACCCTACGTCACCAGTAAGAGACGCAAGCTCATCACCAAAGGTTGGTGGGGCAAGGAAATGTGTAAAATTAAAATTTTCTGTTTGATCTATATTTGACTTGTTTATTTGAGCAAAATGTCAGTGTATTCTTATTTCCAAAGAGATATACATAGGGGATAGATGTGACACGATGAAGCTTCTAGAACAGACCATAGGCAAGGCACCTATCCTAGGAAGAAACCAAGATGAGAACAAGCATGCAGATTTTAGTATAGTTACTGTTAAGGCTTTGTCATATCTAGCTTTATTCGATGAAATGATTCCGAAACAAGTGATGATGTTATAAAATGAAGAAGTATGATTAGAGTGTTTATGCCAATACCATCATAAGTTTGTAATGAATTACTTTGAGAATGAGTTCCTTGATCACAAAATTGTATGAAACAAGTGGACAAAATGAACCTAACTATATGAAGATGCAATGTAGATATATTTATATAAATAGTGCTGGCCGCTTATGCGTAGAATCGTTTAAGGTGTAGGGAATTGACTGTTTCACCAAATTCCTCACCCTCTAGTGTACATAAGAGATATGCACCATTTCCATAGTCTTTCGTGACTTGGTATGGGCCCAACCATTTGGGCCAGAACTTCCTTCCTTCACCGGTCTTTTTATCGATCCGGCTATCTAGCCTTAGAACTAGATCACCTTCATATATGTCTCGTTCATAGACCTTCTTGTTATACTGCCAACACATCTGGTCAACATAGACTCTATGCCGCTATTCAACATCTAACCTGGCCTCATCTAGGCTTTCTAGCTGGGAGAGATGTGCTTCTCTGTAAGCGTCTTCATCCAGAATCCCTTGTAATGAGACACGAGATGGGTATTTCAACCTCAAGTGGGAGAACTGCCTCTACCTCGAATACCAACGAAAAAGGAGTTTCTCCTGTTAGTGTTCTTATTGAGGTTCGATGGGCCCATAAGGCCGGATATAACTTCAAATGCCAATCTCGCTTGTTTTCTTTCACAGTTTTAAGAAGAATGGATTTTAGTGTTTTGTTTGTCGCTTGACCTATCCGTTGGCTTGAGGGTAGTACAGGAGGTCAGTGTGATGGCTTATTTTAAATTTATTACATAATTCATGAACTTTTCATTCTTAAAAGAAGTCCCATTATCTGAGATAATGATTTGTGGGACACCGTACCTACAAATGATTTGGTTCAAAATGAACTTGGTGACTACAGAACCCGGTACAGTAGTAAGAGGCATAGCCTCTACCCATTTGGTAAAATACTCGGTGGCCATGATTATAAAGTTATGGCTGTCTGTAGACGAGGGAGAGAACTTCCCTATCAAATCTAGGCCCCACGTAGAAAAGGGCCATGGAGTAGCGATTGGTTGTAGAGCTTGTGTTGGCATGTGAATCTCATGGGAGAATTCTTGGCACTTACGACACCTTCGTACAAACTCTATTGCGTCGTGTTCTAGAGTGGGCCAGAAATAGCCCATCCGGTGTATTTTGTGAGTAGTGGCATGACCACCGAAGTGGCCTCCACATATCCCACTGTGAGATTCGTGGAGAATCTTCTTGGATTCTTCTGTGTCAACACATCTTAGAAGCATTCCATCGAATGCTTTACGATAGAGCACCTACTCTATAATGGTGTACTTAGCTACGATAATGCGTAACCACCTTCTTCGTTGTGGTGTAACACCTTTTGGATATGTATGGTCCATGATATAATTAATAATATCAGTATACCACAGACACTCAGAGATAGGAGGTCTGGTTTCGATGTAGTATATGCATTCATCGGAAATTCCAGATCTACCAGATCACCCCCATCTAGTGGGTTATCAAATAACCAATCCACAATGATTTGTCCTTTAATGGACTTTTGATTTACAAATGTTAATTCAAATTCCCCCATCAAGGTTATAAAGCATCCAGCCTTTTTAGACAAGGACCCTTGTGTGAGGAAAGTCCGTAAATGGTCTGTTTTTACAATGACCCTTGTTTCTTGATTTAGCATGTAATGCCTTAAGCGTTTGGTTACGAAGATTATGGCAAGGCATTCTCATTCTGCTTACGTATAACATGTTTCATAGTCTAGCAATGTTCAGCTAATAAAATAGATCACACGTTCTCGTTTGTCATCATCTTCTTGGGCTAGCATGCAGGCTAGCGAGACATTGGTAGCTCGTGAGTATAAGATTAAAGGGCGGTCTAGTTTAGGTGGCATTAGCGTGGGTGGTGACAACAGGAAATGCTTAACTGCGTCAAAAGCTTTGTTGTAGTCTTCGGTCCAATCAATACTATAATCTTTCTTGAGTAGATTGTTGATTGGATGAATGGAAAAACTTAAGTCCGGGATGAATCTCTGGATTGCACCGAGTTTTCCAAGAAATTTCCTGATTCTAGATTCATTCGAAGGCGGGATCATTTCAAGAATAGCCTGGATTTTGGCTGGGTCTACATTGATCCCTCATGACAATATAATGTAACCTAGGAGCTTCCCTTCTGTCACACCGAAGACGCATTTTTCTAGATTTAGTGTGACTCCGTATTCTATTAGATGTGAAAGAATGACGCGAGTACTTCCGGATGATCACAATGTCTCCTGGCTTTGGCCAATAAGTCATCTACGTAGGTTTCTACAATTTTATGAATAAGATCATGAAATATATACGTCATAGCCCGCTGGTATGTAGCGCCAGCGTTCTTGAGACCGAATGGCATAACAACGTAGCAATAGGTTCCCCAAGGAGTTATAAACGTGGTTTTAGCTTGGTCTTGTTTGGATATTCTGATCTGATTGTATCCTGAGAATCCATCCATGAGAGACAAAAGCTCAAATCCAGTTGTTGTGTCAACAATGATGTCTATGGATGGTAACGGGAAGTCATCCTTAGGACACGCTTTGTTAATGTCTCGAATTCTATGCAGATGTGTATCTTCCCATTCTTTTTGAGAATGGGAACGATATTAGATACCCATTGAGAGTAATCGACTGGTTTGATGAATCCTACTTGGAGGAGTTTCATTACTTCTTCTTTCACCATGAGAGCTACCTTGGGTTTCATTGGTCTCGATTTTTGTTTAATCAGCTTTGCATCTGATTTAGTGATGAGGTTATGTACCGCAATGTGTGGTGCAACCCCTGTCATTTCTTTATAATTAAATGCAAAAGCCTTCTGATGTTCCTTGAGGATTCGAGTGTGTATTTCTACTTCTGATGGAGTTAACGAGGATCCTAATTTCAATATCCTTGGTTCATCCTCTATTCCAATGTTAATATCAATTGTTTCTTCGATTAAAGAAGCATTACCTTCTTCAAACTCAGGCGGGGCCGGAGGTAATTCCAGATCGTCTCCATTCTCTACCGTGTATATGCTGAGCTCCTTTTGTGGGGAAGCTTCTATCATGGTATTTGTAAAGTAAGAAGACGAATGCGGGATTAAGGACAAATCTATCATGTGATGGGTGAGATGTAACGTTGCATAGGTGTTTAAGTAATCCAGAGTGGCTCTATCACTATCAATGTGATCTAGGATAGTAGATTTGTTCTCATCCTGTTTGTTAAAAGAGGGTTTGACATTTTTTTCACCAATGGTTCAATACAAAGGGATAGTATGAAACGAGCATCTTCCAACTCACTTTTTGGGGTGAAGCGTGACGCCGAGGTTGCTATAGAATTGGTGAGAAGATTTTGTTCTCGTGGGATTGCTTCAATTGATATGAAGTCAAACTCTTTGCTTAAATCCAATACAATTGTTTTGTAGAGCTGTAAGTGCTCAGCTCTGTTTCATATACCTCAGAGACTTGGTTTGCTACCAATTGTGAGTCTCCTAATACTCTGATGTTATTAACACCGATCCTCTTAGCTAAGATGAGACCAAGGAGGAGGGCTTCGTACTCAGTGTCGTTGTTTGTACATTTGAAATTTAGTTTAAAGGTGAATGGTAGGATTTTTCCCTCGGGAGAAGTAAAGATTACACCTGCCCCAGCTCCATAACGACATCTAGCTCCATCGAAATGGAGAGTCCAGTATTTAGCTGGGAATATAGACGTTGGGATATTTGTTGTGTTAACATCTTCTACTTCTACCATGCAGAGATCCTCTGCTAGAAGAGAACCAACACCTAGGGTATATCCCATGCCTACAGAATCAAATGGTAGGAACATCGGTAGATCCTATTCTAACAACTCAACAATATTTGTAGTAGTTCCTAATGATATTGTTTCTACGATGTTAGCCTCATCTTTGAGGGCTGGGATTGTCTTGATTAGGCTCATAGTCTTGATTAGGCTCATAGTCTCAAGATTTGTTGTAGGTACCAACTTCTCCTTTGGTTTTGCATCGGTGGGTTTATTAAGTTGGTTTGTCGAGAGTTCAAACTCTGAGTGAACACATGGTCTTTTCTTTAAGTCAGCTAGGTGTATATCAAATGGCTTTGGATCCCCCTTGGCTATGAACACTTTTCCTAAATGAAAGAATCTTACTTCTTGAAATAATGTAGAGGGGATTGCCTTCATACGGTGTATCCATGGTCGGCCAAGGATCATATTATAGTTGGTTTCCCGATCTATAATGTAAAACTCAATCAGGATTGTTTTGGGTCCTAAGGTGACCGGTAGTATTATAGTTCCAATCGATGTGGCTTTAAGGCTATCATAGCCTCTTAATGTATTTCAAGTTGAGGAACAATTTGTTTCTCCATACCCTAGCTTTTGAAGGAAAGAGAAGGGGACTATGTTAACTATTGCCCCATCATCAACCATTGTGCATTTAACATAATTGTTATAAACCCAGACTTGCAAATATAAGGTTGGATCACCTCTGCGTGTAATCTCAACGTCTATTGGCATTTTGTTTATTTCAAATATAAACTCGATATCCCTATCCGACTGTCCTCGGAGGGTGAATATCAAAGTCTATATGGTTCACCTATGTTTCGGGAGGTGGAGTGATGTTAATTAAATGACCTAAACCTAATGCCTCCAAAAGAGCAGCCCTGTGGGTAGGAGAATTCTTCAGTAAGTCTAAAAAAGAAATGTGCGAGAAGGTTTTTGTTAGATCATTAATTAAATCATAGGCACCTACGGGTCTTACTAACATTTGTTGGATGTTATCTATCTCCGGTAGGTAACTTGGACTTGGCTGAGAGGAATACTCTCGTGTCCTTGTTACAGCTTCCATGGGTAGTTCGGCATCTAATTCCACTAAACCGACTATCTTGGGTCGCGGTTGACTTCCTAATTGTGGTGCAACTAATGGATTTAGTGAAGTCGAGGCTTCATGATCATTGTTTCCTGTTATTATGCCCTTATTTGTCCCATTTGGATTTAACTTATTGTTATTGTGATTTGGGAGTGGATCATTAAAGATTTTGAGGGGTGCATTTTGAGGGGAAACTGCCCCCGTGAAAGTATTTGGTGCCGGTGACGCAGGATCGGCCAAGAACATATCTATGAAAAGTTGTCTTTGTTCCTCTAGAAAATGTTGCATGAATTTATTGTAGTCACGACACGTTCTAGTGTCATGGCCTCGGATTTTGTGAAAACCACAATACGAGTTAGGATTGTAATTCCTAGTTTGTTGGTTTGGTGCATATTGTGGCCCAAAACTCTGATCAAACCGTTGCCTATTAGGATTAAAGTTTTGCGTTTGTTGTTTTTGGTTTTGGTTTTGGTTTTGATATCCAGTTGAGTTTTGGCTTAGACCCTTTGTAAGGTTTTTCTATTGTTGTTGTTGTTGTGGATGATTAAAATCCACTGCATTGATTGTTGGGGTAAAGTTGTTGTTTCATTGGTTGTTCATTAGTGGTGGAGTATTCACAACGTTTACCTTTTGGCCTGATCAGTTACTCCATCTATTGTCACTCCGCGATTTTTATTAAGGACTTTAGGTCCTTGATTGACATTTGTGGTAGTAGGATAAGCCGTAGTATTTTGGTTGGAGGTGATTAACCTCCCATTTGTTCCATACGTCTTACGACCGCTATCTATTGCCGCTTGATCTATTCGGAGAGCGCTCTCAAGTACTTCATCGTAAGTCCTTAGTGGGAACTTCTAGACTTCTTCCTTTACTTCTCTGCTGAGAGAATGAAGGAATAAATCACATAGTTCCATTTGATCCATGTTTGGAGCACTGGCCGAAGAATAAAGAACTGTACGCCACCTCTAGATGAAATGAGTGACATATTCATTGTGTTCTTGCTTAATGTGCAAGAATTCCCTGATTCCTGTTCTCAACAACTTGTTCATATCAAATTCCTTGATGAACTCAGAAATGAGCTATTTAAATGAATGGATGGAAGCCTTAGGTATTCTATAATACTAATCAAGGGTGATTCCTTCCATGGTTTTGGGAAATATTTTGGCAATAACCCCATCCCAAGGGAGCAGTTCTCGAATGGCTGTGGCGTAAGCCTTGATATGTGCATTCGGATCTCCCTCACCTTTGTATTTGGGAAAATTGGGAAGAGGTCTTGGAAGCATAACGCTTCGTATGGTGAAGTCTAAGGGTTCTTTCAAATATTCTGAATAAGTCCCTATCGCGTAGGTTTTGACCATTGATGGTGCCTGCTGAGGGGGTGGCGGTGGAATGGGTTGTTGATATGGCGTAGCGTATGCACTGGTAGGGGCATAAGGAAACCCTTGTGGTTGAGTAAACATGCTGGGAGAGGAGAACATATCCCCTTGTGGTGATTTGGAGTACATGTTTAAGTATGAAGGGGGATTGTCTAGGAATGGATTATTTTGTACTAGACCGGGAGGTATCGGAATGGTGTTAGAAATGGCGGTTCTTGTTGGCATTTGTTGTGAATACTGAGGAGTCATGCCTAACGTGCCCATTCCTATGAGGAGGTCTACTTGGCTAGGATGGTGTGGAGGATTAGAATTTCCTACCTGTATGAATTGAGAATGGTGATTTTCCTGAGCAATTTCTAACCCCCTAACTTTTTCTACTAAAGTCGAAATGACTTCATTTGGTAAAGTCACGGTATTTTGCCTTAGTGGTGTTTGTTGTATATCTTGGTGTTGTATAGGCATGTGATATCCTGCTATGAACTGATCGTTACCCTACCAAGTTTCCCAGGGCATTTCCTACATGTAGTGGTATGGAGGTATTTTCTTGAAAAGAGACCTCGGGTTGTGCTTGTAAACTTCCTATGGGTGGGTACATACCCCGAGAGCGTTGTTCATTTCTGGCATGACGTACTGAATGTTCATCATCTAAAACCAGGTATGGATTTGATTGTCTACTAATTTTGGTCTAAGCAGCACCTGAGGAGACGAACTAGATTCTCCTGTGAATGTCATATTGTTTGAGCCTGAAGGCTCTATGTGTTACGTTTGAGCAAGCTGATCCAACTCCTCTGTTTGGAAAGATGAGCCATATCTAGTCCTTGGAGGTGGATTTTGTGTTGATAATTGGTTATTTGAATAGTTGTCACCCCATACTGAGAGTGAAGGCGATGACTGTCTATTCAGCTGAGCGTAGTATGCTTCAAGACCTAGGAGAGGTCTACCATATGCATCGAATCCCGACATATTCGGGGGGTATATGGATACCCGTAGAATAATGGGTAAGAGCGAAGGTGGAAGGAAGAAGTGAAAATAAAAGAGGAAGAACTGTTTCATTCACGTTGGGTTCACCAATTTTGTATGATGGAAAAGTGACAAGCGAGCATGGGAATCTACAAGTAACTCTTCCTCGCACCCGACCTCTCGAGGTCGTGCTGAGACAGTCGGTGGGGATGGATTATGTGTAGGGTATGGGTAAACTAGTTAGGCAATATTATATCTTTGACACGCACTAATGGAATTTGTGAATCTAAGGCAAAGAAGGCCCTCCTAACCTAAACTAGTGTGATAGATCGGTCGGAAGGATGACTGCTCGAAGGCTCCAATCAATATCGAGCTCTGGCGTGATCTGATCTATAGGTTGTGGGATACGTGGAAAATGACTTGGGATGGTTTTGTGTATGTCTCCAGATAGGGTCATATGATGGATGATGGATATACATCGGATTCTATGGTCAATTCTCTAGTCTATTCCGAAGTCTTTAGCTTTGTTAGCTGCTATGTCTAATAAGGATAACTATGTGATGATGATAGGTGGAAGTGGAGTGGATATAAATATTGATGTGCGTAAGCCGGCGTCAACGTTAGATTAGCTTTGTAGGCTCGTTGGGTTGTGGGATTTGTGGGTCGAATCAGTAGATTCATGGTTGCTTGTGGACTGCTTTATGGTCATGTGTGGAATCAGTCCTAATCCCTAGTATCCAATAGTCATATGACTTTTCAGCCTCTACGTTTAGATTTAACAGTTGTGCAATCTTTTATGAGTATCTTATAGGTGTTCTTGCAACCTGAATCCTTAAGCTAGTATCTATGTTTGTGAGGGTGTCTCCTGCGGCTTGGGACCAATCCCTTTTTTCTCTCTTTCAAGCCTTCTATGTGGATATTTACCTAGGGTAATATATAGTTTGGCTGATTTGACCAAAATGTGTGTGCTTGGTCGTCTTCATATTTAACCCGCTTAACGTGAGCTGATCTGTTGTAAGTCTCGTTGTTCGGAAGACTTGGATTCATAGGTTACGATCTATATCGATTTATTTCCATAATAAGATTGGGTTGAGGCATGATTGGCTCGAATACGTATTTCTCGGGCTCTCTAGGTCCCGTGATTGTCATACAAAAAAGCAAACGATATAAAGCTAATTAATGACAATATAAACTAAACATGCAAAATATATTTATGTATATTTCTAAGTTTGATAGTTATTAATAAGCTACTAATTGAATTTAAAGAGCAATCATCTAATATATCTAAAATTGACAACTAAACTAATAACGCATTTAAAACAAACAAAGCAACCGAGTATAGCTACTTGTCTGTGCAGTTTTTAGATCTATTCTAAATAATTTGATAACTGATCTACTCTATTTGAAAGACTCTCGATCCTACCTCAGAAGTGAGGAGTGAATCATAGTTTCTCAAAAACTATCAATCCCCATAGCTTCCCTGGTAATATCGAAAGTAAAATTTAACTGAAATGAAGTGATTAGCTACTCTATTTGATATGCTTTTAACTAGAACTTTGAAAGCTAGAACCTGGATTCTGCAGAATAGTGGCGAATCCGATGGTGTGTGACCTTGTCCCCTCAGTGTGATCTCCTCGTTCTTTCGTGCTCACGTGGATCCAGAAAAGTGTGTAATGCTAGCATCAACAAGAGTAGATATTGGAACAAAGGCAAGCTTAGGATACAGACTAAATATAATGCGAGTAGGAGAGGGATAGTGCAAGAGTACAGAGCTTGGCTTATGTAATTCCTAGCGGGATTTATTGTGAGTCATGCAACATAAAATGTCCAGCACCTAAAAATATCCTGTTTGATGAACAAAACCTGCAACTTTAATGGCTTCCTATTGAGATGAAACTATCCTACTCCAATTGATTTGGATGAAAAGACAACAACACTTTGCACAAGGAGAATATGTGGCTTTCTGATAGCTAAACAATGCTAACTATGCATCTAAGAAATGAAACTATGAATCCTAAACAAAATGAAAGGCTAAGCTATTGAAATGAGAAATTCAGAGGAAAATTTTGAGGGCCATTTGCTTGAGCACAAGCCATCTATTTATAGCATTTCCAATTACCCAAAGGTAAAAACCAAATTGATCTCTTAAACCATAAACAATGCCAAAACACTATTCCAGGGAACTAGAATCATTAATGCAAGCCAAAGGCGGTGAAAAAAGCTGGTAAACATTGAAATTTACGTGAGTCGCATTAAAAAGATCATTTTGGAAAATGCGTGAAGGACCACCGCCACCTTTCCTGGACGGTGGTCGAAAACATGTGAAGGATCACCGCCCTGAGTAGGGTGGCGGTTATAGGACCACCGCCCGCCATCGACCGAGCGTTGGTCACGAGACCGCCACCTGGCAGGCGGCGGTTTTCATAATTGAAGAACAAAATGCAAAGAAAAGAGGGGAAAAGAGAACAACAAAGCATGCAGGGGCTAAGTGGGGCATGCGGGATGTTAACACATACTTGGGGAGCTTTTCCAGATCCCGAACACCTTGCGAGGAGACCTATATCATCATTGGGGCACACATTATGTTATTCCTGGTACGAGACCTTACAATTTTGGGTACGTATAGTTTCCTTTTAACCAAATCCCTAACAATGGAATGATGTTTTCCTAGCAAAACATTTTACACACTTCTCTTAAGTCATCTATATCAGTTTGGACCATCTCTGATGCTTTCTTTTTCTCTTTTAAGTCTTATCTCACCTTGAAGATTCCTTAGAACTTCCATGGTTTCATGATAAACCTCCTTCTGATAGGTAGAATCATGGTACCGTGCATGAATAACTTATTCTTTGGTGATGGTAGGTTTCTACTGCAATGCTTCTCTAGCACGTGCCGCCTCAGCGGGTCATGATCTTCACTTGTAGTGCCCCTGATTCCTCCTCCAACTTAGGCATCCATTGATTTTCAAAAATGTGTATATCCTAACCATCTATGTACCTTTATTTTCTTGTTTATGTTGCTTACTTAGATGCTCATATAAGTCCGGGCACTCCTCATAGCTATGGTTCTTTCCGTAGAAAGAAATGTAATGTTTTGAGGACACTCGTGCCTATAGTGATCAGGAGATTTGCATGTATAACATGTTCCACGAGGAAACTCACCTCTTCCTCCACCATGGCCTCGTCCTCCAAATCCACCATGGTATCCTCGACCTCTGCCACGACCACCTTCAAAATTCCCTTCATTCTGATCATAGCATGCTTGATTGTGATCCCGGTCCTGATGCTCATTCTTGCCCTTATCTGAAACTCCTGTTTGTCATACACCAATATCTATAGCATCATGGATCTATCCAATCAGCTAGTAGTATTCCGTGTTATGAGTCGTGGACCTGTAGATTTTACAGTAGCTTGAAACATTCTTCCTTATCGCGTGTTGTAGAAAAGGATAGTGGCTAGCATCATGATTCAAATAATATATCTCACAGTCTAACAATAATGAACATATGGACCTACGAGGACAACTATCCTTGGTGTGTCCCTCCACCTCACAATCTGTACACCAAATCCCTGAGCACGTTTCATGGGATGAATTCGTTGATAATTTCTCTAACTACTTTGCCATAGCTATAATATGTGCCTCTAAGAATGGGCTAACACCAATGTCAATACTCCCAACTACCTCAACACGTAGGGCTACCTCCAATGCCTTGCGTGGATCAATATATGTCTTATGTGACAATGCCCTTCTGAAATGGGTAATAAATCCTCCAATGAACCATTGTGCATGCTGGCTTGCGTGTATATCATAAGAAAGCTTTGATAACAACATTTTAAACCATGGATCATACTCTCTAGCACTTTCAGTAGTGCCTTGCTTAATATCCTTGAGTGCACTCATACTCTTCTGTTCAAACTCAGGGATATGAAACTCTTTAAAGAATGCATCCTTTAAAGCTATATAATTTACACAAGTCTGATCAGGGTCAAACTTTCTGTACACTAACAACGTGTGTCGCCCTTGTAATGTAGTAGAAAATTGGCTTACCCTACGCTCAGAAGCCATGATTCCTTTTGCACACCACAATATTTCACACATATGCACATGTTCAACAACATTTTCTATGTACTCTTGGAAAGATGAAGAGACATTTCCATGTAAATATTCTGGGGTTGGTATAGACCTTGCCCACCTGATCTAGAACCTCCTGTGTTTCCCCTGCCTCTAGAACCTCCAGATCCACCTGAACCAGAGCTACCTATGCCTCCTGATCCCGAACTCTGTAGTTAGGGTTAGACCAGAAGATGTACTTTCCTTTGTCCTAACAGTAGAACTAAACTATACCTCAACATTCTGTGAAGCGTTACTACTCCCAGAAGTTAATCCAAAAATCAGCGCACTTGTATTCTGTGTTGATGATACACCCAAAAAGGTACTCCCATATAACAATGAAGTCATTTTGTGCTCCCATCGCTATGCTTTTATAAGACTCGATCCTACTCTACCATTTCTCGAACTAGCTTGTTGACTGCTTGTTGTACTAGATGTTGAAAAACCACATGCAAGGATAAGGTTACTGTGGTGGATTCGGATGTGTGCCCACAACCTAGGTAGTCTCTACTAGCACACTTCTGCGTGAGGCCAAGGAAGGATCCCTATCATGCTTTCCAAGATGGGGGAGTTCCTGATGCTCTGGCTCCACGTCTTCTACGTGAGCTTCAAATCCTTCACAAGCCATCTCTCTCCTCAATGACATACTTTCTGCAATGTTATCTTCGCTTCTCTATCTCCCTCTCGCGTGCGTCATTATAATTAAGCTACCTTTCCTCTCTCTACCTTTCTACCGCTAGGTTTGCCATATTTCACCAAACCTACTCCTACCCCCATGTGTGGTGGGTTTAGTTAGCCATTGGTTTAATCTGATTCAAAGTTACCATCAAGATCTTGATCACTAGTGGAATTCCTTGTAGGTAAGCTCCCCTTAGATATCATAAAAACTAGAATTCAGCTACCTTTGGACACAAATAAGTGGAAATTGAGTATTCCAAGATATAACTATTCAAGACACCATGGAACCACATATCCACAACTCGAGTCCAAATCAGATCAACATCATAAAGGGCTTAGAATTCTTCCTGCGTCCAGACAAGTGCGCGATACCTCCAATTCTTCTTAGATGCATAAGCAATCAGCCACTTGTATAATTCTACTAGAAAGATAGTGAAAAATCTCTCATATAAACTATCATACAAATTATGTTCCACCCATACATGTGTGTTAAACTCAGATCCAGTGCTAAACCGCCTTGCATATTCTGATGTAGCCTAGAATTAACAAGATAATACCCTAGACGCGTTGGCACATCACTCACTAGGCCTAGACCGAGCGCTCACCAAGCGTGCACAGTACTAGGTCCTCTCTTTAGGGTTGTTGTAGTAGAATGTTAACATGATGAAGAATTAAAGCATATAGATCCATAACTAATACATCATTATACAGTGCATGACATATGTAGATCTAGGAACGAATATGTTTAAACAATAATCATGATAGAAACAAGAACATGCACTACCCAATTACACATAGGAATGACACTTAGGTTCAATCAATATCTTCCATCTCTTAACTATCACAATAACATAGAAGCTTCTTACAATACTGGTAATCTATGCCGATGCGCACATGGATCTAATACGGTAATCTAGAAACATGCACATATCTCTCGTATACTTATCCCTCTCTCTCACACACACACACACACACTATTATCTTTCTCTCTATATCCATCATCCCCTTACCAAGTAATTCACTACATATATATAGGGTGGGGACTTGCCCTTCACCGCTTATCTATCCCAAAAATAGGCCACATACTATTAATATCCACGTGATATTTTCATGTAAGTGTGCTATCTATAGACTACTGATAGTTAATTGAGGTGACAATCCTATTCTTAGATTGTCTCCATGCAAACGCTCTGAATCCGATCCTCCAGAAATAGACAATGCGTGGTGTGCACGTCTCTACATCGTTGGTGTGTTCTACACACTATCTTCTAAAAATAGATCTTCATGCCCAAAAATAGCTAAGTCCTAAATGCTGACTTGTCTTGTGCATGTAGGTTCTTCCTGTCCCTTTGCGCCCTTGAACCTGGCCTATTTTCCCACATGAACTTCTTGTGTGAGTTATGTTAAGTGTTCTCTGATAAACATATTCTTCCTCCAGATCGTGTATCCACTCCTCAACACTTTTTAAGGTCAACCGGTATGTCTTCATCGCGAACCATCTTAAAAACAACTCGAAAAGAGGTCCTGAAACGAAACCAATGATGCAACCTAGAATTTACCAAAGAACACCCTAGGCGCTGGCTGCGCACATCACTCAGCTTAGACTGAGTGCTCACCCAAAGCACGCAAAGGTACCAGGTCCCTCTTTAGGGTTACTATAGCAGGATGTTAGCATGATGAGGACTTAACACTTACAAATCCATAACTAATACATCATTCTACAATGCACGATAGTTAAGGAAGAATAGACTTTAAACAATAATCATGATGGAATCAAGTACACATAATATCCAATTACACATAAGAATAAAACTCAGGTTCGGCCAATATCCTCCATTTATTAAAGATAACAATTACATAGAAGCTTCTTACAGTAATGGAAATCTATGCCTATGCATGCATAGATCTGATTCAGTAATCCGTCTTGCACATGTGCATACATACATATCCCACTCTCTCTATGTATGTATATTCACCATCATACATGTATATCTACTACACAGTTCACTACATATATATAAGGGTGGGGGCTTTCCCTTCACCACTTATCCATTCCAAAAATAGGTCACATGTTATTAATAGCCATGCACCATTTACAAGCATAGCCCCACATGCAAGTGTGCTAACTATAGAATTATGTTAGTTAACTACAGTGATAATCCTATTCCCATCATATATCTATACAAAGCGCTTTGTATATGATCCTCCAAAAATAGCTAATGCGTGGCGCGCATGTCTCTACCTCGTTTGTGTGCTTTACACGCCATCTCTAAAAATAGACCTTCATGAGAAAAAATGGCTAAGTCCCAAAAGTGAACTTCTGCTCCACACGTGTTTTCCCTATCCATTCGTGCCTTTGAATATGACCTAGCTTTCCCACGTGGACTTCTTGTGTGATTTCTATCAAGTGTTCTCTGATCAACATTACCCCACACTAATTTCATTGTCACCCCAAAAATGGTCATCTCCAAAATGAATCAAATAATAGAAGAATGGAAAGAATTTGGATGAATGAAAGAATGTTTTTAACTCTGTAGTCTCTTCCTCTGTAGCCTAAACAATTAATTTAGGATATTCTGTTTTATTTCAGCCTCCAAGGTCTGCCACTCAATGAGTGCCTCCTTTGATTTTTCTGGAATGTCCACAAAAATGGACTCTAGTTCATCCTTTGCGATCTCTCCTTTCTCATTCTGCAAGACCAACACAATCTTGGACATTGCAGTCATTCTTCCCTCTAGAGAATCCATCTTTTACTCAATGAGTTTCCCAAGCTCCTCCAGTCGATTTTTGTGTGGTTCTTGGGCTCACGCCAGGCCTCGCGCTTTTTTAACCATTTCTAATCTTTCAAGTGGCCCAATGTGTCATCCTTCATCACTTTATGGACCTTTTTGTTCTCTTATAGGGTTTTTATGTTTATAGCACCTCTAGAGCTGTCATGAGATGTTCAAGGCTTGGTATGCCTTCTTTAGTTCTTCTAGTAGCACTTGCAACAAATCCTTCTCATTGTGCTTCTTTGTAATCATGACTATCTTCTCTTCTCATAGAAGTGCTTCATCTTTCTTATATGTGAGCACTTTGTTATCCTCATGGACTGTGTGTACACCTTAAGGATTTTTTTCCGGATCTTGGAAGTTGCTCAACACCCAACCCGCCTTCTTCACTCATACTTCAATGTTTGTAACATGGTATCGTACTCCACAATTCTACGCACTATAATATTCTTATTCTTTTCCTTCTCTCTGCCACAATGTCTACCTTAGTTTCCCCTTATGTGGATGGCATCTCCTTGAGTAGAATGTGTACCAAACCTTACAAGAAATGCAAGGCTAATGGGTATGTCTTTTACATCTTCTCATCAAATTTTAGACAAACCTCTAGAACCTCACTTGGAATATCTACAAGAAAACTCCGAATACCCTTATTTCGCCTCTCACCTTGTCACGTGCTTGATCGATTATTGGCTTTCTTTTTCCTTATTTTTATTATCTTCCAACAATGTCCTTAGTGTAACCACCTTATCCAAATTCCTCCTAGCCACCTTTGCTTACATCTTCAATAAGGCATTAATTTCCTAATCATTTTTGAACATTGTAGGCTTCACCGTGATGTGGATTACTTGGGGCACCTTATTCATCTCGTTCTTTATGCATGCTTCCTCATTGACATAAAATTTTGGTTCATCCATGTGTGTCTACATCATCCAAATCAACATCTTCCTCATACACATGTTTGCTCCGTTTGGGTCTATCATTTCCCATCCATATAACTCTTCATGAGTGAGTGTACTCTGGAATCTCGTGTGGATGATTTTACTTGGGTTATTCACGTACCCAAATTCTAGTGTTTCCAAGACTTCTTTTCCCCTTTTCTACCGGACCACCTACCTTTGGGAATATGACTTTCTACGCTTGGGAATGTACCTTCTCCCTTTTCACCGATGTGTGCCCCATACTACTTTGATGGCTCCCTAATATTTTCTCCTTTTGTTAATATTCTCGTAGTGGGGAATTCTCACGCTCATTGAGAAATTATGTGTCGTGGTGGGTCTCTTCATCTCTATGCTCCTTTTAACCATCCACATTGATAATAGGTAATGAATCTTTGTTATGTGCAGCCCCGTCTAATAGTCCTTCCTCCTCATTGTCATGCCGAGGCACGAGCTTTTTCCTTCTCTTTGTCTTATTATCCGGGGCTTGGATTGACAGGAGATATTCTTGATGACCTCCTTAATGACTCAAAGGTTCCACGCTAACGCTCTTTGCTTTGAGATTTCTCCTCAAGATTCTCCTGAACCCCTATTCAACCACATCGTCATTTTCTTTTTTTTTTTGTCTCGTCGGCCTCGATTAATTCTCACCTCTTCTTCTTCTTGTCTTGGAGGACTATCTTCATGTGGCCTCTTGATATTTGTAGTTGGATTCCTTCTAGTGCCACGATCTCACACACCACTATCTTCCATCTCCTCCTCCTCCTCCTCATCCTTGGGTTGTTCTTCCTCATTTGTCTTAGGAGGGGTGGGTTCACACTCCTACCCGGTATCAAATATATGATTTCCCTTTGGAAGCTTCGAGAGTTTAAATTCATCTTTAATATACTTCCCATTCACCAATCTAGGCTTAAGGTAGATGTATACCTTAGCCGCATAATCTTCCCTACTACCAAAGTCATAGAATTTATAATGATATCATCTGATATCATGGTCTCAATGTAAGAAATGTAGTCTTATTTTACCCACAACAACCAAAGGTGCTCTAGCACATCACTGAAATGAGTTCTCACTCAAAGCGTACAAGGGTACCAGGTCCCTCTTCTTATGGTAGTTTTTTCAAGAAGTTAGTATGATCATAAAATTATCCGGATCCATAACAGATATTCAAGTATATTGCATGACATAAACTAGATCTAGATCTTAACCATATGCAAGATTAACTCATACCAGAATCAATATTAACTTTACAATGTATGAACTAGTAACAAATGTGTCAATAATCTATATCTAGCCATAAAGATCCATTATATTAATTACTGTAAAACATAGAAACTATTTACATACATAAAAGTGTCACCATAGGTTACACATGCCCAAGAACCAACATCATAACCTTACAAAATATTCACCGATGTCTATGTCTTTGTGAAAATCAATACATATATAGGTAGGCAGAATTTCCCTTCACCGCCTAAACACCCTCAAAATATATTGCATGCTAAGAATAGCCATGCACCCTTACATGATAAATACAAAAGCATGCAAGCTTGCTAATACTAGATTATATAATAATATAACTGTAGTCTAATCCTATTAATAGCTCCAAAAATATACATGGCACTTGATCTCCAACTTTTCTAAAATAACCTTTGCATGCTCTTCAATTATTCATACCAACCATGCCCTACACTCCATGTCCATAATTAGCCTTATACTTGGAAAATGGCTAAGTCTTGAATTCTCGATTTCTGGGCACGCCTTGTTTCCCTATAATTCCACGCGCACATTTGTGCCCTATGTTTGCATGCCTAGTCCTTCCACACCTTTCATACTTGGGCTATACTTCATCAGCCCAACATTAGCCCATAATAATTTCATTGACGTCCCCAAAAATTAGTAATCCTGGTCCATCTCCATAAATAAATAATAAAGAATGAAATAATATTTACACAAACCTAATGAAGGAATACTTTGTGTTCTATTCTTCCATAGGGAGAATTAACTCTTGATATTCTACTTTGATCTCTTCTTATAATTCATTCCAATCACTGAGTGCCTTATTTGTTTTATCCGAGATGTCTACAAGTATGGATTCCATGTCATCAAGCATCATGTTCTCACCTTCATTCTGTAGTACTATGAGAAAATTGGCCATGCTTGAGACCATCTCATCCATGACATCCATTTGTTATGCTATTAGTTTCCCAATGTCCTTTATCTTCTCCTTATGCGGGTCTGGGCTGCTAGAAGTGTATCACGCTTCTTTTTATCAAAGTTAGCCTCTCTATAAGTCCCAATGTCTCATTCTTAACTTCTTTGAGGAGCTCATCCTTCTCGGACATAGTTCTTGTCTTTATTATTACATCAGGGGCCGTGCACATATTCAATGTCAAATCTACCTTTTTAACTCATCCTTCAAGGTCTACAATATAGATTCATAACTTGTAATTTTTCACGTAATTATTGCATTGGCCTTTCTTATCTGCTTTGCAACATCCTTGGGTTTTGTCAATCTTACGGGCCCCTCATCTAGTACCATATGAACTAATGTGCGTAAATAATGTACATTAGATGGAACTGTGTGACTTCATCCTCCAAATCTAGCCTCTTTCTCAAAATATCATCCCCAATTTGTTCTACCATGTTGAGTACTAAATGCATCGTTGCCTCATATCTCTTTTCCTCTGTTAGGCATTTGATTTCAATATCTTTGTCCTTCTTATCATCAACGGGCACGAATAGTTACCGCTTAGTCTATGTTGTTCGATTTATGAGGAGGTGTTCTCGCTACCTGAACAATAAGATACTTCTAAAACTTATCAATGTCCATTCCATGCCCTCCCTTTATGTATCCCAATGCTTTCCTTGTTGATTTTGTGCCCTATTTATCCATGATATCACTACTAAATTATGTGTCCGAACTCCTCAAACATGTTAGTCTCCTAATAAGGCGCGATAATCCTCATTGTTGCCCAACAAAGTAGAAAAAGTCCTCATGGAATCTGCTCATCAACCACTGATATAACTTCTCTGGTTTATCTAAATAGGGAAGCTTATATAATTACAAAACTCCCACCTTGGCTAACATATTTTTTCCTACGTTGTCATACATTACCATATCATTCACTATTCTCAGTGTTGTCTTTACCACTAGCAGCTTATCCAATTCAACTTTATTATCTTTGGTATTGTGGTTATAATCACTTACTTTGCAACAAGGAACATGTGATTCCCAGTTGTGACACATAAAAATCCCTTTTAGAATTGCATCTCTCGAAAACGGATTTCGGGGCATCTTCTACTTTGACCTCAACATCCTTCTACTTCCTTCCCCTTATGGCTGCCCCGTGTTCTCGCTTAGATTCCATAGAAACAATAAATGTGTGGTCTTGTAGTTAATTCAAGCTCTGTAACTCAAATCTGCATGCCCTAGCTCGAATCTATGTCCTATCTTAAAATCAAACCCTAACAAATGATTTCTCCTGCCCACACACCTCTTCTTCACTCAAAAACTTCTCTCTAATGGAACACCAAACAATCTTGTTCGTAACTTTGACAAATCCATCTGGTTTAACTTGATATCACCGCTCTTCACACATCACAACTCGCTACCTAGCTTTCCTTCAACTCACTCAAATTATCTCAATCGCAAAGGTAAAAATGATTTCACAACACCACCTTATATAGCTTTTGAAAAAATTTCCACATTTATTTCTCTCCACCTACCACCATACTCAACATTAAATTTATGTTTCATTGCTTGTTCCGCATTGATTTTTTTGCACCACAATCATAACCTTATGGCACGCCTACTACTCCTTTTCCATAAACCTCCTTTCACGCACCTTCATGCACTAAAGCACCTATCCATTGCACCTTTCACTAAGTAGTTTCCACTTTGCTGCAGCCTACCTCATGTTATATTATGCATCCATTCATCCATATGTGGTCTTAATTCATGATCAATATTTCTATATCCACACCTTCACTTCAAGCACCTGCACAATATCTTTGTATGCATACCCATCTTCCAGATAACATTAAAACTTGACCCATTTATCTTGTATATACTCCAACCCACACTAAAAGTATGCACAGTCCTTTGCACATGAATTCAATAGATAGTAATCAGCTTCGGCATTTAAACATGTTTATTACAAAAATAGAGAACTAAATTGATAAAGCATAACAATGATGAAAGGAAACACATATAAAGGAAATGCATGAAAGGGAAATCTAATCTAATGAAATAATGCCTTATTATAAACACCAAGAAGACTTATTTATAATATGTTTTTAGCCTAATCCTATTGAAATGACTAGGAAATCGTGTCCCATCTAGCGCTTCTAACTAACAAGTGCCTAAATCAAGTATATAAATCACAACATACAATTCTGAACCAATGCAATTCAAGCTTTCAGGGTGGCACAAAAAATTGAATCATATAGAAGAACCATCGGTCCAACGTTAAGATTTTTATCTATATATCGATCTAAGCAAACATGCAATAAAAGTGGATATTCTACCGAATAAATATACAAAACAAGAGATATAAATCAACACTTGATTTATCATGGTTCACCTAGTGTGGGATACATCCACCAAGAAGCAAACCAATATATTATCCAAAGCTTCCGAAGATATACAATGAAGATTTACAATCTTCCACACCTCTCACGATGTACAATACTTTCTTTCTCTCAAGCTTCTCCTTCTTCTCCAAGAATTCTCTCTCACAATTATTTTCACAATAATCACAAACTCTCTCAATCCTTTCTTCTAAACCCTAGCTTTCATGCTTATATATACCTTATACAAACTTAGGGCACTTAGCCATGCAATTAAAATCAATAGATCTGCTTTAATACTAAATTTAGATCTAATTTCCCGTGAGTTAAATAAAACACCCATGCACAAGTAACCGACACCGGTTAGCCCTAACCGATGTCGGTTCCTACTTGCTAACCGATGTTGGTCCCTTCATAACCGATTCCGATTACTGTGTTTTCCAACAAGTTTAATATAACATGCTAAACTAAATTAATTGAGCTCCACATCTCAACAATCTCCCACTTGGAGATAAATTACTGCACTATACCTATACAATGTCATTCTTGGATCCTTTCCTTAGCTTTGTTTCTTCCTCTTCAAGTCTCAAACTCGAAGACCAAAAAAGTGGAGTGTAGCTCCAACTTCTCTTTTTCTAATGGCTTCGTTATCATATCCGTAGGGTTCTCACTCATATGAATCTTCTCTAGTTTCAACTTGCCCATCCTCCAATACCTACCATATGAAGTGATACCTCAATTGAATGTGTTTCATTTTAGAATGAAATGTTGAGTTCTTTGCCAAATGAATTACATTCTGAATTTCACCAATAATTTTCAATCATCTCGCTCCTTTCCGAACTCTTCTATGAACATGCTCATCCATATCATATCTTTGCTAGCCTCTGTAGATGCAACATACTCTACCTCTGTAGTAGACAAATCCATAACCTTTTGCAATCTTGATATCCAACTAACTTTCATCCCACCTAATGTGAAAATATATCCAGTAGTGCTCCTTCTACTATCCAGATCTCTAGCCATATCCGAATCAACATAGCCACATAAAGAAATATCCAAACCTCCATAACATAACCACATGCTAGATGTCTCTATCAAATACCTCATTATTCATTGGACTAATTTCCAATGATCTTTACCTGGATTGGCCATAAATCTACTCACATCTCCCAGTGCATGTGTAATGTATGGTCTGGTATAAACCATAGCATACATGAGACTCCCAACTGCTAAAGTATATGGTACTTGTGTCATGTATTCAACCTCCTCATGTGATGAAGGAAATTGATCTTTTCTCAATTTGAAGTGTCTTGCCATAGGTGTACTTACAGGTTTTGAATCTTGCATGTTAAACCTTTCCAACACCTTATTGATATAAGCCTCCTAAGACAAATACAATTTCTTATTTTTCTTGTCTCTATGTATTTGCATGCCAAGGATTATTTTTATAGCTCCTAAATCCTTCATAGAAAATGTGAGATAGCTTTCATTTAAGCTCACCAATGTCCTACATACTAGATCCCAATAAGAATATTATCCACATACGATAAAAAAATAATATAGTCCCATTTTCAAGCTTCTTGAAATAAACACAATGATCAGATTCACATCTCAAGTAACCATGCTCATGCATGAAACTATCAAACCTCATGTACCATTTCCTTGGAGCTTTCTTGAGCCCATATAGGTTATTTTTAGACCTGTACACTAATTTTTCCTTACCCTTGACTTCATGCCCAAGAAGGTGCTACATATAAATCTCTTCATCTAAATAACCATGAAGGAAATCTGTCTTCACATCTAATTGCTCTAAATGCAAATGATCTACTGCAACTATACTCAATATAGTATGTATGGAATTCATTTTAACAACAGGAGAAATATTTCACCAAATTCAATACCTTCTTTTTGTGACAATCCCTTTACTACAAGCCTTGCCTTGTACCTTTTATGTCCACCCTCTTCTTCCGATCCTCAGTAAACCCACTTGTTCTCGCAATGTCTGCTCACATGCCGACAACTTAACCAAATCCCAAGTCTGGTTTTGTTCCAAGGAGTTCATCTCCTCATCCATGCCATGCTCCCACTAAACGTGGGTCTCATCCTACATTGCTTCTTCAAAACTTTATGTTTTACCATTATCAGTCAATAATAAATAAGATAGAGAAGGTGTAAATCTTTCTAGAGGTTTACTTACCCTTTGTGACCTTCTCAACAAAGCTTGGGGTACCGAAGGCTTATTCTAGACCTCTTGGAAATTTGTTTCCAATTCGACAATGATTGATCTTTGGTCACCAGTAACCGATGTTGGTTCTCGCTAACCGATTCCGCTTGGATCTTTTGTAATCGATACTAGTTCAAATGTGACCGATGTCGAGTTAGGGGTCAACCACACCTGTTCTTGTGTAACCACTGTAGATATGAATTTTAATTCGAGAGTTCATTTTTATTAATAAAATTCTCAACTGGTTCATCCTTGAGTACCAAAATTTGATCCTTGTACATTCTCTTTTCATTTAATTCAATGTCACGACTTCTAACAAAATTAGAATTCTTTAAATCCTAAAAATGGAATCCAAAATCACGAGATCCATAACCAATGAAAGTGCATCTCTTATATTTTGCATCCAACTTTTTTCTATTTTTGTAATCAATATGCACAAAAGCTTCGAACCAAAAAATTTAAGAAAAAAAAGATCTACCTCTTTTCCAGTCCAATCTTCCTATGGTATTCCTCCATCTAGTGAACTTGAAGGCCCACAATTAATCAAATAAACCTAACTGTATCAACTACTTCTACCCAAAATTGCAAGGGAAATCCAACATGTATCCTCATACTTCTAGCACATTCCATGATTGTCTTGTTCATTCTTTCTGCAACACCATTCTCTTGTGGTGTTCTTGGAACTATCCTTTCTCTATGTATTCCATTCACTGAACAATAATCATTGAAATCCTTGCTACAGTATTCACCACCATTTTCAGATCTAAGGCACTTTAACTTTGAATTTGATTCATTCTCAACAAGAGATTTCCATCTTTTAAAAGTCTCAAAAACATCATATTTATGTTTAATACAATAAACCCATACCTTTCTTGTAGCATCATCAATGAAAGTAACATAATACTAGGATCCTCCATGAGAAGTTACCTAGGCTGGTCCCCACACATCTGAGTGTACATGCTCCAGATTTTGCACCTTAATTGCCCCAAATTTGAAAAATTTCACTTTCTTTTGCTTTCCAAAGACAAAATGATCACACAAATTAAGGTCTAAACCTTTCAAATTTGATAACTTACCCTTATCCTTTAAGATCTATATTCCTTTTTGACTCATATGGCCCATCCGATTATGCCACATGCATACATTTGAATCAAGTAGATAACACGTAAAAAGAATCAATAACACAAGTAGATAAATATAAGGATCCTACCTTCTTGCCTTTTTCCAAAAAAGGCACCCTTGGTGACTTTCCAAGAGTCTTTGTAAATATAACCATGTAACCAACTTCATGTAGTTGCCTGCGAAAATAAAATTCCACTTGAGGCTTGGCACATGCCTCACATATTTCAATACCCATGTATTTCCATTCAGCAATTTTAGATGAAATTCCCCTTTACTAGTAATACTTGTAAGGTTCATCATCTCCCAAATAAACATGCCCAAAATTTCTCTGGACATAATTTCAAAAAAACCCTTATTAGGGGTTGCATGGAAAGAAACCCTAAATCTAAAATCCATGATTCTATTCTATTATCCAAAGAAAGAATAAGCATCTTGCATTACCCCTATTGTAATATTATTTTCCTCTTTATTCAACTCTTTATCTTTGTCTAGGTGTTGGTTCTCTTTATCCTTTGACCAACAATCTTTCTTTATATGTCCTTTATTTCCACAATTCCAACAGTATTACCTTACCTATGATTTACATCTGCCATCCCTTGAATTTTATTTCCCATTATTCTTACTCTTGGATCTCTCCTTCTTCCCGCCTCTACTTTCTATATTCAAAGCATTCCCAGGATGACGATTCTTCTATACTTTCTGTGAATTTATTCATTAAAGATTATACTAACCACATCATTAAACTTCAAAATATTATTAGCAGATCTTTGTATTACTAACAACCACTACTAAGTTATCCCAACTTTCATGTAAATAACATAATAATAAAAGTTCTTTCCCTTCATCATTAAAAAAAATATCAATCGATTTTAATCGATTTATAATAGATTAGAAATCATTCAAATGACTAGATGCAAATCCACCTTCATGCATCTTAGAACTAAATAGTTTCTTCATCAAATAAACTCTATTCAAGCACTAGGTTTTTCATATAAATTAGCAAGAGATTTCATTAACTCTATCGTAGATGTCACTTCGTAATAGTGGAAGCCACGATGCCACCAGGTCAATATTATAGATCCCAAAGCCTTTTAATCAAGAATCTTCCATTATTCATCGGGAATCTTCGTAGGTCTAGAATTTTCATTCAACGGTAAGTAAAAATCTCTTTGATACATATAATCCTCAATTTGCATCTTCCATAATTGATAATTTTGGCCGTCAAACTTCTCTACCTTGTATTTGTTTTCTTCTACCATTGTTGTAGCTCCCACTCAATTAGAAAACCCTCTATGAGTAAATATATCAACACACAAAACCCTCAAAAAAATATTTGATACCAGTTGTTGGGGTTAACATAAGGTTGTATAGATAATATATCAAATCTAAGCATACATGCAATAAAAATGAATATTCTACCAGAAGAAATATATAAAACAAGAGATATAAATAAACACCAGATTTAACGTGGTTCACCCAATGTGGGATACATCCACCAAGAAACAAGCCAATCTATTATCCAAAGCTTCCGTAGAAGATATAAAATTGAAGATTTACAATCTTCCACACCTCTCACGATGTACAATACTTTATTTCTCTCAAGATTCTCCTTCTTCTCCAAGAATTCTCTCTCTCACAAATATTTTCACAATAATCATTAACTCTCTCAATCCTTTCTTCTAAACCCTAGCTTTCATGCTTATATATACCTTATATAAACTTAGGGCACTTAGCCATGCAATTACAATCAATAAATCTGCTTTAATACTAAATTTAGATCTAATTTCCCATGAGTTAAATAAAACAACCACGTATAGGTAATCAATGCCGGTTAGCCCTAAATGATGCTGGTCATAGGTGACTAATGGTGGTCCCTTCATAACCGATGCAAGTTACTGTGTTTTCCAGAAAGTTTAATATAACATGCTAAACTGAAGTAATTAATCTCCACATCTCAAAACAAGCACTTGAATCAAGTATATAAGTCACAACATATAGTCACAACTAATGTAATTTAAGATTTCCAAGGTGGCACAAAAACTTTGAATCATATAGATGAACCATTTGTCCAACCTCATGCTTTTTATCCTTAATATGCCTACCATGCCATGCCTTCTACATGGCTTTTTTGTCTTCTGACTCCATCATTCTATAACACACCTTTCATCTAACTGTATCAATTTATCAATGTGATCTTCAAGTGCATCCTCATCAACCAATACTCCTACGCACTTAATATGCGGGAGGGTAACATGAATTCTATGGAAAAATTTCCTTCATGCCAAACACATACTGAAAGGGTGTGGCCTTGTTTAATATTTTATAAGTTGTCCTATATGCCCAAAGTACAACAGAGAATTTATCATCTCAATATTTCCTTCCAACATCACAAATATTAATCAATGTATGGTTCAATATCTTGTTGAAAGCATTTGTAGCTCCATTTTCCTATGGGTGATAGGGTGTTGTTTTATGGTGTGCCATCATAAATTCTGTACATAGTATCTTGATGGTATCATTAAGGAAATGAGTACCCCTATCACTTGTCAAGCTCAATGGGCACCCATACCTACTTATAATGTTCTCCCACAAAAACTTTTCTATGATAGCTGCTGTGTAATCCTTCATAGGTGCTGCTTCTACCCACCTTGTAAGATAATCTGTACAAGTTATGATGTAGTGTGATCCATTCCTACACACGGGTGGAGAAATAGGACCCACAAAGTCAATTTCCCATTTTTCAAATGATTTTCACTAATAATAGGCCTTAAAGGCATTTCATCTATATGCCCAAGCTTTCCAAGGCACTAACAAGGATCACAAGCCTTACAATATTATGTACAATCCTTATACAATGTTTCCCATCATAGGCCTACCAATAAAATCTTGTACATGGTAACATCTCCCGCATAATGTCCACTTGCAATACCACTATGATCCTCCTCCACAATAGCTTCATGCTCATGCTCAAGTACACACTGGAACATAACTTCATCCCGACCTAATTTATATAAATCTCTACCGATCAACATATAAGGCACGCGTGTGTATGTCAAGTTGCTTCTTCTCTATATTCTTCATCCTTCAGTCTATAGCTATTCGAGAGAAAGACAAGAATATCTTCTAAGTCAAAGGGTCCCCATCAAGAAAGGAGAATATCTCATGCCCTACAATGCCTTCAAGATTTCCTTAGTAAATGATGTGGGAAAGGTATCTATCACACATGCAACATTCAACTCCCTATAACCCACACAAATTCATATCCCGCCATCCTTATTTATACTTATCACTAGAGGGATAACCCAATCTGACTCCTCAACGGGCTCAATGATTCTAGAATTCAACATCTTATCAATTTCTTCCTTCACCTTGATGCACAAATTAGGATTCATCCTGTAAGACCTCTTCCTAACCGGGAGCGCACCTTCCTTTAGCTTGATCTTCATCTTTCCTAAAGAGTGATGTAACCATTTCAATTCATGATAGCCTCTAGGAAATAAGTCTTGGAAGTAGTGCCATAACTCAATTATATTTGCAACCTCAGATTCAGACCAATAATCACCAATAATGGCCTCCTTAGGTTCTACATCCTGACAATGTTGAACTTTTTCATTTGCATAGGCTCATGATATGTGCGTGCCTTCTAATATATAGTGTCTAAGACCTCACCTACCCTCGATATGCTTAACATATAGATTCTCCACTTCTTAATCATCAATTACATATACCATCTTACCTTTTTCTTTTTCTAGGTAGGCGTGCCCAAGTTGTTTTACATCTGTCTCTTCTTCTTCTTCAAACCGCACCTCAAGATCTAAATCACCTAGTAGTTCATGAATAAGTTCCTCAACCTTTGCCCTATCTCCCATATTCAAGCACCTCATAACCTATAATACCTCATTCACTAGAGGTTTGGTGGAAAAATTGTTAAAGGTATAAATCATACCTACGGTAAATTCTTTCCAATTCCCTATTTCTTTGTTAAACTCTTCATAAACTTACCATGCACGCACACATCCTCATAAGGTGTAATAAAACTTGTGCACCCATAGTGAAGGTGGTAAGGCCTCTTGCCCCTCTGTCCAGAGTCTCTCACACTCACCGAACATGGTGCTTTGAGTATCCTTCCCATGAAGTTCACATGTCTTGGTAGGTGCATTGCTTTGAAATCTAACAGAAGGTTATACTCACTTCTCACCACTCCAAAAATTATCTCTGTGAACCATCCAATAACGCGCTACTATCTCACACAAGGTATACACTAGCATATTTCTTATTTCAACTTGATTTATCCACTAAACTTCTATAACGCATAGGAACACTTCAGGGTTCCTTCACTAGTGTACCTTGGTACCTGGTTACTTCCCAAATGCCTAACACAAGTGTGGCCGAATCACATGCGTAACTACACTTTTCATCTCGCAGACAACCATTTATAAGTGCCATGTGCCCATTTGTCACATGAAACACTTATAGTATCACTCTTAGACCATGCATCATCCTATTGAATAACTCCTTCCTTCGATGGCTTAAGTACTTGAGAATCTCTAATGGTGCACACATAGACTCTGCTCAAATCCTCTTCACTCAAAGGTTCTACATAAGGTGCATTCTTCCCATTTTTAAAGGAATGATGACGCACTCTTCCTTATTCTAAAAATGATGTATCCTTTATTGAAGTGCAAACCAACATTATTCACATTACACCAAGGGTGCCCAAGCAATGTTGGAAAATTTTTACTTCACGTAATCACCAAGACCTCAAAGTCCCCAGTAAACTTGGCTCCTTGTATAGTAATAGTAGCATCTTTCAAGACTCTAATGGGTGTGGCCTTAGTCATGTTTTTCATAAACAACACATTTGAATATGGTTGTAATGGTGGCCTCCCCATTTGATTCCACACGTCCAAAGTGAGTACATTCACTTCTACACATGTATCAATAAAAATATTAATCAAAATCTATCCATCAACATCTGCATTCAGAGTGATCTCCTTGTCATATATCGAAACTTTGAGGATGTAAGTTAGCATGTAATATCTGTCTCTCACGCTCAACTCCAACGTGTGGCATCTTCCCCATAACCTTACCCTAATAAAGGAATGATGTTTTAATATCACAAAATCTTGCAAACATCCTTTAAATCTATACATCCTTATGAGGAACCTCAACTATTTTTTCCTACTCTAGCTTTTCATGATGTTCTTTCAAGCATTGTATCTCACCTTGTAAGTTTCTAATAACATCAATGGTTTCCTGATAGAATTCCTTATGATGAGTAGGGTCTGGATACTTTGACTTATTAAAATTTAGCTTTAAATAAACTAAAGACAAGAGTTTCTAATAACTCATGTGAATATGTGAATTGTCACATGTTAAAAACACGCATGATGAAATCTAGAAAAATCGGTCGGGACTGATTTGCTAGGTAGGGGCGGGGGGTCCCGCATTAAAGGCCAAAACATGTGCGAGAGAGGCATAAAGCTGGAAAAAGTGTGGAAAGGCTAAGTAAATATGTATAGGTAATAAATATACACTACAAATGGGTTTTGGAGCTCGAACACCTTCTTGAAAGGACTTGAATCATCATTGGGGACTTTTGTAACCGTTTTCCGACAATGTAGCACATGTAATTTTGGGTACGTACATATTGCCCCCTCAAAGAAGCATCTTAGCCATAAAAAGGCATAAAACGTAGAGTCCAAGTATGGCATTCCTGAAATGGGGAGTTAGAAGCTATACTTGACATGCCCGTGTGTCGAAACGTCACCATCCAAACTCCCGCTACCTGCAAGAGAAAGAAGACTCAAGTGTAGATAGAAAAAATATTGAAAAATAAACAATAAACCAAAACAAAAAAATGACTTACCATTTGTGTGGGGATATAGAGATATACCTGTGCCAATGCTCCAGCCTTGTAAACACACACTCAAAATGAGGTCAAAACATCATATATATATATATCTAAACAACTCATTTTTAAAATTCATTTGTGCATATTTGGTTTGGTGAATTTGGAGCTCTGGGCCCACGGTGACCATTTTTGATGAGAGTACAACCGAAATGACCATTATGAGATCGTGATCATGCCTCCATGAGCGGGAGATCAACCAATGTAGTCTAAGGTTGGTTTTTTTCACTTTTGCCTTTTCATACCTAAAATGTAAAATGTTTGAAAAGTTTACCTAGGGGGACTATTTTCAAAATTTATTGTCTTAAATGAGTCTCTAGGGGGGCGCCCATAGGAAGTTTTTATTTTGTCAAAAATGGTCATTTTTGCATTTTTGGGCATTTTTAGGGTTAAGGGCATATTTTAAAATCGCTCAAGACCACCACCCAAAGCAGGGTGACGATTACGAATAGAATGAACAAAACGTGCATTAACTTGATTTTTTTGGATTTTGATGTTTTTCATGTTTTTGGTGAGCTTATCTTCTTGTATACGTTACTAACTTTCTCTTTTTCCATGTTTTGGTGAATGCGAAGGAGGAGTACATCCATTGGAGCCGAGAGAGGGAGTGTGATTGGCTCCCTGGGATCTTGGATCAGTTGACTTAGGCCGAGAGGGACACTCTCTAGAGGGTAGGCATCTGGAGGATTACACACATGCCCCATGTTTCCCCTACTAGTCACATATTGTGTGACTTATTTTCTTATTGGGATGTAGACTGGAACACTTTCTGGTTCACGGGCACTAGGTGAGTGGACCATCACCTTGGAGGATGTATACCACATTCTTGGGCTCCCGATACTTGGGAGGAGACTGACTCTGGAGACAACAGGATCTAGGGATGAGATGACTCAGTGGGCCACCTATATGGGAGATGCTCTTTGTTTCATTTGGTTTGAAGAAGGGAATCGGGTCCTGGTCTCTATTGCCACTTCTCATATTCCTATCATCCATAGAGCCATCATGGGCATCTTGTCCTCATGACTGATCAAGGACAAGGGAGGTGACACCCTTATATATTGCTTGGGCTCCTATTATTGCACAGATCAAGGCACATGGCTATACATATGCCTAGGGAGTAAACATCCTAGGGACTACCTATCATGACTTGTACAGGGTAGTGAGATTACACTGGAAGTCATTAAGCCACCACACTCTTGTTATGAGCTAGGTTTATGAGCACATTACCCACTATGGAAGGGGAGTATGTGTATTAGATCCAGGGGCTATTCGGGAAGTAAGGTGGACAACTATGTTAGTTCTTAGGACACCACATCAGCCAGTGGCTTCTCTGACCACGATAGACATGGTTGCCACTCCCTACCAGGACATGACAGGGTTATGGGGACATGAGGTGACCATGGTGGTAGCTTGTTCTACCACAGGACAATTAGTTGACAGGGCCGAGAGAGTTGAGACTCATCCATTTGATTGGGTTCCTTAGCAGTTTGGCCTCCCATATCTTGACATAATTCCCCTAGTGGTACCTTTCTACATGACCATTCACGAGGCCCGAAAGGGCCCTAGAGAGATCCCAACTAGAAAATGGTTACCCCAGAGTGCTTATCGAATTTAGGCATGTGGTCTATGATCGGCAGTGTAGCTGGCACCCTCGAGAGCACCTTGGCTTAAGATTGTGGCCACTCCTACTCATAATGGAGAGGAGGATGAGCCTATTGACATAGAATCCACCCCGAGGAGCACATGGGAGACAAGACTGAGGAGGAGTCAGTCGGGGAGGAGATAGAGGATGAGGGGGTTGGTGTTGAGGCTGGTAGGGCAGCCCATATGGAGGAGGAGGAGAGTGACCCTAAGTGGCATGATACTCAGGATATGCTGAGAGCAACATATGAGGAGGTGAGTGTGGAGAGAGAGACATTGGTCTCAGAGGAGACACTTCCTTGAGGTGGGGAAGGGGATGATGAGTCCATGATGGGACAATGTTTTTCCTCTAGCTTTGGGGAGGCTCTGCAGCACCACCACCAACATCAACAATAGTAGCCAATGACCCTACCTGGATGTCAGGAGATCCGAGTATGTTTAATACTCTTTTCTCGTCTTTGTTAGTTGGAAGCATTAGTTTGGTACTTTATTTTTATTTACATTTTGTGGTTTTATAACTCACCTGTTTCTTCTTCTTTTCTTTCTTGCAATGACTACATAAGAGTGGCGAAATATTTTCCGATAGGTGTGTGTGAACACCTAGTTGATTCCCTCGGGGAAGACTGAGTCGAGATGACTAAGGATTTAGGTCAGCCGCTAGCAGCCCCGACAAAAACACTTGATGTGTTTTCTCCTATTTGGAGGATAGCGGAGGTGGTGACCTCCCTTCATACCTAGGTGGCCAGATATGAGACTACCGAGTGTTTGATGAGGCATAACCATTCCCACAGTGAGGCCACAGCCAGTGGCCACCACCATGAGAATTCACACCATTCAATTCATTCCCAACATCATCGCAGCCATAGTAGGAGCCCTGGATGTGGCCGTGCACCATCCAAGGGATCCCATAGGGACTGACAGGCCATTGGGTTGTTTATTGCTTTGTTGCCATTTTTTCGGGCACTATATGATTTTTTTGTATATCTTGGGCTCATTATGAGTGTTTTGACCATGCCTTAGTGCGTGATGACATTGTATACAAACTTGACTCACCATGATATATACAGAATTTTATTTTTGGTTCGGTAATCCACTAGTATCTGAGTTGACTTTCTTTTGGCTTATTTCTCATGTGTACTCTAGACGTTTAGAATTTCCATTTTTCTATGCTTTTCAAAATGCATGCAGTGGGTATGAAATGATAACAGAATGATTTCTTTTTGTATTTTATAATGCTGATATATGATGATGTGAACATAATGTGATGTTGAAATTTTAGTTTCTTTAAGCAATATTTGATACTTCATATTGTCTTGGAAAAATGTGGTGATACAATGATATGATAAGTAAATGTACTTGCCCCACTCCTAACTCCACGCAACTAGTAGGATGTGAGGGCTCAACACCAAGATCCAAAAAGGGCGTAAGTTATGAAAATTTGTTGAATGGTAATGATGAGGGAAAGACAATGGTTTGACAGAACCAAATTGAGACACTACAACCTCACCCTACTCAAGTTACTTCATAGTTTAGAATGTGATGTTCTTTCCAGTTTATCTAGAATTAGATCCATAGATGGCCACTTGGTTGAAAAAATATGGTTTTGAGGTTTTAAACTCTTTTGGAATTTTGGACATCTAACTCACTTTGTTTTTGACTTATGATTTCATAATATTTGAATGGATTGTTTCTAACTTTCAAGTTTATCAAAGAGACCCCCTACACCTTGCCCCATGCTACTAGTAGGAAGTATGGGCTCATCACCGTGGAAAAGGAACATGTGAGTAAGGGAATTTCTCTCCTTTCCCAACCCTACATCATCAGTAAGAGATGTAGGCTCAACACCAAAGGTTGGTAGGGAAAAGAAATGTGTAAAATATTTTTTTTTGTGGATTTGCATTTGAATTACTCATTTAGGCAAAATGTTTAGTATGTTCTTATTTCCAAAGAGATATTTATGGGATAGATGTGACACCATGAAGCTTCTAGAACAAACTATAGGCAAAGACACCTAATCTAGAAAGAGACTATAAGCATAACCAAGTATGCAAGCCTTGGTATGGCTACGGTCAAAACTTTGTCTTATCCTATTTGAATTGATGAAATGATTTAGAAACAATTGATGATACCATGAAAATTTGAAGAGATATGATTTGAATGTTTTGCCATTGTTTTCAAAAATTTTTAGGAGTTGCTATAAGAATAAGTCCCTTGATCACAAATTTTACATAATGAACTAGCAAATGAAAGTGCAATGCAGATGCAGTAATGTACATATGAAAATGCTAATGGATCATGCGTAATACCTCTTCAAGTGAAGAGAGTTCACATATTCATTAAAATCCTCACCCTCTAGTGTACACAGGAAAAATGCCCCATTTTTATAGTCTTCTACTACTCGATATGGACCCAACCACCTAGGTCTGAATTTTATTCCTTTGCCGGTATTTTTTTCTATCTGGTTGTCAAGTCTTAAGACCAAATATCCCTCATATATTTCATGCTCGTAGACCTTCTTGTTGTATTTCCAAGCCATTTGGTTAGCGTAAACAATGTGCCATTATTCAACGTTGAGTCTAGCCTCATCAAGACTTTCTAACTGAGAGAGTCACGCTTCTCGATAGCCTAATTCTCCAAAGATTCCTTGAAATGAAATACGAGACTCGGTATTTTGACCTCGAGTGGTAAAACTACTTCCACACCAAATACCAAGGAAAAGGGGGTTGCCCATGTTGGTGTTCTAACTGATGTTCGATAGGCCCACAAGGCTGAAAAAAATTTAAATGCCAATCTCATTTGTTTTCCTTAATGATCTTAAGGAGGATGGAATTTAATGTCTTATTCATAGCCTCATCCTGTCCATTGGCCTGAGGATAATAAAGAGAATTCGTGTGATGAATTATCTTGAAATTTGCACACAATTCACGTACTTCATCATTTTTGAAGGATGTGCCATTATCCGAGATAATGACCTATGGGACCCTGTACCTACAAATGATCTGGTTCAAGATGAACTTAGCGATCACAAACCTAGGTACAATGGTAAGAGGCATAGCTTCTACCCACTTAGTAAAGTACTCTGTGGCCGTGATTATGAAGTTATGGCCATCTGTTGATGAGGGAGAGAATTTCCCTATCAAATCTAGGCCCCATGTGGAAAAGGGCCATGGGGTCACAATTGGTTGAAGAGCTTGTCTTTGGTATGTGGATTTCATGGGAGAAATCTTGACATTTGTGGCATCTACACACAAATTCTCTTTGCATCATGCTCTAGAGTGGGCCAGAAATAGCCCATCTGATGTATCTTTCGAGTAGTGGCATGGCCACCGAAGTGACCTCCACATACTCCGTTATGTGATTCATAAAGAATATTTTCATATTCTTCTACGTCAACACATCTTAACAACATTCTTGAAGGCTCTACGATAGAGAACTTGTTCCAAAATAATGTACTTAGCGGTAATGATGTGTAAATTTGCCTTCTTTGTTGCGATGTTTCCCCTTCTGATACGTATGGTCCACTATAAAATTAATGATGTTAGTATACCATGGACACACAGAAATGGGGGGCCTAGTCTCAAAAAAGTATACACACTCATCAGGGAAGTCTAGATCTACCAGATCGCCTCCATCTAATGGATTATCAGCCAACCAGTCCGTAATGATTTTTCCTTTGACGGATTTCTAATTAAAAAATGTTAACTCAAATTCACCCATCAGAGTTATGAAGTGCCCAACCTTCTTAGATAAGGATCCTTGTGTGAGGAATGTTTACAAGTGATCTGACTTAATAATAACCCTTATTTCTTGATTCAACATATAATGTCTCAAACAATTTGTTACAAAGACTATGGCAAGAATTTTTTTCTGCTGGGTGTAACGTGTCTCATAATCAAGAAATGTTTGACTAATAAAATAGACTACATGCTCTCATTTATCATCATCTTCTTGAGCCAACATGCAAGCTAGCGAAACATCTATAGCTCACAAATACAAGATCAAAGGGCGATCTGACCTAGGTGACATGAGTGTGGGAGGGGACAATAAGAATCATTTAACCAACTCAAATGCCTCATCACATTCATCTGTCCAATCAATGCAGCAATCCTTTTTCAACAAATTGTTGATTGGGTGAATAGAAAAGGTCAAGTCAGGGATAAACCTTCGATTGCCCCAAGTTTTCCAAGAAAATATTTGATGCCAGACTCATCTGTCGATGGAGTCATTTCCAATACAACTCGATTTTGGTGGGTCCACATCAATTCCTCATGAAGATATGATGTACCCCAAAATCTTTCCTCCTGTTACACCAAATACACATTTTTCTAGATTCAATGTGACACCATATTCAATTAAGCAAGAAAGGATGATATAGAGCACCTATGGCTAATCACAGCTTCTTTACCGGCTTAGCAGAAGGTCATCCACATAGGATTCCACAATATTATGTATAAGATCATGAAATATATAAGTCATCACCCATTGGTACGTAGCATAGGTGTTCTTAAGCCCGAAATGACATAACAACATAATAATAGGTTCCCAAGGAGTTATAAACATAGTTTTGGCCTGATCTTCTTTAGAGATTCTGATCTAATTGTACCTAGAGAATCCATCCATGAGAGACAACAAATCAAAACTAGCTATTGTGTCAACAATAAAATCGATGGATGGTAATGGGAAATCATCTTTGGGACAAGCCTTATTTATATCCCGAAAGTCTATGCAAATGTGGATCTTTCCATTTTTCTTGAGAACGGGGACTATGTTAGACACCCATTGTGAGTAGTCAACTAGCTTGATGAACCCTACATGGAGGAGTTTCATCACTTCTTCCTTCACCATGAGGGCCACCTTTGGCTTCATGGGCCTTGAATTTTGCTTAATTGGCTTAGCATCTAGCTTGGTGATGAGATTGTGCACTGCGTAATGTGTGATGTAATTCTTGTCATTTATTTGTAGCTAAACGTGAATGATTTTGATGCTCCTTGAGAATATGGGTATGTATTTCAACTTCCTCAGGAGTTAAAGAGGACCCTAGCTTCAAGATATTTGGTTCTTCCTTGGTCCTAATATTTATATCGATTGTTCCCTCGATTAAGGAGGCATTGCCTTCCTCAAACTTAGGCGGGGCTAGAGGCAACTCTAAATCCCCTCTTCTCCTACCTCACAAATTTTGAGTTCCTTCCTAGGGGAATATTCTATCATGGGATTTCCAAAATAGGAGGAAGAGTGTGGAATTAGAGAAATATTAACCTCGTGATGTGTAGTATGTATGTAATGCGAGAGCGTTTAGATATCCTAGAGTTTCTTTGTCAATGTCAACATGATCTGCAATGACATACTTGCTCTCAGTCTCTATGTATGTCAACATTGGAGTTACCAGTGTCTTATGAACTAAAGGCTCTGCATGAACTGAGACTGTGAAGTTTGTATCTTCCAACTCACTGCTTGGAGTAAAGTGAGAAGTAGAAGTTTATATCAAGTTTGTGAAGAGATTATGCTCTTGTGGAATTGCTTTGATTGATATGAATTCAAATCTCTTTGTTAGATTCAACATGTTGTTTTGTAGAGTTGTAAATGCTCAGCTCTAGTCTCATATACTTCAGATATCTGATTTACAACAAGTTGTGAATCACCCAACACCCTAATATTAAGAGCACCCATTATTTCAGCTATAATGAGACCAAGTAGAAGGGCTTCATATTCAACCCCATTATTTTTGCACTCGAAGTTTAATTTGAAGGAAAAGGTAGAATCCTTCCCTCAAGAGAGGTAAGAATCACACCTACCCTAGCGCTAAAATGACATTTGGCTCCATCAAAATGGAGAGTCCAACAGTTACTTGGAAAAATGGATGTTGGATCATCTTTTGAATCTTTCTCCTTTACCTTAGTTACCTCAACCATACAAACCTCATATGCTTTGGAAGAGAACCAAGTCCTAGGGTATGTCCCATGCCCATAGAATTAAAAGGAAGGAGAATGGGTAAATCCTTCTCCAATAGCTTGAAAATATTTTCTATGGTTCCTAACAACACTGTCTCTATGATGATGGTTTCATCTTTGACTGTTGGAATGATTTTGATCAAACCTGTGACTTCTAATTCCATTATAGGAACTTGATTTTCCTATAGTATTGAGATTTTAGGTTTATTTAACTAATTTTTAGGAAGCTCAAACTCAGAGTGGATTCCTGGCCTCTTCTTCAAGTTAGCTAGGTGTATGTTGAAGGGTTTTGGATCACCTTGCGCCATAAATACCTTCCCTAAATGCAAGAATCTGACTTCTTGAAACAAAGTGGAGGGAATCACCTTTATGCGATGAATCCAAGGATGACCAAGGATCATATTATAGTTGGTTTCCTGATCTATAATATAAAACTCGGTTAGTACTGTCTTAGGTCCAAGGGTGAATGACAACACTATAGTTCCAATTGATGTTTCCTTGAGGCTATCGTAGCCTCTCAGTGTGTTTCGTGTTGAAGAGCAATTGGTCTCTTTGTACCCTAGCTTTTAAAGGAAAGAGAAGGGGACTATGTTGATTGCTGCCCTGTCATCAATCATCACAAGCTTTACATAGTTATTATAAATCAAGACTTATAAAAAAATTCCAGATTTCCTCTATGGGCTATTTCAATGTCTGTGGAATCTTGGTGATGTCGAATACAAATCCAACATCTCTTTCAAGCTACCTGGAGGATAGACATCAAAGTCCATGTGGTTTATTTTTTCTTCTAGAGGAGGGGTGACGTTAGTCAAATGAATAATACTTAATGCTTCTAGTAGAGTAGATTTGTGAGTAGGGGAATTATTTAATTTACATGGGTTCTCGAGCTAGGATTGCTTTGGAAGGCATGCAAATGGAATTTTTCTTGGTTGTTTTATTTTCATGCATTCCATTTTTTCACTCTGCATGAGCACCGGTTTTTCAACCAGCAGTTTACTCTTTGTTGAATGGCAATTTTGAAAGTTTCAAATTTACTTCGTGTCATGGGAATATATAAGGCATGGAGGAAGCAATATTTGGTTGTTTAATCTTTCGTGGAAAAAGAAGAGGAAGGGCGAGCTCATCCGAGGTCTTCTTCGACTTTTTAGCGACACTATCGGGCATCAGGCCCTAATAAAATCTTGCTTTCCTTTAAATGTTTTCATTAGAAAAACTCATTACGATGATATATGTGCATTTTTGGCTTGGTGGTAACAATGATTATGGGTTTTATGTAAATTTGGGTTACGGGTTGAACACGAAATTTTGGGTTCTAAATGAAACTGTTTCATTATTCTTTGTTCCTTCTGCGGATTAAACTTGGATTTTTGCTAACCATTTGGAAGTGATGTAAGTTCTTATTTGAATGATTTATTAGATCGAAACTTGCTCCATGGAAAGAAACGTTTTAAATGATTACGTGTTTTAAACACCTTGGTAATTTCTTACTATTTTGGCCATGATTGGAATAACATATTGTTTTGCTTCGCCGTAAGAACTCTAAGCAGTAACAAGTTCATGTTAAAGGAAATTTGGTAAATGATTTCGTAGATGGATTGTTGGTATACTCTATGAAACTTGACTGCTTTTAGTTGTGTGGCTTAGAACATTATATGTGGTTTAAGTCTGTACCTCCTTTTTTGAAGGGGTTTGAATGTTTTTAAGTTCGTAGGTACTTTGTGAGTAAAGTAGTGTATGGTTTAGTTGTTGTTTCTGCGAATAATCATGAGTATTAGTAATATGGTTATACACAGAGGAAAAGTACTTGGATGATTTCTATTTTTCGGGAAAATTCATGGTTAATCTTGGAAAAACATTAATGGGAAATTATGTTTAATATTTTTTTGGATAGATAAGACCGTGAGTTTAATGTTACCTTTGAGATGATTGTGAAATCTATTTCTTAAGGCCGCATTAAACGATGTTGAAACTTTTTTTGTAAGCGACTTAAATGTCAACAAGTTTTATCAACGTCCGGTTATTACATGCCCTTTTGCGGTTGGAATTTGGGTTGAAATGTTTTAAATGCAAGCCAAAAGATCTATTTTATTCGGGTGATAATGCATAATTCACTACTATGATATGAATAGTATGGCTTTTGGGTATTGTTGAATCTATATTTAGAGTACGATTATTAATATTGTACATGCATTTATGGTTTGGTGTAAAAAAATAGCAACCGAACAAAGGCAACGATTTGAATGTTCACCTTCAATTATTTGGCAAATGAGGGTAATGTGAAGTTACCCTAACTTGACTTGTAAACTCAAATGGTTTGAGTCGTTGAAGAAATGTAGACTATTTTATTGGATCGGGATTATAGTATGAGTTTTGATCATTTATAACATTTTATGTTAAATATTTTTATTGGCTCTTGTTGGATGTATATTTGTAGAACCCGTAAGGATCTATTGGCAAACCCTTAAGATGGCTCTACCTGACCTGAGCTAATGGGTGAACTTAAGTGTTTGAACTACTCGTCTTCTCCTTCCTTGATTGGACTAAAGAATGTATATTACTTCTTGGAAGTTAATGTCATTCTGAACTCGATTACAATAGTGTTTTGATTTTCTCTGTTTTCTCCCTATGAGCTGAAAAGGAAAATTGTAAAAGGGTTTCAAAAATATGAAAGTTTTATTACTCTCTTTTTGAATGATAGTGTGCTCTTCCTTAGAATTCTATAAGGAACTCAAATAGTATGGTTATGGGATGACAGGGCTATTAAATTAAGTGGAAAGAAATAGTAAGAGGTGAGATCTTAACTTGGAAGACTCCTTTCGTTTCATAGCAGTGTTAAGATCTTGTTTTAGAATTACTTGATTGCTATTCTCTTACAAAAAGGGAATCCAGTAGTTAATGTTTTGCATACTTATCATTGATTGAAAATTAGTATAATAAGGTTAAGGACAATTTGTTAGGTGAACTTGCAAGTGGCAGTAATCCATACTTTTTTTAAATTGCTTGTATATGAACTTGTTGGATGAATACCTTAAATGGTTTAGTTTTTAAATAAGAGTTGATCAAATCCTGATATACACTATTTCAGCTTTTTTTCGGATGGTTAGGTACTTAAGAAACAAAATGTCCCTTCTTATTTTCTTGTATGAAATAAGATGATTCATCCAAAATAGATTAAGTTGAATTTATGCCTGTAACTTAAGTTATGATATAAAGTTGTATTATAATTGGTAGAAAGAAAACCCAGAGTGTATCATGATTTGGGATTGTGAAGTAATTGTTGGATTCAATTATACTTTAAATTTAGGACAAGCAGAATAGGTTATTCCTTCTGTCCATTTTGTTTTAACGATGTACTAGGACTATTATATTGGCTTCACTTTAAGTGGAAGATATGAAGTAATTGATATCATTATAACAGGATTGTTTAATGAAAACAATTAGTGGAATGCAATTGTTTTAAGGATTAGTGCTTATCATGCTCAGTTCATTGAACTGACCCATGCTAGCAATTTTTGCAGATGGTCATCATAAGTGGTAAAGGTAGAAAAAATCTGATATGATGCATTGACTGTTCTAAATTGGTTCTTATGAAGAATTTTGATTTGATTTCCAAACTATATTGTGGAAGAAAGTTACCTCTTTTGTTTGAAGGCTATTGTCTTAAAGTATGCCGAAGTGCATAAGTTGTAATTGTATGGGTTTGGAAATGAATGAATGAATGAAATAATGAGATATTACCTATGTGGTTGTGTAATTTATTTTGTTGGGATGATCTTCTTATTATCTATATGAATGAGTGTGCATTCTTATTGTTCTATACAATGGAATCTTGATGAATTTCTTAAGTAAGCCATAGCTAATTATATGGCTGAATACTACATTCTTGATTAGTGATTCTTTATAACTTATGATTGTGATTAAAAATTGTAAATAAGATCACTGCATTTTTTTTAGGGAACATTGAGAGTGAACTATGCCCTAAAATGTAACTAGAAGAGGAAGAGGATTTTCCCCTCTTGTAATGCATTAATTATAAAAGTAATATATGGTTATAAATCGCTAAGACTTAACGGTATTAAGTCTGATATGTTTCAGCCTATAAGGTTGTTACATTTCCTTTGTTGGATTAGTTAATTTCTTAATGACGAAACTTAGATGGTTGTTGTCCTATTTTGTGGGATAAAAGGTTGTTAGGTACCAACCGACAACCAGAAACAATCTTAAACTAATTAAAACCCTTTTGTAAAAACTGAACCCTAATTACAAAAAGGTAACTTAAAGAGTGTTGGACTCGGGGTTAGGGAAGGCTACCTAATTATGTGGACCTGTAACCCAAATATAACTTAACGTAAGTAAAATTCTTGGAGGTATGTACATCTTTCCGAGGTTGTTCCATAGGATGTTGACACACGTCAACTGCAAGGTTGTACCTTCGAGAAGATTAGGATCTTCTCGAGGATACAACAATGCGGATGACATGTGGCAACACCCTTCTACATTGATCGTTAAGATTTACACACATGGGACTTGATCAATATTTCTCTCCGGAACTAGTTAGGACCATAGTCGATTATGAGGAAGCCCTTTGAGACTCAGGGTACCTTGACACACGGGGTTAACTCCGGTTGACCCAGTATGCCAACTTACCCCTAGTCTTTAAGAGCATCTTCATAATGTGAACTATGATGTTAATCTGATCTAGAGTGAAAACTTGGGACAAGGGGACTGACAGAAGTCAGTATAAGATGTTCTATATAACAATAGAGTGGGGTGAAGGATGTATTCCGGATTGATGAGTATACCATCAAGGAATAAGTAATATGAACAGTATGTTATAAATCTTTGGCCAAAGTATTGCAAGTTGCTGATTGCGTTGTCCTATGTCACCTAGTCTAAGGATCGTGATGCCGATGAATAATGGTAAAAATTATTCAGATAGGTTCCTTGGGTAGATCATTCAGAACCCAGAATGGGGTAAGAAAACCACGTATATGAAGTATTCAGTGGAAAAATTCAAGCTCAAAGTTACACATGAATAGATCGAAGTTCACCGAGTCATGGAATGAATAGATCGGTGGTACACCGAGTCATTACAATTGCATATGGTTATCTATTATAAGAATGATTGTTATGATATGTGTGTTCTAAATTATGTATTTAGAACAACGAACATTAATCGTGCAATTTTTTTCCTTGTTTCTAAAGTATTAAAACGGGAATGTTACATCTTAGTATCGAGTGGAAGGTTACAACTCTTGGACCTATTGTGTCCATAATCTGATAAAAACCTAAATTTTCTTGTAACAAAAATGGTTAGAACAAGGGGAAACATTGCAAATAATGCTCCACCTAAGGAAGGAGCAGCAACAACCCAAAAACTTGATGAGATCCTTGTTGCCTTGTTGGACACAAGAGATCATTTGGCTGTACTTGAACAACAAGTGATGGGAAATGAGGAGGAAGAAGAAGTTGGTAATAACAATTAGCCACCTCCTGAGGACAACCCCGATATGGGTGTTGGTAATAATAATGGAAATGTACTTGCCCAACTAGAAAACAAAAAGGCTCGGGTTGTCATCGAACTCACTAATGATATAAAAAGGATAAGTCCACCTAAATTTGATGGCACCACATTAGGAGATGGATCTAAGAATTGGCTCAGCGAAATGGAGAAGTACTTTGCAATAAGAAACTTCTCGGAGGAAACCAAAGCTATTTGGGGAGCATATCAGCTTTCCCATGAAGCATCTTCATGGTGGGACAACCGTAAGGCTGAGCTAAATATTGATGAAACTAACATCACTTGGGATCAATTTAAAGGTTATTTTAGGAAACGATGGCTGCCACAACTTTATTATGATCAGAAAATGATAGAATTTCAGAACTTAGCTCAAGGAAAGCTAACTGTAACTGAGTATTGGGAGTGGTTTATGAAACTTCTCAAGTATGTACCGTAGTATCAAACTGACGAGAAGTTCAGAATATGAAAATTCATCATGGGACTAAATCCCATGATTGGAGGAGAGGTTGATGTTCACAACCCAACCACTATGGAAGGGGTTTTGAAAAGGCCATAAGGCAGGAACAAAAATTAAAAGCTATTTCTACTCATAAAGAGGAAGTACGGAAGAAGACACCAAATCCTTCTTCAACTTCTCTTGCACCTAAGAAGGGACCATGGAAAAAGTTTGGTAACAAAAATAAGTTTTCAGTTGATAATAGTAAGAAAACAATAATGAGCAAGCCTGCTGGAAATGCAAGGAATAACTTTACCAAGAATAATAATAATGGGCAGAAGTCCTATGGAGGCCAACGTGACAATTTTAAGGCTGGAAATAACTCTGAGCCTAAAAAGGGACCTGTATGAGGCTATTATAATTGTGGCAAAGATCATTACACAAATCAATGTCCTATGAAGAAGGATGATCATAATCGGTGACATAAGATACATACTGCCGCATGAGCATGATAAGCAAGTGAAAAGCAAGTTACACCTATTGAAGTTCATGGTAAGTTATTTGGCATACCTTTAACTATTCTTTTGATACGAGAGCTTTGAATGTTTTATTACTAGTAAACTCGCTTCGAAAGTTAAAAGAAAAGCTAGAAAAATGGATAAATCATGGATTTTACATTATGGTAATAATTCTGTTCATATAGTTAGTATGTGTCTTTTTGGGGCAGTCCTTGACTTACCTAACTTTTCCATGGAAGTTGATCTGTATGTTGCACCTTTGGGATCTTATGAAATTGTTACCGACGTTAATTGTTAGCTAAGCATAAAGTGAAATTGGATTGTTTTGAAAAAAATATTAGTTGTATGGATGATCTACAGAGGACAGCAGAGATTAAGGGTGTAAAACAGAAATTTTAGTTAGAAAATTGTCGGCTATGCAACTTAAAAAGGCCAAAAATAAAGGTTGTACCTTGTATGTGGTAAAAATATCTGAATCTACAGAAGAAAACAGTGATTACATGGAACGTTACCCACTGTTGCAGAATTTCAGGGACGTATTTCGGAAGAATTACCAGGTTTACCACCCAAAAGGGAATTTGACTTCACCATTGAAATCAAACTAGGGACGAGCCTATTTCTAAAGCACCTTATCAAATGACTACCACAAAGTTAGTTGAGCTTAAGGCTCAGTTGCAAGAAATTTTGTCTAAAGGTTTGATTAGACCAAGTGTTTCACCTTGGGGAGCACCAGTGATATTTGTGAAAAAGAAAGATGGAACACTTAGATTGTGTATCGATTATCGGATGTTAAATAAAGCAACAGTCAAAAATAGATATCCACTTCCTAGAATCAATGATTTGTTTGATCAGATGCGTGGAGCATCGGTATATTCCAAGATAGATATTCGATCCGGATATCATCAATTAAGAATTAAAGATGAAGATATTCATAAAACAACTTTCCGGACAAGGTATGGACATTATGAATTCACGGTTTTACCCTTTGGATTAACTAATGCACCTGCAACTTTTATGAACTTAATGAATAATATATTTCAAGAATAATTGGACAAGTTTGTGCTTGTATTCTTGGACAACATTCTCATTTATTCTAAAAGTGTCGAGGAGCATAAGGAGCATTTGAAAGTAGTCTTGGAAATTATAAGAAAAAGAAGGTTATACGGTAAGTTATCCAAATGTTCTTTCTTTGATACCGAAGATCATTATTTGGGTCATTTTATAAGTAAAGAAGGAATTCTGTAGATCCTTCTAAAATAGTGGCAATAACCGAGTGGCTGCACTTTGAAAGAATGTACATGAAGTAAGAAGCTTCATGGGCCTTGCTGGTTATTATAGAAAATTTGTTAAAGATTTTTCTAAAGTGGCTGCACCGATAACTTCATTGCAGAAAAAGGGTAAGAAATTTGATTGGGATGATAAATGTGAATCTACTTTTATAAATCTAAAAAGTTAGTTGACTTCAACACCTATTTTGGCTGTACCTGATCCTAATGGAGACTTTATTGTTGTAACAGATGCATCCGGGGAAGGCCTTGGAGGTATTTTGTTACAAAATGATCATGTCATAACATATGAAAGTAGAAAACTTAAGTTACATGAGTTGAATTATGCTCCACATGATTTAGAGCTTGCTGCCATAGTACATGCACTTCAAGTTTGGAGGCATTATTTACTTGGTAAACCTTTTGAGTTGAAAACTGATCATCTTGGGCTGAAATATATTTTCACTCAGCCTAATCTGAATGCAAGACAATGAAGGTGGTTAGAGTTTTTGTCTCAATATGATTTTGATATAAGTTACATCAAAGGAAAAGAGAATAGAGTAACAGATGCTCTAAGTCATAGGAAGCACATTTCTACTCTTATAACATTAAGAACTTAGTTTAAAGATGAAGTGAAAAGTGCATTGGAATCTGATTTATACTTTCAACAAGTAAAAATAGTGCTTGCTATAGATCCAAAAGATGAAAGGTATAAAGGTTTTCATTTCGATAATGAAGGAATCTTACGTTATGAAAATAGAGTATACATACCTTTGCTTAATGATTTGAGAAAGAAATTGTTAGCTGAATTTCATAATTCACCCTTTTCTGGACACCCGGGTATTACTAAAATGCTTGCCGATCTAAAACAACAATATTTCTGGAAGGGAATGAAAAAGGATGTTGTTAATTTTGTGACTCATTGTCTTGAATGTCAGTGGGTGAAAGCGGAACATATGCACCCAGCTAGTTTATTATATCCCCATAGCATACCACAGTACAAATGACAAGTAATAAGCATGGATTTTGTACAAGGGTTTCCTATGTCAAGAAATAAACATGATGTTATTTTAGTAGTTGTTGATAAACTAACAAAAGTAGCTCATTTTATTACTTGGAAATCTAAAGGATGATTCTCCTATGTTAGCTAAAAGATTTGTACATGAAATTTTCAGATTACATGGAGTACCTGAATTGATAATATTAGATAGGGATCCTAGAATGACGTCAAGATTTTGGCAAACGCTTAATGCAGACTCTTGGAACTAAACTGAACTTCAATTCTGCGTATCATCCGGAAATGGATGGACAGACTGAAAGAGTAAATCAAGTGTTAGAAGATATGTTACAGATGTATTGCATGGATCAATAGTATAAATGGGAAGAGTATCTCCCATTAGTTGAATTTGCATACAACAATACATATCACGCTTCTCTTAAGATGGCACCTTTTGAGGCACTTTATGGAAGAAAATGTAGAACCCCTATTAGTTGGGACAACATTGAGGATAGAGAGGTAATTGGACTTGAAATCCTTATGGAAATGGAACAACAAGTTAAAATGATTCGTGAATGCTTGAAAGAAGCAGTAGATAGGTAGAAGAGTTATGCTGATTTAAAGCGGGTTGACTAAAAATTTGAACTTGGTGAAAAGGTTTTTCTTTGTGTTAAACCAAGAAAGAGTTCTATAACTTTTGGCAAGGCTACCAAGTTATCACCTCATTTTGTGGGACCTTTTGAAATTATTGAAGTAATCAATCCCGTAGCTTATCGATTAACATTACCACCTGCTTTGTCACGAATGCATGATGTTTTCCATATTTATTTGCTTAAGAAATACATTTTAGATTTGTCACATGTGTTAAATTAGAATTCCTTGTAGGTCCAAGACCCAGGAATAATCATGGTTAAACCCACTCGAGTGTTGGAAACTCACCAATTGCACCTAAGAAATCATGAAATACAACAATGTAAAGTCTAGTGGGACCAGTTTAACAAAGAAAGTGCAACTTGGGAAAATCTAGAAGATATGAGAACTACTTTTCCCTTTCTTTTCGAACAGAACTGAATCTATTGGCTGATAAAAAATTGTGAATTTATCTTTTACGTGACATTAAGTAAGATAGTTTTGGGGCAAACATTTATTCAGGTTGAATAAATAGTAACATAATATTGATTTCTGAACTATTTAAGTTTGAAATAGTTGATTTGATAGTAAGTGAAAGAATTGACTGACCAAAAGGTAAATAAAAGTTGTAATCATCGGGACAATGATTCTTTTAGGAGGGAAGCATGTAACACCCTAACTATTGTTACTTTCTCCTTTGCATTCAAGTGTTGATATGTGATTTTTCCATATGAGGATATGTTCTTTTGGTTTCGGGAAATCATGCTTGAATTGGTTGTGTCATTTCTGCTCTTAAGATCTTTGATAAGAACTGGGAATATGCTTGGATTCATTTTCTTTCATTTCTCGCATGTGAGTACAATCTGATTTCTGAGAGATTGTAGACTTATCTATCTCTACGACTCATCCTTGGATCAATTGCATTGATCCAAGGAATGTTTTAATTACATTCGGGATGAACAATTATGTATTGACATTTTGTGAATTATTAAGTCTGACTGAACTTAGAATGTATAAGTTCTTTTAAAAACCTCCTTCATATGAAAATATTTCCGTAATGGAAAGTGTTGTTGGATCCCGAAATTAATCTTGGCAGATCATTGTAATCGGAATCTGGATTTAGTCATTTTAGCATCAGGAAGAACCTAGACCTTAAGCCAAGTAAGATGTGTAAGTTTTCCATCTAAAGCTATTTACTTGATGCAGATCCAGAATCTAATCTGGGAACGTTGTATTCTATTTGAATTTAGAATGATGTTTTCAACCTATTAAAATAGACTTAAATTGGAATCAATAAGGTTATTAGTTTTAAACCTAAACTATAACCTATTGTTGCTTGGGTTAGTTAATCTAACCTATTCCTAAACTATGTACTTGATATTCCTAAGGGTCATCTAAACCTAATACTAAGGTGGGTGACTAATGTTATAACCTAAGGTGTTAAGATTAAACTAACCTATCCTAAACTAATGCTATGGAAAGGAACCTAAGGGGGTCGCAAGCTTTGGGGGTGGTGATTTCAATGGAATTTAAGGAAAGGATAAGGATGAAGGGGTAGGGAGTACTACCAAGGTTAGTGGAGGTTAATTTGGAAAGAGGGAAGCTTATGTGGCAGCATCTCTAAAATGGAAACTCTTGTGTTTTGTGATGTGGAACTCGCCAACTTTGGCGGACGGTGGCAATGGAAAATGGGTGGGAGAAAAGAATTTAATGCAATTAATTTGCATGGGTTCTCGAGCTCGGATTGCTTTGGAAGGCATGCAAATGGAATTTTTCTTAGTTTTTTTGTTTTTCATGCATTCCGTTTTTCACTTTGCATGAGCACTAGGTTTTTCGAACCAGCAGTTTACTCTTCGTTGCATGGCAATTTTGAAAGTTTCAAATTTACTTCTATGTTGTGGGGAATATATAAGGCATGAAGGAAGCAATATTTGGTTGTTTAATATTTCGTGGAAAAGAAGAGAAAGGGCGAGCTCATCCAAAGGTCTTCTTCGACTTTTTAGCGATAGTATCAGGCTTGATAGACCCTAACTATTAAAATCTTTCTTTCCTTTAAATGTTTTCATTAGAACAACTCTATTATGATGATATATGTGCATTTTTGGCTTGGCTGGTAACAATGATTATGGGTTTTATGTAAATTTGGGTTCTGGGTTGAACATGGAAATTTTGGGTTCTGAATGAAACCTGTTTCATTATTCTTTGTTCCCTTGCTGTGGATTAAACTTGGAGTTTTGCTAACCATTTGGAAGTGTTGTAAGTTCTTATCTAACTGATTTATTAGATTAGAAACTTGCTCCATGGAAAGAAACATTTTAAATGATTACGTGTTTTAAACACCATGGTAATTCCTTACTGTTTCGCCATGATTGGAATAACAGATTGTTTTGCTTCACCGTAAGAACTCTGACTGTAACAAGTTCATGTTCAAGGAAATTTGGTAAATGATTTCGTAGATGGATTGTTGGTATACTCTGTGAAACTTGACTATTTTAGTTGTGTGACTTGGAACATTATATGTGGTTTAAGTCTGTACCTCCTTTTTTGAAGGGGTTTGAATGTTTTTAAGTTCGCAGGTACTGTGAGTAAGGTAGTGTATGGTTTAGTTGTTGTTTCTGCGAATGATCATGAGTATTAGTAATACGGTTATACATAGGAGGAAAAGTACTTGGATGAGTTCTATTTTCCGGAAAATTCATGGTTAATCTTGGAAAAACATTAATGGGAAATTATGTTTAATATTTTTTTGGATAGATAAGACTGAGTTTAATGTTACCTTTGAGATGATTGTGAAATCTATTTCTTAAGGCCGCATTAAACGATGTTGGAAACTCTTTTCGAAAACGACTTAAATGTCGACAAGTTTTATCAATGTCCAGTTATTACATGCCCTTTTGAAGTTGGAATTAGGGTTGAAATGTTTTAAATGCAACTGAAAGATCTATTTTATTCTGGACTGATAATGCATAATTCACTACTATGATATGAATAGTATGGCTTTTGGGTATTGTTGAATCTATATTTAGAATACGATTATTAATACTATACATGCATTTATGGTTTGGTGTCAAAAAAATAAAGAACCAAGCAAAGGTCTAATGGTTTGAATGTTCACCTTGATTATTTGGCAAATGAGGGTAATGTGAAGTTACCCTAACTTGACTTTAAACTCAAATGGTTTGAGTCGTTGAAGAAATGTAGATTGTTTTATTGGATCAGGATTATAGTCTGAGTTTTGATCATTTATAATGTTTTATGTTAAAGATTTTTATTGGCTTTTGTTGGATGTATAGTTGTAGAACCCATAGGGATCTATTGGCAAACCCTTAAGATGGCTCTACCTGACCTAAGCTAATGGGTGAACTTAAGTTTTTGAACTACTTGTCTTCTCCTTCCTTGATTGGACTAAAGAATGTATATTACTTCTTGGAAGTTAATGTCATTCTGAACTCGATTACAATAGTGTTTTGATTTTCTCTGTTTTCTCCTCTGAGATGAAAAGGAAAATTGTAAAAGGGTTTCAAAAATATGAAAATTTTATTACTCTCTTTTTGAATGATAGTGTGCTCTTCCTTAGAATTATATAAGGAAATCAAATAATATGGTTATGGGATGACAATGTTAAATTAAGTGGAAAGAAATAGTAAGAGGAGAGATCTTAACTTGGAAGACTCCTTTCGTTTCGTAGCAGCTTGATGTTAAGATCTTATTTTAGAATTATTGATTGCTATTCTCTTACAAAAAGGGAATCCAAGAGTTAATGTTTTGCATACTTATCATTGATTGAAAATTAAGTATAATAAGGTTAAGGACAGTTTGTTAGGTGAACTAGCAAGTGGCATTAATCCATACTTTTTGTTTAAATTGCTTGTATATGAACCTATTGGATGAATACCATAAATGGTTTAGTTTTTCTAATAAGAGTTGATCAAATCCTAATATATACTTGTTTTAACTTTTTCTAGATGGTTAGGTACTTAAGAAACAGAATGTCCCTTCTTATTTTCTTGTATGAATTAAGACGATTCATTTGAAATACATTAAGTTGAATTTATGCTTGTTACACAAGTTATGATATAAAGTTGTATTTAATTGGTAGAAAGAAAACCCAGAAGTGTATCATGATTTTGGATTGTGAAGTAATTGTTGGATTCAATTATATGTTAAATTTAGGACAGTGCGAGAATAGGTTATTCCTTCCGTCCCATTTTGTTTTAACGATTTACTAGACTCTTATATTGGCTTCACTTTAAGTAGAAGGTATGAAGTAATTGATGTCATTATAACAAGATTGTTTAATGGAAACAATTAGTGGAATGCAATTGTTTTAAGGATTAGTGCTTATCATGCTCAGTTCATTGAACTGACCCGTGCTAGCAATTTTTGCAGATGGTCATCGTAAGTGGTAAAGGAAGACAAAATCTGATATGATGCATTGACTATTCTAAATTGGTTCTTATGAAGAATTCTGATTTGATTTCCAAACTGTATTATGGAAGAAAGTTACCTCTTTTGTTTGAAGGCTATTGTCTTAAAGTATGCCGAAGTGCATAAGTTGTAATTGTATAGGTTTGGAAATGAATGAATGAATGAAATAGTGAGATATTACCTATGTGGTTGTGTAACTTATTTTGTTGGGATGATCTTCTTATTATCTATATGAATGAGTGTGCATTCTTATTGTTCTATACAATGGAATCTTGATGAATTTATTAAGTAAGCCCTAGCTAATTATATGGTAGTACTACAATCTTGAATAGTGATTCTTTATAACTTATGATTGTGATTAAAAATTGTAAAAGATCACTGCATTTTTAGGGAACATTGAGAGTGAACTATTCCCTAAAATGTAACTAGAAGAGGAAGAGGATTTTCCCCTCTTGTAATGCATTAATTATAAAAGTAATATATGGTTATAAATCACTAAGAATTAATGGTATTAAGTCTGATATGTTTCATCCTATAAGGTTGTTACATTTCCTTTGTTGGATTAGTTAATTTTCAATGATGAAACTTAGATGGTTGTTGTCCTATTTTGTGGGATAAAAGGTTGTTAGGTACCAATCGACAACCAGGAGACAATCTTAAACTAATTAAAACCCTTTTATAAAAACTAAACCCTAATTACAAAAAGGTAACTTAAAGAGTGTTGGACTCGGGGTTAGGGAAGGCTACCTAATTATGTGTACCTGTAACCCAAATATAACTTAACATAAGTAAAATTATTGGAGGTACGTACATCTTTTTGAGGCTATTCCATAGGATGATATCACACGTCAACTGCGAGGTTGTACCTTTGAGAATATTAGGATCTTCTCGAGGATACAACAATGCAGATGACATGTGGCAACACCCTTCTACATTGATCGTTAAGATTTACACACCGGACTTGATCAATATTTCTCTCTCGGAACTGTTAGGACCATAGTCAAATTATGAGGAAGCCCTTTGAGACTCAGGGTACCTTAACACATGGGGTTAACTCCGATTGACCTAGTATGCCAACTTACCCCTAGTCTTTAAGAGCATCTTCAAAATGTGAACTATGATGTTAATCCGATCTAGAGTGAAAACTTGGGACAAGGGGACTGACAGAAGTCAGTATAAGATGTTCTATATAACAATAGAGTGGGGTGAAGGACATATTCTAGATTGACAAGTATGTTGTCAAGGAATAAGTAATACGAACAATATGTTATAAATCTTTGGCCAAAGTATCGTAAGCTGCTGATTGCATTGTCCTATGTCACCTGGTCTAAGGATCATGATGTCGATGAATAATGGTAACAATTATTTAGATAGGTTCCTTGGGCAGATCACTCAGAACCTGGAATGGGGTAAGAAAACCATGTATATGAAGTATTCAGTAGAAAAATTCAAGCTCAAAGTTACACATGAATAGATTGGAAGTTCACCGAGTCATGGAATGAATAGATCGGTGGTACACCGAGTCATTATAGCTGTATATGGTTATCTGTTATAAGAATGATTGTTATGATATGTGTGTTCTAAATTATGTATTTAGAACAAAGAACATTAATCGTGTAATTTTTTTCCCTTGTTTCTAAAGTATTAAAATGGGAATGTTACAGGGAGAGTATCGTTAAAGATTCTAAGTGGTGTGTTCTATGGAGATACCAGGCCCATGTAGATGTTTCGAGTGGGCGCTATCGGGTTTGCCAAAAAAGTGTCAACAAATAACTATCTTTGATCCTCTGGAAAATGATGTAAAAACTTGTTACAATCGCGACATGTTTTTGCATCATACCCGCAAAACCCTATGGAAACTGCAATATAAATCAGGATCATAATCTCGAGGCCTTTGGTTTGTACCTTGTTGCGGTCCAAAACTACGATTATTGTTTTGTTGTTGATTGTTATAGCCAAAATTTGGGAACCCTTGCCCTTGGTTTGGATACCCGCCTAGGTATTGGTTAGGGCCTTGGGTTTGCATTTGTATTGATTCTTTGAGGTTATTATTCTTGACAATTAAAATCTACAACGTTGAATGAGGGAAATAAGTTATTGTTTCATTGACTATTTCTATTGTTATTGTTGTTGTTCGAAGTTCTTATATTGGGAGTATTAACAATGTTAGGTTTCTTAGGTTGGTCCGTCACCTCATATGTTGTGGCTCCGCGATTCTTATTAAGGATTTTTGGTCCTTGATTGTTATTCATGTTGTTGGAGTAACCGAGGTTATTTTGATTAGGGGTGACTAACCTTCCATTAGCTCCATAAGTCTTATGACCACTTGTCAATGGCTATTTGGTCAATTCGAAGAGCACCCTCTAGTACCTTCATAGCTACCTAAGCGGGAACTTTTGAACTTATTCCTTTGTCTCCCTATTGAGAGAGTGGAGGAACAAATCACAAAGCTCCATTTGATCCATATTTGGAGCACTTGCAGAGGAGTAGAGAACTTTTCACCACCTTTGAATGAAGTGGGTTGCAGACTCATTGTGCTCTTGCTTGATATGAAGGAATTCCCTAATTCTGTTCTTAAAAGTTTGTTCATATCAAAAGCCTTAATAAATTTTGATACAAGTTGCTTGAAGGAGTGTATTGAAGCCTCTAGTATCCTATAGTACCAATCGAGAGCAATACCTTCTAGTGTTTTAGGGAAAATATTCATAACAACTACATCCCATTGGAGCAACTCTCGAATGGTCATTACATAAGCTTTGATGTGGGCGTTAGATCGCCTCCCTTTTGAATTTTAGAAGATCAAGTAAGGGTGTTTTAAGGAGCTATGAAGAGGTACTAGAGGGTGCTATTCGAATTGACCAAACATCCATTGAAAGTGGTCATAAGGATTATGGAGCTAATGGAAGGTTAGTCACCCCTAATTAAAATAACCCCAGTTACTCCAACAACATGAATAAAATTCAAGCACCAAAAATACATAATAAGAATCGTGGAGTCACGACAGATGGGGTGACAAACCAACCTAAGAAACCTAACATTGTTAATGCTCCCAATAAAAGCACTTCAAGCACTTTGTAAGTGTACATATCCCCATGTGGAGATTTGTAATACATGTGTACTTAGGGGGTTGATTACCTTTATATGGAATCAATGGCACAAAACTAGGGAGCGTTGCATTTTTGGTGGGTATGGCGTTTGGGAATACACTTCCGACTAGTGTCTATTACGAGATATCCATATGTAGTGTGAGGGGGCATACCCAAGGTGCCCATCCCCGTAAGCATATCTCCAGGGTTTGGAGTACCTGTATAAACTGGAGGATTCTGTGTAGTAGGTATTTTTCTGTAATTCTACGGATAGGGAGAATTTACTATTTTCCCCATATATGAATTTTGAGCATTTTGGGCAAGCTCTAGCTCCTTGAATTTGTCTACCAACACCAAGATGACATCTCCCATTGATGGGGCGGTGCTTTTCTTAGGTTATTTTTGTTGAACCCTTGGAGGTTGTTGAGGAGTATGGTATCCTGCTATGAATTGTTCACTATGTTGCCACCCCTCATTAGTAGTATTTTCGGTTGGTGGAGGGGTAGCATTATTGTTTTGGAGTAGAACATCACCTTGTCCTTGCAACCTATCAAAAGCTCGGTTCATATTATGGAAGTGTTGTTCACTCCTAGCATATCATGCTAAGTATTCCTCATCTAGATGTGGGAGTTGGTCCGATTGCATGCTAATGGGCTATCAAAACAATACCCGAGGAGATGAACTTGCTTCCCCAGTGAAAGTCATGTTATTTGAACTTGATTGTTTGTGAGGATAAGTCTACATGATTTGGTCAAGTTCCACGATATGAACAAAGGAACCAACATTGGTTCCTTGAAGAAGAGGGTTTGAGCCATTGAGTGGTTGTCTCGCCCATGTTGAGAGTGAAGGTGATTGTTTTGGTATACATGTTTGGTAGTTGTACATGTCAAAACCTAGGATGGGTCGACTGTACTCATCGTATCCCAACATATTTGGGGGGTATAAGAATACCCGTAGAATAAAGGATGGATGAAGAATGTGAAACATTTAGAGACTAGCTCTTCACGTCGGGTTCACCAATTTATATGATAAAAAATCAACACATGACCTTCTTTACACCCGACCTCTCAAGGTCATGTCGAGACAACCAATGTAGAATGAATGTGAATGTGAGTGTGGTGATGGTGATCAAGCTAGTTGGGAAATCTTATGTCTTCAACATGCAATATCGGGATCTACGCGAGTCTAAGGCGAAGAATGATCTCCTAACTTGAAGTGGTGTAATGGCTCGGTTTGATATAATAGCTTCTTGGAGACTCCAATAAATATTAAGCTCCGCCAAGATTATGTTTATTGGCTGTTGAACATGTAGAAAGTGACCTGCGGGTGCCTCGTATGGATTTCTAGACAAGGTCATGGAAGTGAGAACAAGAGACGTGGTGGAGCCACATGGACTTATGGGTGATTTTCTGGTCTAGTCCAGAAAGTATTAGCCTAATTAGATGCTTATGTTTAGTAAGGAAAGTTGTGCAATAATGTCTGGTGGAAGTGGTGAAGATCTGAATACTAATGTACACAAACTAGTGTCAATGTCTAACTAGTTAGCAGGCCTGTTGGGTTGTGGGACTTGAGGATCATAACCAAAGACTCGTGGAGGTGTGGCCCTTATATGGTCATGCACATAATCAAACCTTATTGCTGGAGCAGTCCAATAATCGTAGGCTTGATTAACAATGATGTTTAGCATATTTAGTTGTTCTATTTTCTCAGCAAAAGTTGTAGGTGTGCGTAAGACTGTCAAACATAAACTTGTATCAATGTCAGTTATCAATTCGACCCGTTGGGTTGTGGGACCAAGGGATCACAACTATATGTCTTTTCTTGTTGTGGACCATTGATGGTCATACAAAATGAAATGAAATGATTTTAATAAGCAAAATAACTATTAAAGGAAATATAATCTATGTTTTTGGAGTTTTCACAATATATCAGAGAAAACAATAAAAAATAAAACTAATCTATCAAAGGAAATATTTTTGATCTTTTCTAATTTTTAAGTAATGCATTCTAATCTAATAAATAAACTAAAGACAAGTAATCATCCGGATGTATCTGGTTACTTGTGTGAATATATAAATCTAATCTAAAACACATAATCTAATCCAATCAAAACCCTTCAAACCCTACCTCAGAGGTGAAGAAAAAATCATGACCTTGAAAGAGCTATTATTCCCCACAACTTCCTTGGTAATGTTAAAGAGAAAAATTTCTAATGATTTGATCTACTTGTAATTGCCTAACCTATTGAAATGAATAATTTTACTACTCTATTTGATATGTAATTGAAACTAGTGATTTGAAATTGACAATTTAACAAATAAAGAAAACAAACACACAATTCCAACCTGGATAAGCAAGAGCTTTGGCAAATCTGGTTGTATCTATATCTGTCCCCTCAGTTTGTTCCTTTCTTTCTCTGAGTGTTCATATGAGTCCAAGGGATTGGGAATGCAAGAACAATGGTAGGAGGATGGCGCTTGAGCAATGGAAACTTGAAGGTAGTTTGGATGCAATGCAAGTAGAAGAGAGATAACATAAGAGATCTGAGCTTGGCTATGAAATTCCTAGAAAGATTGTGACATGAATACAATGTAAGATATACAAATATTCTCAGGCCTTTTGCTTGAATACAAGCATGGAATATATATGAATTGGGGCTGGGATGTGCCTTCATGCATAAGGCAAGAAGAGCCAGTTCTAACTAAAGCACATGTAAAAATAGAAGAGGGAAGGAGAACCAAGCAATCAAAACTATTTTTAGACAATTTGGCCCATAGATGCATGCTAAAAGTGAAGTTAAGTGAATCGTCGCATGTTAAAAACACACATGATGGAATATGGAAAAATCGGTCGAGGATCGCCGCCACATGCGGTAACGGTCTCGGAACCACCACCTTGCCTAGGTGGTGGGTTCGAACTGCCGCCCGGTAGGACAATGGTCATGGCACTAAAGGCCAAAACATGCGCAGAAAGAGGTAAAAAGTTGGAAAAAGTGTGGGAAGGCTAAGTAAAGATGTCTAGGCAATAAATATACACTGTGAATGGGTTTTGGAGCTCGAACACCTTCTTGAAAGGACTTGAATCATCATTGGGGACTTTTGTAACCATTTTCTAATAATGTAGCACATGTAATTTTGGGTGCGTACAGAACCTCATCTATTTTTACTTGCTCCAGCTTCCATGACTACTCTTTCAAGCATTGTATCTCACCCTGTAAGTTTCTAATAACTTCCATGGTTTCCTGATTGAATTCCTTATGATGAGTAGGGTCTGGATACTTTACATGCAATACCTCCTCCTTTGTAATCATAGGCTTCTGCTTTGGAACTTCCCTTGTGCACGTAGACTCAATGCATGTAGTGACTAACACAGTACTAACGTAGGATCAAACACTAACTTAGACATCCATTGATCTTCCACATTGCACTATACTCAAACCATTCCCATGCCCTTATCTCACTTGTGCTTCTTACTCAAGTGCTCATACAAATCTAGTCATTCTTCATAGTTGTGGTTCTTTCTGTAAAAATAAAAAATAATATTATGAGGGCATTCACACTTGTAATGATCAGGGGATCCACATGTATAGCACGTTCCTCATGGAAATTAACTTCTTCCACTACCATGACCTCGGCCTCTGAATCCTCTAGGATATCCTATACCTCTACCTCATCCTCTATCGAGTGCCCTTCATTGTGATTATAATAACGATGCTCAATTTGTTCCTTCTAATTATTTATAGAATTGGTCCGATATACACCAATATCAATGACATCATGAATATGATCAATGAACCTACAATTCTCTATATCATGAGTGGTAGACTTGTAAATCTTGCAATAATAGGACACGTTATTCCTTATCACGTGTTGTAGCAGTGGGCACCTACTTGAATTATGATCCAAGTGAAAATATCACACCCGAAGTAACATGATGCACACTTTGATTTATGAGGAAAACTATCCTTAGTATCTCCTTCTTCTTCATAGTTCGTAAACCAAATTCTACTATGGGTCTCATGAGCTGAATTAGTGGACAAATTCTCCAATTGTTTTTCCATAGACGCAATCTAAGCCTCCAGAAATGGGCTAAATCCAGTGTCTATGCTCCCAACTTCCTCGGTTCATAGAGCATCTTCCAAACCCTCACGCAGTGCAGCAAATGTCTTATGTGAGAGCGCCCTCCTGAAAGGTGTTATCAAACTTCCAACAAACAATTGAGCATGCTAACTTGGGTAGATGTCATAAGACAACTTCGATAATAAAGTTTTAAAGAAAACATCATACTCCCTTACATTCTCAGCTATGCCCTACTTTATGTCCTTGACACACCGATGCTCTTTTGCTCAAAATAAGGTATAGGAAAATCTACTAAGAAAGCATCATGTAATGCGGTATAATCTACACAAGTCTGGTTTAGATCATATTTCTTGTACCAACTATGTGTGCACCCTTGTAATGTGGTAGCAAATTGACTTTCCTTTCACTCGGGGATGTAATACCCTTTGCGCACCATAGTATCTTACACATATGTATGTGCTCAGCTGCATCTTCTATTCTTCTATATTTTGGGAGATGAAGAGACATCTCCATATAAAGTTGCGGGGCTGGTGCATACCGTTCACACTAGATCCGAGTACTGTATTACCTCTTGTGTTTCCTATGCCCCTAGAACCATTAGATCCACTAGATCCTAAGCCATATAATCCTCCCGATCCCCCTCTTGTAGTGGGAAATGGACCATAGGATGCACTACCTTGTGTTCCAATAGTTGTGCTAAATTGAACTCCCATGGTCTATGAAGTTGTAATACTTCCAAACGTGATTCCAACATTTTGTGTTGATGACATGCTAGAAAATATACCTCCATCTAGACCTCCAAATAACATAGATGATGATTGTGCCACCATAGATGAATAAGCTACCTGATTAACTCCCAAAATTGAATAAAAATTAAATCTATCTGTCGTTACTCTAATGCGCACACTATTTTTCTTACTGATGACTATCGTAGAAACTAAAAAACCAAGTACAAGGGCTAGGTCACCAGGAGGGATCAATTGTGCACCTGCGGTCCTTATAATTCCTACCAGCGTGCTCTCATCCGAGGTCAAAGAGGGTTCTCTACCATGCTTACCAAAATGGGGGAGTTCCAGATGCTCCAGCTCCACGTCCTCTGCGTGAACTCCAAATCCTTCATGAGCCATCTCTATCCACAATGCCATTCATTCCACAACTTCACGCTACTTCTTCGAATCCCTCTCACACGCTTCATTAAACTCAAACCACCTTTCTTCTCTTTAAATTTCTGCCGCCGGTCCTCCATCTTTCACAACACCTGCTCCCGCCCCTGTGCATGGTGGGGTTTAACTAGCCATGGGACGTTGTTCCAAATCTAGGGTCACAATCAAGATCATAATTGCTAAAGGGATATCATGTAAATATGATCCTCTGGGTTTGTGTAGGAACTAGAACTTAGCAACCTCTAGACAATAATAAATAAAAACTACGTACTCTAACATATAGTTATTTAGAACACCACTCCACCACTGGTCTACAACACGTGTCCAAGTCATATCACCATCATGCGAGCACGAAATTCTTCCAATGTCCAAAAAAGTGTTCAAAATCTTCAATTTCTCTTTGATGCATAAGCCACCAGCCACTCCTACAACTCTATAGGAAAACATGAGAAAAACATCTTATAGAGCTCATGATACAAATTCTATTCAACCCACATGAGTGCATTAAAATCAGGTCGATGCTAAATCCATGAGCATACTCTTCCTCTAGATTGTCTAACCACTCTTCAATACTGGCCAAGGTCAACCAATATGTCTTCATCATGCAACATCCCGACAAACAACTAAAATAGAAGTCTCGTAATGGAACCAAAATGTAGTATTATTTTATCCACAACAACCCAAGTCATGATGAAACATCACTTAGCCTAAACTGAGTACTCACCTAAAGCATGCAAGGGTACCAAGTCCCTCTTCTTATGGCATCTTTGTCAAGAAGTTAACATGATCATACAAATATCCCAGATCCATAAAAAATAATAAAGTATATTATATACCATAAACTAGATCTAGATCTTAACCATATGCAAGATTAACTCATACCAAAATCAAGATTAACTTTACCATGCATGAACTAGTAAAAATGTGTCAACAATCAATATCCAACCACAGAGATCCATTATATTAATTGCTTGTAAAACACAAAAGTTGTTTACATACATAAAAGTGTTAACATAGGTTACGTGCACTCAAGAACCAACAACATAACCTTAAAAACTATTCACCGATGTCTAAGCTATGGAAATCAATATATATTTATAGGTAGTGGGGACTTTCCCTTCACCGCCTAAACACCCTCAAAATAGATTACATGCTAAGAATAGCCATGTGCCCTTACATGATAAATACAAAAGCATGCAAGCTTGCTAATAATAGATTATCTAATAATATAATTGTAGTCTAATCCTATTAATAGCTCCAAAACTATGCATGGTGCTTGATCTCCCACTTGTCCGAAATAGCCTTTGCATGCTCTTCAAGTCTTCATACTAACTATGCCCTGCACTCCATGTCCATAATTATCCTTATACTAGAAAATGACTAAGTCCTGAATTATCACTTTCTTGGGTGTGCCCTATTTCCCTATAATTCCGTGCGTACCTTTGCACCTTATGTCCACGCACCCAATCCTTCTACGCTTTTCATACTTAGGCTATATTTCATCAACCCAACAAGAAGACTTACCCAGATACACATACATTTTCTTGAGTATATGGTAGTTGCGATCTACCTTGTTTTCATCAAACCTAAGATTTCACGCATCTGAAAATATGTTCACCGAGGCCTAGAAGTAGTGCACTATAAATGCATAAGGTAACTTACACCATGGGATCCACTTACTAGTATTTAAGTAAAACCTCCCAATGCGGTTGTCTTTGGTAAAACACAAAATTTTCCTTCCCATCCAACATTGCAGGAAATTTTCTCGGTATGTGCCATTTAGACTCGAAAGCCTCGTACATTCTTCTACACCACATCTCAAGCTGAATTTTGTAAGACCGCCCATGGTTCCATCATATGTATAATTCTCAAATATTTTAGCCAGTGACTTCTTCTCCATGGTTCTTGCCACATTTTTCCTCGATTCCATATGGGACCCAAATATCTACAAATATAATTGATAAGAGGATTGTGCCCCATGAAATATTATCACCCACATGCACTTCCTCGATAATTCCTTCTACAATGAATACAACAAGACTATGGACTATCCCCTCTACCATTTTCTTCACAATATGGAGCCATTTCTTGTTTACTTGGCTCCATCTCTTTTGGTTATTTAACATAGTCAAGAGGTGCATGATGATTTTAACGAAAGAGTCGAGTTACCTTTGAGATATCCATCGCACTCCATCCTTTCTTATATGCCATCTCAATTTATGTGGAATCCACACCTACTTCATCATCTATATCACTGGTAATTTTTGTACTCGATATTTTTAATCCTGTATGTTTTCCATTAGTGGCGCCGTGATTTATACTCACCTTCCCAAAAAGTAGAAGAAGTCCTCATAGACTCTTGACATCAGCCATTGATAGAGTCTTTTTGGTTTTCCAAAGTATGGCAACTCATAAATCGCAATAATCTAGCTTTCTCCAAAGTCTTATATCCTTCATCATCATAGATTGGTTTGTCATCTTCAGTTCACAAGTTGGTCTTTTTTATCAATTCCTTCTCTATTTGGTCCTTGTTTGCACTGGTGTGATGGTTATAATCGCTCACCTTGATTTTTTGAATGTGGGACTCCCAAATATGTCCCATGATAACACCCTTGGGATATTGCATCTCAGAGAATCTCTCTTTGGGAACTTCTTCCACTTCCACCTCTGGTTCATTCCTCTTTTTGCTCCTTATAGTTGTTTTAGATGCTCTTTTTGGTGCCATTACTAACTTCCACAAATTATCCTTACATTTTTCTTCCTTCTGCTAACTCTATCACCTTGAACTCACATGCCCTAGTTGGAGTTTTTTATTTCCAAACCCTAGCTCCTTGAACCCTACTCTTCACACCTTTTACTTGCTCTCACACTTCTCATGAAGGAGCTCTACTACGGTCATGACCAAATTCAACTGGTTCAATTAACTTCTTGTTTACACTTCACACTTCACACTACACACTCATTCATACTTCAATTTACTCTTCAAAGGCTCAAACACTCAAACATGCAAGGTAAGAATGAATTCACTTGCATTAATTTTATAGATTTTCAAAAATTCCTACATTAAATGCTCCTCACCTACCACCATACCCAACTTTAATTAAGTTTTTTTTTCACACTTTTCACTACTTTTTCCATGCTTTAGTTGTAACCTTCTAGCGCACCCCACTACTTCTCGGCTACATACCTCCTTATGCGCACCTCCATGCCTGAAGTAGGTAATCCTCTACATCTCATACCAAGTAGTTCACTATGTCATTATGTTGGGCCCCTAAAATATTGGCTAAGTACAAGAAGGTGCGTGGGCGCGCAGGACTATTTGAAGAATGGCACATAAGGAGAAAGTGCAGAGGACAAGGTTTTAGGAGGGTTTTAGTAGAACAAGTGGCGTGCGCACAAGGCAGAAAAAGATCTTGGGACTTAGCCATATTTGGATATTAGGAAGAACACAAGGAAATCATGACCTGACTGTGCATGAAGTGGATAAGGTGTCATCCTGGTAACTTGGTGCCCACGAAGGAATATACCTTGCGATAGAAGATTCTAGAAGGTCATTATAGAAAAGGATGGAGAGCTTGCATCTAAAGAATCATGCTCCCATAGAGGACCACTTGGACACATGGCAAGTGATCTATAACTTCAGAAAGGCATGGCGGTGCTTGATAAGGCTATATATATGAGCACCCGTAGAAGAAAAAGACACATGGAGAGACCGAGAATTGAAGAGAAAAGGCAAAAACATGCAGGAATACTGTGAGAGATCCATAGGTTGGGTTTAGAGGATCTGTAGGAGTGTTGTGTTGTGGGTCAAGGGGATGGGTATGAAGGGCCTAAGTCAAGTTTTGATGCATGACATTGGTCTACACTATCATATGGATCTGTGATTGCCTCAGTTAATGTAATGTGGTTATAAACATGCTTAATATGAATATATGTGTGGTTCTAGTTCTACTTACATATGTATGGATCAATTATATATATTTTCATATGAGTGGGTGTAAAACCCTATGCATTTATTTTCTGTTATGATTTAGATCTATGTTGTGTAATGTTTTTTTATATGAATGAACACATTGGTCTAGAATCCATTCTGAGATCTAATATGAATGTATGGTTCCTTTCCAATTTGTTCACTTAAGTTTTTGTCATAAATAATTCATTCTCACACAACTCACATAAAGAGGGACTTGGCACCTGCATGTGTCTCGGGTGAGTGCCCATTTCTGTTGGGTGATAGGCATGGTGTGCACATGGGATTTCCTTGTTCTTTGAGAGGCTTAAAAATGACTACATCTTGGTTCTATTTTTGGGACCTCTTTTTGAAGTTGTTGTGAGAAATGGCATGCATCTTTATCTTTGTGATGTGTAATGATAGAGCACTGACTTTAGAAAGTGTTGAAACATGGTTCAAGAGCATGAAGGATGAGTTTTCTCAAAGATTCAACATTGGACCTGAGTTCAATACATGTGGATGGGTAGAAGAGAACCTATACCATGAGCTATATGAGACATTCTTTTACTACTTCCCAGTAGAGCTATATGAATGGCTCTCGGCATACATCTAGATCAAGTTGGTTCTATAGATCACATGTGGACCTAAGATGACTATCAGAGGCTGCAGGATGCAGATCTGACTTAGACATGTGCTATTGATCACTAGTGGAAGGGAGTGCTAGGCTAGTTACATTTTAGAATACGCCATTTTGACGTATTATTTCCCATAAGGTTTGCTGAGTTTGAGTTTCTAAGGGATCCTAGAGGGTCATTTTTGAGTGCTATTCCTCTGGCTATGAAGATCTTTGTCATTACTTTAAGTTTAGAAGCATTCCCCATGGCCAACTAAGCTACTCTGAGTGCTTAGGTGAGGAAGCTAGGGTGGAGGAAGATGGTGGACATTACAAAAAAAAGGAAAGGGAGGAGAGATGGCTCAAGTATAGTGAAGCTCATGAAAGGGAGATGACTAGACAACGTGAGGTTGCAAGTGTGATGGATCTATGGAGGTAGATGTTGCGAGAGGGTGTTAAAGTTCATGTGGAGGATGTGGAGCCCAGGAAACATGTGCTACCCCATCTTGTCAAGATTAGGAGAGAGGCCCTTTAGCTTCTAATGAGAGTTCATCACATGGAGAAAGGAGAGCCGTCGAGTGCATCTGAAACCCACCTGCGACCAACCCCTGGCACTTGGTTTTCCAAATCAAAGGAGTATTGATAACCCAGTTGGTATTGGTGGGAGTGACCAATCGAGCCCAATGGGTATAATTTTTTGTTTGGGACATCCATGGCTGCACATACCATTCTGGTGTTTGGAGGAATTTTTGGGTAAAGTACAAGTATGCAAGGTTTAGGCAACGCGTATGGGAGTGTGACGCAAGATACACTTCGGAGTAGTGGAGAAATCTTGTAGACCATTGGCATGCAGTTCAATGGGACGTTGGGGACACTAGATGTGATCACTTTAGGCCCATTTCAAGTTACATGAGGATCTAGAGGTGGAACTGGAGGCATAGGATCTGGTGGATCTAGTGGAGGGAACACCGGAGGGAACCAAGGATCTAGATCAGGAGGACAAGGGCCTCAACTACCTCCTCAAGTTTTCTTTGAAATGTATTTACACTTTCCAGATTACCAAGGTATAGAGGATGTTACAAAACATGTGCACAAGTGTGAATTACTATGGTGTGTGAAGGGGATCACTACCCCGGAGTGGAAGGCTAGTCATTTTGTAACAATGTTGCAAGGACGTGCACATAGCTGGTATAGGAAGTATGAACCCTATCAGATAGTGGTAGACTACACCATTGAAAAATTCCTTCCTAGAAGAGTTCCATATACCGAGTTTGAGCAGAAGAGCATCAACGCTTTGAAGGAGATCTAGCAAGGAATGGCAGAGAGTGTGTGGGAGTATGATGCATGGTTTAAGACTCTCCTGTCAAAAATTATCATATGACATTCACCCTTCATAACATGCTCAATGGTTTTTTAGGGTTGATCACTCCATTTAGGAGGGCATTATCCCATAAAACATTTACTGACCCGTGCGAGGCTCTAGAGGCTGCCTTACATGCTTTGAAGCAGTTGGGAGCATTGATACTAGTGTGAGCCCTTTTCTAGAGGCTCAAATCACTACCATGGCCAAATAGTTAGAGAATATGTCTAAAAACTCTACACATGAGACTCATAGTGGTATTTGGTGCATGGATTATGAAGTAGAGGGCATGCCAATGATAGTTGCCCCGGAAGTCAATACGTAGCCATAACGGTAGATTGTGAAATTTGTCACGGGGACCATGATGCAGTAGATGCCTCTTGTTAAAGTGTGCAATTTAGAAGAATGTTTTTACTACTATAAGATTTGTACCTCTACGATCCATGATACTAAGGATTATAGGCTTATTGACTAGATCCATGAGGCCATTGATCATGGTGTGCGCCAGACCAACCTTTCCAGTGGTTCCAAAGAATATGATCACCGTTATGAAGGACGCATGGATGGAGGGGCACGTGGGAGAGGTTCTCACAGAGGATTCCATGGTCAGTAACCAAGAGGAGGAAGAAGTGAGTTCCCATGAGGAACCTGCTATAACTATGGATCTACAGAACATTACATGCGTGAGTGTCTAGATTTATTGCAGTGCTTGTGGTGTGGGAAAAAGCATAAGTATGAGGAGTGCCCTAAGTTGTTTGAGCACATGAGCCAACAGCACCGGAAGGACAAGGGCACTAGGATGGTGAGTATAAAGAAGGCCAACACATAGTGGATTCCTAGAGTGGTGCGTGAGTCAGGGTTAGAACCTATTTTGGTGACAACATGAGCAGAGGTTGTGCATGCCAAAGAAGTACCAAGGAAAAATACTCTAGTCTCAAGAGAAGAAGTGGTGCATGGGAAGTATCTAGACCCTTCCCACCAGAAGGAAGTGTATCAAGAGATAATGGATGTCATTTGGAGTTTGTAGGGAGAAATCTAGTGTCTAAAGGAGTAGTCCAGTAGCAGGAGCAAAAAGGAATGCTGAGGCTCTGCAGAAGGACCTAGATGAGGTCAAGGAAGTGTGCAAAATGTTAAGGAAAGATAATATTATTCCCTTTCTAGGAGAATGGCTATGGGAGAAGATGCCACGTGTCGAGTGGAGCATGAAAGGTAGGTGTTGCATGTAAACCTCCCTCCCCATAGCCTTGACTATGACAAAGAAATCACACTAAACATAGTTGTGGATGGTTGGCTTCTAAGCAACATATTGATTGACATGGGAGTAGAAGTCAATGTTCTTACATTGGATTCTTGACATCAAATGGGAAGGCCCACATTACAACCATCTTCAAATGTGTTGTATATGGAAAACAAAACTAAGGCAATGCCCATTGGAGTATTAAAGGATGCAATGATTACCATTCAGGGGGCCAAGTTTACTGGAGACTTCAAAGTCTTGGCGACTCATCGAGGTAGACAATTTTCCAGCATTGCTTGGGTGCCCATGGTGCTATAAGAACAATGCTTGACCTGAGGTTCAACAAAGGATATATCAGTTTTAAAAACAAGGAAGAATGGGTCATCATCCCTCTAACGGATGGGAAGTCAATGCCTTACACTGAAACCTTTGGGAGAAGAGGTCCTTGATAGAATTTATGTGTGCTCCATCAAAGACCTAGAGATAATTCACCCTACAGAAGGAGTTATCCAATTTGAGGATGCCTAGTCTGTGAGTGATACCACAAGCATGGCGTGTGACAATTGGGTGCACGAGACCTATGAGTTAATTAGGTAATAGTTGAGGGGGTTCTGTAACAAAAGTGACCAAGGCATGCTCACTCAAGTGCCTAGGAGGAAAGAAGTTACCAAGTTACTCTAGAGGGGCATACCCTAAATTTTCTTACAGGGACATGGAAGCTCAATGGAAAAATGAGGACGAAAGAAGAGGGATGCTTAGTTATAGCCTACTCAAGACTATAGCATGCTAGTGGGCTACACATTAGGAGAGCCTCCTGAGTGGTGTGAGGTAAGAATCATGTTCTCTGTAAGGTTTTCAGAGCAACGTGCCCATGGTCATTCAAGACTACCATGGTAAAGAGACTGCATTCATTTCATATCCAAGCATGTGAGAAGGCCTGGATAGGAGGCATAAAATCCTTTCCACCATCATTATGGGTACATAATTTGTATTCCACACTACAAGGTTGTGCACATGTGTGGTATATCCATTTAGAAACACGCCAACAAATAGGAAATTGGCAGGAGCTGACAATTGATCTCATCCAAGCTTTTGAATATCGGAGCACAAAGCCATCAAGTGGATAAGGCATTACAAGTGATCAAGTGCCTTATGATGGGGGATAGTGCCATGGCAGAAGACAAGCTACTAGATTTTCTAGGTGAGCCTAGTTTAGAGGCATGCTTTGATGAGGATGAGTCAGAGGAGATGCAGTTTGAGCAAGCATGCATAGAAAAGGAAAAAGGAAAGATGGTTTATGTCATAGATGGAGAGGAAATGGAGAGTCTAGATGTTAACCACTCTATAGGAATGTATGATGTTATAGATAACACTGATGAAAGGATGCACGCTTACCATGAGCCCTTAAAAATAAAGAAGGTTAACATTGGGTCAGAGGCAGAACCCAAGGAAGAAATCATTGGAGACTATTGGTCGAAAAGGAGGTCTCAAAGATCATTGATCTGTTACATGAATTCTAGGATTTATTCCCTCATGGGTATCATGAACTCAAGGGCATCCACCATTCCTTGGGGAGATGAAGATAAAATTGAAGGAAGGTGTGTGCCCAATCTAGAAGAGGCCATACTAGATGAATCCAAATTTGCATGTATATGGGTCAAGGAGGAGATAGACAAAATGATAGCATCAGTATCATTGAAGCTGTGGAAGAATCAAAATGGATAAGCCCAATGGTCATCAACATCAAAAAGGATGGAAGGATAAGATCTGTTGACTACAGGGACCTGAATGCAGTATGTGTCATTGATCCCTTCCCTACCCCATTTACTAAGAAATCTTAGAGGGAGTGGTCGGGCGCAAAGTCTACTCCTTCACAAATGGGTTCTCAGGGTACCACCAGTGTGGATTGCAAAGGAAGACCAGAGAAAGACAACTTTCTCCACTAAATGGGGAAGTTTTTCCTATACGGTCATGCCTTTTGATTGAAGAATGCACCTGCTGTGTTCTCACACATTGTAGTGCAAGCCTTTCAGGACTTCATCCATAAATTTCTTCAGTCTATTTGGATGATTGGACTATGTATGGTCTAGTCAAGGACCATTGTGATAACTTAAGACTAATGTTTGAAAGGTGTCGACAGTTGAGGATATCCCTCAACATCAAGAAGTGTGTCTTTGCTACCCCATTTGGAACCTTATTGGGACATATCATATGCAAGGAGGGCTTACTAGTAGATCCCGCCAAGGTTGCAACCATCATGGGTTTAGGGGAGCCTACTAGCCAAAGCATCCATGTATGGATTCCTTGGGCATACAGGTTACTATAGGAATTTCATCAAGGGATATGCCAAGATCACCCATGCCATTAGAGGAATTACTTAGACACAAGAGTGCCTTTCATTGGGAGAGAGGCACACAGAGGGTAATTCGACACTTTGAAGGATAGGCTTGTCACAACACCCATTCTCTCATTTCCCCATTTGGGATAAACCTTTCCATGTTCATGTGGATGCCTCTGGTACAACCATTGGAGTAGTACTAACACAACCTGGTGAAGGGATTGTTGACCATCCCTTGTGCTTTGCAAGCAGAAAGTTAACATCAACGAGAACAAAATTACACCACTACTGAGCGCGAAAGCACTATCCATGATCTATACACTGCACAAGTTCAGAAATATCTACTGAAACACCATTTATATTCTACATGGACCACATGGCATTAAAATACTTGGTAAACAAGCCTATTCTACAAGGGCACGCATATGTCGATGGGTCCTACTATTCCAAGAATTTGAGTTCACAATGGTTTTCAAGCCAGAAAGAGTAATTTTAGGCCCGATCACTTGTCTAGAATTGACTCAGAGAGGATGCACAAAGCATTAGGATACCATGCCGATGCATAATTTGTTTAGGTTATGGCACACGCCCTCAAACTTAGAGGATATTGTGGTGTTTCTCAAAATAGGTATGGTGCCAAAAGGGATGAAAGCATTAGAGAGGAAGTAGTTAGCCATACACACCACACCCTACATGTTGGTTAGTGGTGATTTGTACAAACTAGGATGTGATGAAGTATTGCACGGTGTGTGCTAGAACATGAGCACCTAGCTATTATGGAGGAGGCACATGGAGGAAGCGCAGTGGACACTATGTAGGGGATGCCACTGCATGCAAGATATTACAAGTATGGGTTATGGTGGGAAACCCTATATCAAGATTGCAAAGAGTATTGCAAGGCATGTGATCATTGTCAATGCCTTGGAAAACTAAGGCGGAGGGATGAAATGCCTTTGCGCCCTATTCCAAGTATAGAGCCATTTGAAAAGTGGGCCATAGATTTTGTAGGCCCCATTTCACTAGCCACGCACATAGGAAAGATCATGCTATGTAATCACTTGCATGATATTATTTGACAAGATGGGTAGAAGCAACACCTACCAAGGATTGTATAATGGCTACAACAACCAGGTTTCTATGGGAAAATATTATTACATGGTATGGATGCCCGTTGAGCTTAACTAGTGATAGAGGTACGCATTTCCTAAATGAGACCATCCAGATTTTACTAGCAGAGTTCATGGTGGCTCATCATAAGACTACCCCTTACCATCCACAAGAAAATGGAACTATGAAGCATTTAATAAAATACTGAGTCATACCCTAACCAAAATTTGTGACATTGGTAGACAAGATTGGGATGAAAAGTATCAATAGTTCTATGGGTGTATAGGACAACCTACAAGAGGTTGAATAAAGCCACACCATTCCAATTGGTGTTTGGCAAAGGTTATCTTACCCATTGAATTTATGTTACCTTCTCTTGCGTATAACACGCATGCAGGAGGATTGGCCGATGAACAAGTGTTGGAGGAAAGGATTGAAAATTGATGAAATTGGACGAGAGATGATCATTGGCTAGGTGGAGTCAAAAGGCTGAAAAGGCTAAACAAAAATCATGGCATGATCACCACATCAAAAAAACAATTTGAGATTGGGTAGATGGTATTGTTATATGATTCTAAGTTTCTGCACCATCCGAAAAGTTAAAGTCCATTGGTTGGGTCCCTATATCATCTCGACATCCTTAATTTAGGTGCACATGCTAGTTGAGAGCGCTGGATGGAATGAGATTACCAGGCCATTTCAATGGGAGTAGGCTGAAGCCCTACTATAAATAAGTCTTCTTGGTGTTTGTAATAAGGTAGTTTTTCCATTTAGTATAAGTTTCCCTTTATGCAATTTCCTTTTGTGTTTCCCTTTCTCGTCATTTGTTCTGTTTATTGTTTGTTTTGCACTTGGCACTGGTAACCACATTACTTTTTGAAGGTTGTGCATGCACAAAGGACCACACATCTATTTTAGTGTGGGGTGGAGTGATGCAAAGTATAGGCCATAATACAAGTTGAACTGGCAGTAGAAGTTGCGGTGAATTTCCCAGTTGATGGATACAAAGCGCACAAGGATGAAGGAAGCACATGGAAGAAGAGGTGGATGAAAAAGGTTGGTGTCAGGATAAGACTTTAGAGAAACCACGTATAGAGAGAAGAAGAAGCATAGGAACAACACAAGGTAGGCGAGAGCAAAAATCAGGTGAAGGGAAGAAGTGCCTTCAGCATTGTTAACACGCGCGTAAGAGTCTTCTATGGATGGATTGTTTACGCCAAAAGGTTGTAGAATTTTTTTGCACAAGATTGGGCATGTAAGTGAAGGTGCGTAAGGTCAGCTTGGTGGAAAAAGTCACATTTAGTACTAAGTATGGTGGTAGGTAAAATAGCATTTAATGTTGAAAAAGAAGGAAAATATATAAATAAGAAGTCGGGCACTTCATTATTTACCTTGCATTTACAAAGAGAAAAGAGCTCTCACGAACTAGGGCATCCAAAGGTGATCTGTGTGAAGAAAAATTTAAGAAATCTAAGAGGACGTGACTAGAGAAGATCCACAAACCAGTAGGAAAGGAGTACACGGGCATGGAGGAAGTTGTTGAGAAGGAAGTTGTTGAGAAGTGCCATCTTGTGGAAGAATTGTTCTAGTTAGGGTTTGGTGGCTAGGGCGGTGTAGGAGGGTTTCTTTACACAAGGTTTTGCATTAGGGTTGGATAAAGTGGTAGAGTAGAGCAAGGAAAAGATGCTTGAAGTGATAACCTAACCAAGAGATGACACCAAAGAAAGCAACCATCTCACCTAAAAATAAGAAGGGCAAGGGCAAGGGGAAGCAAATGACTGCCATCACAAGCACAAATGAAGAGTGGTACATGGAGATGCAATACTCAGATGGGGTATTACTAGGAAAAGAATGGGAATCTCATTTTGGAAGATGACTGTAAGTGACTATAATCACCGCACCAACATGATAGAAAAAGAAATGGCTTTGGAGTTGGTTCACCCAACAAATAAGAGGACACCAAAGGGCATGCCCATCTACAATGACAAAGTAAAGGTTAAATTGAGAAGGCAAGGTTACTAACAACTTTATGAATTACCCTACTTTGGAAAACCTGAGTGCCTCTACCAAGTGGCTAATGGCACATTCACGAAGACCATTTTTATTTCACGGGGCACAAGATGCACATAAATCCCCTAGTTAATTTCCAAGTTCATAGGCCTTATCTATGAGGGGGATAACATTGATGATGACCTAAGTAACAAGGAGGCCATCAAGGAAATAGTTACTACGTATGACTATAAGAAAGGATCATGATACTTTGACATCACAGAGATCCCAGACCCCATGATGAGGATGGCCACATGCTTGGTAACCAAGCTCAATGACCAAGAGAGATGGACTCAAGTGAACAAGGCATGGCTGAATGTATGCTAAAAATATCTAAGGGGACCATCTACAACTTGTCCACTTTCATCATGGATGAAATCATTAGCAAGCACAAGAAGAAGGTGAGAAGATACTATTTGGCAATGTCCTCCTCACAATTGTTTTCTCGAAATCAGAGTGCCTGATGGGCGGAAAGGTTTGTTTGGGAGTACCTAGAAGAGGATCCTCACCCAAAAAGTAGTTTGAAAAATACACTTGTGAGACCATGACACCCACCACTCACAAGGCATGCTTTAGAAAATGGTACAAATACACATGAGGAATGTGTTCGGGGAAGAATGGAGGATTCCAGAGTAGTTACCCATGCTCGTGAAAGGAGAGGCAAAATTTGTAGTATATCAACACTTTTGCATTGGCAAATTTAGGTTGACAGATGAAAACATGGGCCCCTGGTGCAAGCTCCCCTTCTCTTCACCACGTAATACTTCCAAGAAGGGGGGTGAACAAATTCAAAGAGGCCAAGAGACTAAGGTTCGACCTTAGTGAGGTGGATCAAGACCACAGAGAGCTGCATGCAGAAAGTTAGTTTACCCCAAGAAGCATGCATACATGGAGAGATATGTCTCCCACAAGATACAGATGATGAAACTAGTGACATTTCCAATCACTGGAAGGGCATGCAACAAGGATATACCTTCGCATCAGGCCAAAATTTGAAAAGGGCGCATACTTGGAAAATGATGTATCCATCCCTAAGGACCCCACAGAAGAAATAATCCCATGCCAAAGAAGAGGGAAAGAGAAGAGGCATAAAAGCACCAAGTGTTTAGGATACAAAGTGGTAAGCATGCCAGAGACAAGCGCTAAGCCCAAGTACTTACACATGGAGAAAGAAGTCCCTCAGTGAAAGAAAAGACTCTAGAGGAAGAAGTGCCAGAATGACGAAGAACCCATCACCCAGAGAGGTCACTAGAGGAGGAGGAGAAGGAAGCAGAATCTCCTACCAGAAGAAGCAGAAGGTGACAAAGAAAATGATTCGAGGATACAGAGAGCTTGGAGGCCTATAGAGGTGAGAGAGATGATGATGATGAAGATGAACCAGGAGGTGAGGACCATCCTATCTATGAGGTACATGACTCGGAGGAGGAAGGAGAGGAAGAAGAAAATGAGTACATCTTTGTCAAGAGGAAGAATGACAAGGAAGAAGAGGATACTCAGGACAAGGGGGTAAGTGAGGAAGTTACAAAAGAACAAAGGACCCCAAGCCTCACTAAGGAATAAATAGATAGATGAGGCCAGAGAAAGAAGTAGAAAGATCATCAAGACCTAGTAGAGCAAGAGATGGAATGCAATGCAGACCTAGTGATGAAGGAAGTAGAGGAGGAAAGCATAGAAAAGGAATATGGCAAGCATGGGAGGGGATCCTAGTTTGGCTGTGAGCTTTCCTAAGGCCACACGCATGGGGAGAAAAAGTGCAGAGGCATCATAGGTTCAGAGGATGGGCTATATTGATGATCCAAACAAGGTGTTGTGCACATGCTTTCAAAGCACCATACCAATGGAGAAACTCTTGGCTATGGACATCATTTGATGAGGAAGGTGCATACCCTCGATGAGGAAAATGATTTCTTGGGAATTTGAGTCCCACATCGACGAACCAGAATTCAAAGTAAGCCAAGGGGAAATAATGAAGGTACTAGAGTCAAAAGGTGACAACCCCTTGTAAACGCTCAGTGGCTATCAGATGAGAAAATCTGCAATGTGCACTAAACAAGGTTTTGGTGGAAGTAGAGGCTAGACTCTTTGGGAGGAATGACAGGGTGAAGTTCCTAGAGGAAGAACTGAGAGAAGAAGGAAGAAGAAGCTGAGAAAAGAACCAAGGACTTAAAGTGGAGGAGATAATCAGCATGCAAACTAAGGCATGAGTTGAAAGAAGAAGAGAAGGCAAGGGTGCGTGAGGTCTACAAGAAAGTAGAGATGATCACAAATGCCATTTTCTTGAAGCATCCAGATCTAACACCACCAACGAAAGAAGTATGGATCCACCCTGGAGTGTCTAGAGGACTTGACCCATGTCCTCACAATGGAAAGATGACCACTAGCCTTAGATTCTACAGAGGAGGCATCAATGTGCAAAAGAAAAGGAGGACAAGATGAAGGTTGTGGAAATTTTTCCCAAGACAAGAAATTCCTCATGGATGTGAAAAGCCACCTCCCCAAGTCACTGAGGCCACTTATGACAACTACACCGATAGAGATAGAGTGGCGAGCATTCTGTCACCACCCATGAAGCAGAGCTCAAGGAGTTCTAGGAGAAGAACAAGGGGAATAGGGTGGAACATGAAAAATTCTAGCCAAGGTTGAGAAGAAATCGAGGCTATTGAGAGACCTTATGGGCTCAATCAAAAACCGAATGAAAGAGTTAATCCCCGATCACTCAAGGATGGACGCACTTGAGGATTTGGGAAAATAGTTGAGAGGGATCATGGAAATGATGAATACCCAAGGAGAAGGGCTAAGCTTTGAAGAGGTGAGCACCTTAGTTGGTGACCTTTGTCAATAGGCACATAGAGCAAGGTCAATACCTAGAATAAGTTGAGGTAGACTTGATGAAATATTTCCCTCTCCTCTTGTAGAAATAATCATAGTTTCCCCATTCTTTCATTCTTCCCCAAATTCTTCATTCCTTTATTCTTTCTCCAAACTATTCAAGGACAATCATTCTTTATTCTTTGAGAAGGTGTTCCTAGGGAGAAGAATAGGCATAGTGTGGGGTGATGTTGGGCCCCTAAAATATTGGCTAAGTACAAGAAGGTGTGTGGGCATGCAAGGCCTATTTGAAGAAGGGCACAAGGAGAAAGTGCACAAGATAGGGTTTTAGGAGGGTTTTAGTAGAACCAGTGGCACACGCGTGTAAAGGTAGAGAAAAGATCTTGGGACTTAGCCATATTTGGCATATCAAGGAAGAACACGAGGAAAGCATGACCCGACTACACATGCAAAGTGGATAAGGTGCCACCTGACAAACTTGGTGCCCACGAAAGGAATATACCTTGTGATAGAAGATTCTAGAAGGTCATCATGGAAAAGGATGGAGAGCTCGCATATGAAGAAGCATGCTCCCATGGAGGACCACTTGGACACATGGCAAGTGATCTACAACTTCAGAAAGGCATGGTGGTGCTTGATAAGGCTATATATATGAGCACCCGGTAGAAAAAGACACACATGGAGAGAGATCGAGAATTGAAGAGAGGCAAAGCCATGCAGGATAATACTATGAGAGCTCCATAGGTTGGGTTTAGAGGATCTGTAGGAGTATGTTGTATCAAGGGGATGGGTCTGAACAATTTTTTTTTGTACTATGAAGGGCCTAAGTCCAGTTCTGATGCATGACATTGGTCTACACTATCATATGGATATGTGATTTCCTCAGTTAATGTAATGTGGTTATCAACATGCTTAATATGAATATATGTGTGGTTCCAGTTCTACTTACATATGTATGGATCGGTTATATATATATTTCATATGAGTGGGTGTAAACCCTTGTGCATTTATTTTCTATTATGATTCAAATCTATGTTCTATAATGCTTTTCTTATATGAATGAACACATTGGTCTAGAAGCCGTTCTGAGCTCTAAGATGAATGTATGGTTCCTTTCCAATCTATTCACTTAAGTTTTTGTCATAAATAATGCATTCTCACACAACTCACATAACATTTCAACTCACCTTTAAGCACCTACAAGATATCCTTTTCATGCACTTACACCTACATCTAGTTCACTTACACTAAAATTATGTGCCATCCTCTACACATGAACTCAATAGATAGTAATCAGCTTCATGTACACACACAAACACTTATTAATACAAAATAGAGAAACAAAACAAAAAAGTATAACAATGACGAGAAAGAAACAAAGTGAAAGGGAAATCTAATATGAATGACATCTTTGTTGCCTTATTATAAACAACATAAAGACTTGTTTATAGTAGGGATTCAGCCTAATCCCATTGAAATAACTAGGAAACATGGTGCCATCCAGTTCGACATGCGCCTGATTTAAGTATCTTGGTTACTACAAAAGGTCCCAACCAATGCACCTTCAATTTCCCAGGTGGTGTACAAACTTGGAGTCATAGAGAAGGACCATATTTCCAAATTTAAATGTATTATTCTTAATGTGCCTATCATGCCATGCCTTCTATCTCACCTTCTTATTCTTCTAGCTCCAATGTGTAATGACGTGCCTAGATCTAACTGCATTATTTTTTCAATGCTCTCTTCTACAACTTGTTCATCATCAAGTCCTCCTGCACACAATACGTAGGGATGGTAACATAAATTTAACTGGTAGTACTAATTCCATGCTAAACACCAATTGAAAAGGTGTGGCCTTGTTCAAAATTTTATAAGTGGTCCTTTATGCCCAAAGTACAACTGACACTTTATCAATAGGTAGTACTACTTCTACTCAGTACTAATGCTTCCATGCCTAAACATACATTGAAAAGGTGTGGCCTTGTTCAACCTTTTATAAGTGGTCTTGTATGGCAAAATCACAATTGATACTTTATCATCCCAATATTTCCTTCCAACATCACATATTTTTGTCAACATCTATCCCAAGTTTTGTTGAAATCTTTTGTAGTACCATTAGCTTGAGGGTGATAAGCTGTAGTTTTATGGTGTGCTACCATAAAATCTTCCAAAAACTCTAATAGTATCATTCAAGAAATGAATTCCTCTATCACTTGTCAAGCTTAATGGGAAGCCATACCTAATAATAATATTTTCCCATAGAAACCTTGATGTTGTAGTTATAGTACAAATCTTCGTAGGTGCTACCTCTACCCACCTTATAAGATAGTATATACAAGTAATAATATAGTGTGTTCTAGCCCTACATGCAGGGTGATGAAATAGAAAAAAATCAATAACCCACTTCACAAAAGGTTCTACACTTGCAATTGGTCTAAGTGGCATCTCATCTCTATGTCCAAGCTTTCCAAGGCATTGAAAATGATCACATGATTTCACATATTCCTTGGTATCTTGTATAATATTTCCCACCAAAGTCCATCCATAAGAATATTGCGCATGGTAGAATAAAAAATTAATGTCCTCTTGCTATCCTACCATGATCCTCCTCTATAATAGTGTCACACTCATGTTTCAAAACACATGACGACGTAACACTTCATCACGCCCCAACTTGTATAAATCTCCACCAATCAACTGATAAGGTGCTACGTGTATAACAAGTTGATTCTTCTTCAATGTCTTCATTCCTTTAGGATCTTGTCTAGTGCACAAGAATATTGCAAAGTATCCTCTAATTCTATGGGCACATGGTTTAATATAAACAATTGTGCATCCAACATAGTGTCTTCTATGCTCTACACGTCCTCACTAGAATTAATTTGTGATAAATGGTCAAGACTTGAATTTATCTTACCTAGTTTGAAAATAATTGTGAAGTTAAATTCTTGAAACAGATGTATCCATCTATAAATGTGCCCTTGAAAAATAAGTTTTTTGACTAAGTACTCTAGCACCAAATGACTTGTATAAAAATAAACAAGGTTGCCAAGAAGTACTGTTTGAAATTATTTAGCAAGTAGATCATAGAAAATTCCGCACACTCATTGGTTGTGTAATTCTATTCCACGGGTGTCAAATTTCTACTTGCAAAAAAAAAGGATGATCTACAATTCCTTCCCTTGGTTATGCCAATATTGTGCCAATTTCCATGCTAGAGGTATCAATATGGACATGAAATGGTTTATCCCACAAAGGAAAGTGAAAAATAGGTGCGGTAGTAAGCCTCTCCTTCAAGGTTTCAAATTCCTATTGTGCGCATCACCCCAATAAAATTTTCCTTTAGCCTTGAGCAACTATTATATGGGCATGACAATATTTACATAACCTTTAATGAATTTCCTATAGTATTCTGTATATCCCAGAAATCTGGGCACCTCACTTTGATTGGTAGGATCTTATAAGCCCAAGATTATAATGACCTTGGTTGGGTCTACCTATAATCCCTCTTTACAAATGATGTGTCAAAGTAAGGTTCCAAATGGTGTAGCAAAGATGCACTTCTTAATGTTGAGAGAGATGCTCAATTACTTACACCTCTCAAACATAAGCCTCAAATTATCACAATGATCCTAGACCAAGCCATATATGGTCTAATCATCCAGATATACCTGTTAGAATTTGTGAATGAAATCTGAAAGGCTTGCACAACAATGCGCAAGATCACCACTGACACATTTTCCAATCGAAAAGGCATGACTATATATGCAAATCTGCCCCACTCATTAGTGAAATTGGTCTTCTCTTAATATTCCTTCACGATGTGTACATGGTGATAACCTTAAAATCCATTTGTAAAAGAATATATCTCATGCCCAACAATGCCTTAAAGGATTTCTTCTATGAAAGGTGTTAGAAAGGGATCTATGACACATGAAGCATTTAATTCCCTATAATCTACATAGATCCCTATCCTCTCATCCTTCTTAATGTTTGTGACCTTGGGGCTAACCCATTCATATTATTTAATAAGCTCAATTATTCTAGACTCGAGCATTTTATCAATTTTCTTCCTTCATCTTTACTTGCAAATTAGGATTCATCCTATAAGGACTCATTTGTGATCTTGCACACCAATGCGCAAGATCACCACTGACACATTTTCCAATCGAAAAGGCATGACTATATATGCAAATCTGCCCCACTCATTAGTGAAATTGGTCTTCTCTTGATATTCCTTCACGATGTGTACATGGTGATAACCTTAAAATCCATTTGTAAAAGAATATATCTCATGCCCAACAATGCCCTAAAGGATTTCTTCAGTGAAAGGTGTTAGAAAGGGATCTATGACACATGAAGCATTTAATTCCCTATAATCTACATAGATCCCTATCCTCTCATCCTTCTTAATGTTTGTGACCTTGGGGCTAACCCATTCATATTATTTAATAAGCTCAATTATTCTAGACTTGAGCATTTTATCAATTTCTTCCTTCACCTTTACTTGCAAATTAGGATTCATCCTATAAGGACTCATTTGTGATCTTGCACAACAATGCGCAAGATCACCACGACACATTTTCCAATCGAAAAGGCATGACTATATATGCAAATCTGCCCCACTCATTAGTGAAATTGGTCTTCTCTTGATATTCCTCCATGATGTGTACATGGTGATAACCTTAAAATCCATTTGTAAAAGAATATATCTCATGCCCAACAATGCCCTAAAGGATTTCTTCTCCGTGAAAGGTGTTAGAAAGGGATCTATGACACATGAAGCATTTAATTCCCTATAATCTACATAGATCCCTATCCTCTCATCCTTCTTAATGTTTGTGACCTTGGGGCTAACCCATTCATATTATTTAATAAGCTCAATTATTCTAGACTCAAGCATTTTATCAATTTCTTCCTTCACCTTTACTTGCAAACTAGGCGCACAACTTCTTTTATCTTGATATTTATCTCACCTAAAGAAGGATGCACACTTTTTTTTTTTATTAGTGGTAAAAAGAGGGTTAAGGGGACCCTACCCTGTACATCAAGAAAGCTCCATGAGAGCAGATTAAGCCAAATTATAATAACATCAAAACACCATAGTATAAAATTTCATAGTAATAAGGGCACTTAGGAGCCCATATAGTGAAACTAACAGCAACAAAAAACCATAGTGAAACTAACAACATCGAAGGAACTAACAACCAAAGACAGAGATAGTGAAAAAATAGAACACCCCGCACACCAAAGTCATTTGTAGGATTTTTCAAGCCCCTCCAGCACCTTAGCCCATTATTTTGCAAGAGCATCAATATTAATATCCAAAGAGCCTGTGTCTAAACCATTCGAGGTCACCTTCTGTTTCCTTCCTTGACTATCCACAACACAATAAGAATTGGCAAGCTGCCCCAAAGTTTGAAGGTGTAGCAGGGTCGACTTAACAGTCACGATGCTCCATTCCATATAGCTATGGAGGATAGCTTTAACCTGATCCATATCCTTGGTTATGGCCCCCAAGTTGGCCTTTAGGATCTCGATCTCGCCACCCTACCCATTGCTAACAACTTCCTACACCTGCTCCCTCATCTTGTGCTAATCATTAAAAAGAAAATAGATTGAGCTCTTAGTGAGCTACATGTCCCCCTTGAGCTCATCAATATCAACAACCATCCTAGCCAAGTGATTATCCCCTTTGATTGAGCTGACCTAACCCATAGCTTCATAGTTTTGTTCCAATTGAGCGTTTATAGGAGTCAAGGCACCTTGTTTGCTAGACTCACCCTTAATGTTTGGATTAGTGCTCGGGGTTTGCTTAGATTTCAGGTCCTAAAGGTTTTGGGAAACGAACACCTCCACGTCATCCTCTTCCTCGTTGCTATCTAGAGAATCTTCATCATCACTCGAATCCTCCTCCTCCAAATTAGACTTCGAACCATCCGCATAAGCTTCCAAAGCTAGCTTAAGAGCACCACTTTTGTCAATTTCCAGGGCTGCCCTTTTGACAAGGGAAAGGATAAAGACTTGGTGGAGAGGGACATAGATCCTACGTAATTTAAACTATGAAACAGAGGCACATAGAGAATGATACAAGAAATAGGGGAAACTAAAAGCCTACCCCTGTCTAAAATGGTTTAGCATTGGGAGGTGGTAAGCATAGATACATTTGTGGCAACCTTCTAGGGTTAAGAATTGAATTAAGGTGAGAGCCACCTCATCAAATGGTTTAGGTAAATACATTATAAGGTAGCCAACAAAATGGGAGGTGAGATTCTCATTACCTTTAAGAAATAGATTCAGTTCTTCAGAGGCTTCCTTCTTCGGTTTGTAGACCTCCCTCCCCACTACCAAAATGCCCATAAATTTAGCCACTGAATCCACAATGATCTCTAGACTGATCCCTTTCATCTCAAAAATAGCACCTTTTTTGGTCACTTTCCATGTGCTAGCAAAGTCTTTACTGAGATTCTCATAGTGCCCTTCAAATATTTTTAGAAAAGGGGTAAAACCCTTGCTATCAAATAGGGACATAACATTGGGAGTGACCCCAGCGAGGCCAGTAGGGTTCAATCCTAACGATATCCCCACCCATACCGCTAAACAACAAAGGCCTCTTCACAAAACAACCTTTTAATTCACACCGTTTAACTCATTATAACCCCATGGGAATAAGTATTGAAAGTTGTGCAAGAGTTATATGCTCTTAACTACTTCCTGTTCTATCCATTAATAACCAATAATGGCTTCCTTCAGACATCATCAATACCAATGTTAACCTTCTTTGTTTTCATAGGAGAATGGTATGCGTATGCCTTCTCATCCATATAATCCATTGCCTCACACACACCTTTAGTATGGCTAACATTCAAAATTTCAACTTACTCATCATCAATCATATATACAAGTTTACCATTCTCTTATTCTTTCCAAGCGTAACCCATCTGTACCTCTTTTTTCTCCTCAAAATCAAGGCACACCTTGAGATCAGGTTCTCTAAACAACACTAACATGATCTCTTCATCTTTCACGTTGTCCCCTAAAGTAACGTGCACTTCATTATCTGCAATGTTTCATGGACTGGAGGCTTAGTAGAAAAATAATCAAAAGTTTGAATCATACCTATAGTCATCTCTTGCCAATTTTTTGTTTCTCTTTTTAACTCAACATGGACATTTTAGGTGCACACCCATCCGAAAAGTGTGGATTAGAACTTATGCACCCATAGTGATGATGGTAAGTCTTCTTAGCCCTACACCCATGCTCTATCACACTCATGGACATGATATGAAGCTGGATCCTTACCATGAAATTCATAAATGTGCATAGGTGCATTGCTCTAAGTGAACCTGGTGGAAAAGGTGATTCTCACTTCTCACCAATCTAAGAGTTTATCTCTATGTGTTTCCCACTAGCGCATTTCTATCCAACGCAAGGTGTAGAAAAATATATTTCTCCCATCTCCTTCATTCGGCCAATGAATCTCCATGGTGCGTAAGAATGTTTTAGGTTTCCTTTCACCAACATATCTTATACCTAAGATGAGCCTAAATGCCTCACCATGCACATCCTAATCATCCTTATAACTCATATTTTAACTTCACACTTGACCATTTCATACATATGATGTGCCTAGTTATCACAAACAATGCTAGTAGTGCTACTCACAGACTGTGCATCCTCCATCACCAAATCACAATGCCATCTGATTGCTTAGAATGTGAGTGTGTTAAGGCAAACAATGTGATTGGGTAACATGGGTACTATCTCCAAGTTTTGGGACTTGCTACTTGAGATAGACCTCTAGAGAAGGCTGGTTCCTCTTCCTAATCTAGTGAAAGTTAACTCTAATGAAGGAAAACTACCAACTATCTCTATCTAATAATTTCCAAGGGAGCAGGGAGAGAGATAAATAACATGAAAATGAAAGAAACTACTCTAACAGAGGTGATGCACCAAGAAAAGGGAATGGGAAAGACTCTCCAATGTGTAGAAATGAGAAGAAATACTGATTAGAGAGGGTGAAAATAGTTCACAATATAAAAAATCACTTACAACATCATTTCCATGAAAACACAACAATATTTCACCTTGTAAGAGTATAAGGTAGACATAATACACCTGCAAATGAAATAAAGAGGCAAATAGAAAACAATAAAAACATACAACAAGGGAAGAAAACATCCACAAATTTGCATCTACTACTTCATTAACATGCACAGTTCATTTACAAAGAAAGAGAAGGGCTTGGATCAACATGCAAGAATTCCAATATGAAGGCTCTAAAAACATGGTGTTCCAAAAAAAAATGACAGAGTTTTGTTACAAGAATCATCCCCCTTTAAAATGAGAGAACTTTCCAATTTATAGAAAATGAAGGAGAGGAGAGAGAACTAGGAAAAATATGATTTTCCCTTTACACCAATTACAAAGTACTCAAAGTTGGTGGAAATCATGATATAAAATCTCCAAAATTCATCCCACATTGATTTGTAGCTTGCAACATAAGAAAATGGCTCCCCATATTAATTGCATTCTCAACCACTTGAAGTCTCTGTTATGAACTAAATTCATTTTCTCAGAAAAATTTACCCCTGAAACTCCATCAATTTATATATTTATTTATTTTTTTGCATAGATCTCGGAATCATGATTCCAACAAGTATAAGATTGTGCAATTTTGTTAAGAAATGCAAAAGTTATGAGCTTCTGAGCAGAGGTAGTTTGTTTTGAGATTTTACCAGGCTTAGCTTGATATCCACGGACTGAGCAATTAAAATTTCGGTGAAAAGACATTTAAATTATTTCTCCTCATTCCAATGATAAATTTATAGTATATTAAATATCCCACCACTTCTTCAACCACTCAGGATCAACCAACGTTGAATTTGAGACCTAACATGAACATCATTAATTTTTTCAAAACATATACCCATAAACGACCCCGGGTATGTTTTTTGAATTTTCACATAATTAAATCAATTTAATGTTGAAAATAAATAAATTATTCATGTATTAATCTTTGATACCTTTTCGATGATATAAATTTTTCCTTATTTTGGTACCCGAAGAAAAAGTTATGAGCATATGAAGTTTGCACATTAAAAATTACGAATGTGCAAAAAAATTCCCCAGGTCCAAAATATGTGCACTTTGCAAAAAAGTTCCAGGATCCGAAATTTGAGCATTTTGGAAAGGATTCCAGGGCTTGAAAACTTTGATGAAAAGTTTTGGGGCTTAAGAACTTTGAGAAAAAGTCCCCACAGCCTGAAATTTGAGCACTTTGGGAAGAGTTCTCCAAGCCCGAAATTATTTTTGCAAGGTAACTTGCGAGACCATAACTTGAGCTCCCGGATGAATTTTGGGGCAAAATTTTATATGATTTCACATGACCTTTTTTTTTTTTGAATCAATGGTGGTGGTATTAAAGTCTAATTTTAACTTCAAATCCTCCAAATGACCCCAAAATCAACTACAAGCACTTTTAAAACACGGGAATTACAGGTGAATTCTAGATTCACCATTGAAGCTCACTAACCCGCCCAAGTCCATCCTCTTTTTGTTATCTATTTTTACCAGGGGATAAAAATAGATAACAATTTGGTGACCTCGCGGGGACATCTACCTACTAGATGTGTGACCATTTTCTCATAACATCCATTGGGCATGGAGTCACCCGATAAATGAAATCTGATCTTGAACTCAAATTTTTCCCCTTGAGCCCACATGAAAGTGTTGCTTGAACTTAGAAATACATGATGATTTGGAATGCACTTGGGGCTACCATTAAAATTTATTTCCCTATAAATGAATCGCCTCTTGTAATGAATTGTGCAAGATCAACAAACACCACACAACACACTATGTACAAGAGGAAGATCATACATGCCCAAGAGGAAACATGCACAGAGTGTGCACAAGAACTTCTTCTGCTGAAAACAAACCTACCTAATCTACTCTAACTAGAGGCAAAGGAGGCTAAAAAAACATAATAGTTTTGATAAATAACTAATCTTCCTTATAATTTGAGACTATGTAATTAGTTTGAAACAATAAAATCACATGAGGAAGTGCAAACATGATCCAAAATTTTCTTTCATCAAAGTATTAGCTATAAAAATAACATATACCTCCTCAAGTTACTCTCGTATTTGAATGGAAGTGTTGAGAGACCTTTGGGACTCTGAAACTCTTCCTCATGCTCTAAAGTGAGCATAACCGGTGGAAACTCCTTCCTTGGCTCTAAAGAAGCCAAATATTTGATGGGGCACGGTTTGATCCTTTTGATTTTCCCATTTCTATGAATCTCAATCAAGTAGTTGGGATCTTCATGTAGAATTTCTTCCTAAATGGGGTTGTTTGAAAGCTGATTTGGTTCTTGTTTTGCTTCCTCTACAAAAAAATTGTTTCCATCTTTATGGCTACTAATTTTGCACTTTTTTACCATGTATTTCCTCATTCTTTATTCCATCTTGATCCTCCATCAAAAGTGAAGCAAGTTCTCTAGACATGCAGAGAAATGAGGATCATTGCATTCCTTGAAGACATCTTGCTCACTTTCAATAAAATCTTCCTCGAGGCCTTGGGTTTCAATAGTGTTGAAAAAAACTTTCTCCTCTTCCCCAACTCTGCCAATATGATTTTCCTTCAAATATTCCAACTCTGTATGTAACGCTTAGCTCCTTTTTCAACAGAATTTGAACATTCTCATCCTCCCAATCTAAATCATACGAATCTTAAACAGATATGGAATTATTTGAATTGGTTGGAGAAGATGTATAAATAAGGGACTGCTGATTTGTTTCATGTCCTTGGAAGAGATGTTTGATGCTCACAAGACCTGATTTGATCAATTGGAGAAGCCAAATGACCCTCCAAAACATGCTCCAAACTTTCTAATGTGCACTTTCCAAAACAACTGCATGGTTTTTCCTGAAGTCTTGTTGTTTGGAGTGTTGCATGGGTTGTTCCTTTTCTCCAAAAGCATAGAAACATCCCTTTCCACCAACCTCATAGGATAACTTTATCTAGTAAGGGTTGGGTAGAAGCTAGGGACAACATTTGGGATACCACAACTTTTGGAAATATTAGTGCAAGGTTTCGTGAAGTTGGGTAGTTCTCTAGGTGGAGATGGGAGGGATTTTGGTAAAGCTTGGGGAATGCTTGGGCATAAAAAACTTGTGAAACATCAAATGATGGATAAGGAAGCAAAGGAGCTTCCGATTTTGGCAAGGAATGATGGATTTTTCATTTTTGCACATGGAGAAGGAAAATATGAGGTGGTGAGAAATAATTGCATAAATGGAGATGGGTTTTCTTTTTCCAGCCTGAATGAGAATCTCCTCAGCTTGGGATGCAATAACAAAAGCTTTAGGAATATTGCTACCTCCTAATGACTTAATCAATACAACTAAATCAACATCAAAGGATCTCAAATAATAAAAGAATGTCATACCTTGTGAGGGTATGAATTCTTGAGGAATTCTATGCCATGTCCTTATGAATTTGAGGTTGAAATAAGGAATAACCTCCATTAAATCCCATATATCTTTCTGAGAATTTGTGAGACAAATGGCATCTGCATCCTCCTTGAACTGATTATGTAGTTTTTTTCCCAACTGATTCCATGTGGAAATGGATTGTGGAGCCAAACCATTGTACCAATCTTTTGCTTTGCCTTTGAAAGATGAAACCAGAAGTCTAAGGAAAACATTCTCCTTTGTGACATCATGAATGGCACAATGGTTGAAATATCTTGAATGTGATCAATAGGGGATTGATCTCCATTTCCATAGAAAAGGGGTAGATTTTTCAAGGCTATTTTAAAGATAACATATAATTACTACAAATGGAGTGGACTAGAACTGAAATGAGTGAATGGAAAATATCTTTGGAGTGCCATGAATGAAGTGGAAACATTAAAATGAATGGAAGAAAAATGGAAAGGTCTGCAACTAAGATAATGGGTATTTGAATTAGTGGAGTCACCAGATATGCTTGAAACTTGCCTCCAAAGGCTGAGATCTCACTAAGATCACATAAACCTTTGAGATGAAGATGTAGACTAAGATACACACCTGTGAAATATATATCTTTCATCTGCTTGTCCCCACTCTGGGCATGCAAGAATTGTTATCAACTAGTGAAGGTTAGAAAAAGGCTTGAATAATGTTGCTTAAAGTGGAACATGTATAAAATATGAAAATATAACTTCGTGATGTCCCACCGAGTGTGTCGAACTATTATCAAGCAATGGAAGTATGCAACAATATTGATTTTGCTGGAATGTAAACTTTTACCTCTATGTGATGTCCCACCGGGTGCTAGAAATGTTATCACAAAATCAAAAACCCTCTGATTGCTTAACATGTGAGTGTGTTAAGGAAAATAATGTGACTGGGTAACATGGGTACTATCTCCAAGTTGTGGGACTTGCTACTTGAGATAGACCTCTAGAGAAGGCTGGTTCCTCTTCCTAATCTAGTGCAAGCTAACTCTAATGAAGGAAAAATATTAACTATCTCTATCCTATAATTTCCAAGGGACTAGGGAGAGAGAAATAACATGAAAATGAAAGAAACTACTCTAATAGAGGTGATGCACCAAGAAAATGGAATGGGAAAGACTCTCAATGTGTAGAAATGAGAAGAAATGTTGATTAGAGAGGGTGAAAATAGTTCTCCACAATCTAACAACAGCACTTACAACATCATTTCCATGAAAACACAACAATATTGCACCTTGCAAGAGCATAAGGTAGACACAATACACCTGTAAATGAAATAAAGAGGAAAATGAAAACAATAAACACAGACAAGGGAAGAAAACATCCACAAATTTACATCTATTGCTTCATTAATATGCATAGTTCATTTACAAAGCAAGAGAAGGGCCTGGATCAACATGCAAGAAGTCCAATATGAAGGCCTATAGCACAATGGTGTTCCAAAACAAAAATGACAGAGTTTTGTTACAAGAATCATCCCCCTTTACAAATGAGAGAACTTCCCAATTTATAGAAAATGAAGGAGAGGAGAGAGAAGCAGAAAAATCAGATTTTCCCTTTGCACCAATTAAAAAGTACTCAAATTTGGTGGAAATCATGATAAAAATCTTCAAAAGTCATCCCACATTGATTTGTAACTTGTAACACAAGAAAATGGCTCCCATGCTCATTAATTGCATTCTTAACCACTTGAAGTCTTTGTTATGAAATAAATTAATTTTCTTAGAAAAATTTACCCCTAAAAATCCATCAATTTCTATATTTCTTGATTTTTTTGTAGATCTCAGAATCAGGATTCCAACAAGTATAATATTGTGCAATTTTTTAAGAAATGCAAAAGTTATGAACTTATGAGCAGAGCTAGTTTGTTTTGAGATTTTTGCTAGGCTTAGCTTGATATCCACGGGACTGAGCAATTAAAATTTTGGCTGAAAATATATTTAAATTATTTCTCCCTCATTCCAATGATAAATTTATAGTATATTAAATATCCCACCACTTCTTCCACCACTCAGGATCAACCAACGTTGAATTTTGCAGACCCAACATGAGCATCATTAATGTTTTCAAAGCATGTACCCAGAAATGACCCCGGGTATGTTTTTTGCAATTTCACATCATTAAATAAATTTAATGTGGAAAATAAATGAATTATTCATGTATTAATCTTTGATACCTTTCCAAAGATATAAATTTTGTTTTATTTCGTTACTCGGAGCAAAAGTTTGCAGCCTAAAGTTTGCACATTAAAACTGTGAATGTGCAAAAACTTCCCCAACTCCAAAATCAGGCACTTTGCAAAAACATTCCGAGATCTGAAATTTGAGAATTTTGGAAGGGATTTGGGGCTTGGACACTTTGATGAAAATTTCCAGGGCTTAAGCACTTTGAGAAAAAGTCCCCCAGCCCGAAATTTGAGCACTTTGGGAAGAGTTCTCCAAGCCCGAAATTGTTTTTGCAAGGTAACTTGCGAAGGCCATAACTTGAGCTCCCAAATGAATTTTGGGGAAAAATTTTATATGATTTCACATGAAAACGACCTTATAAATCCAATGGAGGTGGTATTAAATTCCAATTTAGACTGAAGCTCCTAAAAATGACCCTGAAATAAACTAAAAGTGCTTTTAAAACATGGGAATTGCCGGTGAATTCTAGATTCACCATTAAAGCTCCGCTAACCTTCCCAAGTCCATCTTCTCGAGTTGTCTATTTTTATTGGGGAAAAATAGATAACAATATCTTCTTCACTCAAAGGCTAAACATAAGGATATACCTTCTTATCAAACATAGGTATAATTATGCACTCGTCTTTGTTCTCAAAACTAATGTATCTCTTGTTAAAACACAAATCAACATTGTTTGCATACCACCAGAGCTTCCCAAATAATGCTAGAAAGTTGTCGATTCTGCAAGCTCCAATAAATCAAAGTCCCCAATAAACTTGGCTCACTAAATGATAATGGATGCATCCTTTAGTACCCCAATAGACATACCCTTAGTTTTGTTTACCATATACAACATGTTGGCTAGATTTTCTGCATAGCATAAAACCTAGGCAGTCATGAGATAAATCTCCCTCATTTACCGGTGAGGCTCCTGTGTCAGATTTTTCAATTAAAATATGCTAGTATCTATATGGGGTTTTACTTTAACTATTCATCTCATGAACCATAGTTGTATAGTTCTGCAAGTAAGCAAGCAGCTGTTAAGAAAGAAAATATTTAAAGAAGAAGGGAATTATATAAACACAGGGAAGAAATGGGGAAGATGTGCATCCCAATCAATAGATAACAGAGTTGATTACATGCACATAGAAGAAACCAATAGATATCAACACACAGAATTATAAGCAAAGGCAGCTCTAGATCTAGATCTAAAATAACACAAAGTTTATTAAAAGATCTAAGATAAAAAGCTAGAAACACAATGCACTGTGACACAAAGTTCTCTAGAAATCTGCTCCTTTATATTCCTTTGCTTCAAGTGGCTCTCGGGGTTTCAACACAAAGTCTGGAACACAAGAATGCTGCTTACAAATTCTGATTTTTAACCCATAGGTTCTTCCTCTACTTATAGAATGTAGAGGGGCAATTACAAGTTGGAAGCTTTTAGTTGAACTGGCACATGTGGAAGTTGGAAAGGAAACAACTGGCAATCTCCCTCCTGGAATTCCTCTTTGCATGACATGCATGACTTGCAAATAAAGATAGAACCTTCTATTTTTCATGTCTAGCCACCTATTTCCAAGTAGTTGACTTCTTCAAGTAATGGATTTTAAACCAATCACTTAAGTTTTATAATTTAATTGATTGCTCAATTACTTTGTCGGAGGAAATAAGAGAAAGAAGAAGAAAGAGGAAAGCTACACCTTGTCCTTTTTCCTATTCTGCATGTATTTAGTAGTTGATTATTTTTCCTTTGATTCTCACCAAACCGGATCTCGGAAGCGGCTAGATCTCGGAAATGGATGGATTTGGAAAGCTACTTTGGATCTAGAAAGTGGATGGATCTGGAAGCAAGTGAATGTGATTTTCTTGCAGGTGTTTCCTTTGACATGTCTTCCTTCTTATCCTTGAAGCTTTTGAAGTTATTCTCTAAATACATGCATCGGTGTAATTTTCACCATAAATAAATCATCATTTTTATTTTTAATTGCATATGAGCAATTAAAAATTCTAGAAAGCACTCCAGGTGAATGCAAATTCAATGAAGGCTTAATCGGAAGATTGGGAGCACATGCACAAAGTCTTGGAAGGAATTTTCTACGCATTAAATTCCTTTATCCATTTTAACCTTGTTGACTTTTATTCATGCTTGGGCACCAAAATTGGGTGAATAAATATTAATAAATGTTATTAAATGCATTATTATTCACCCAAGGTGGGCCACACTTTTGGCACGGTGAATTTTATTTTTAAAAGTCAATTTCCAATGGGATTATTCACCCTACACCGCAGCTCCAAAAATCCCATGATCCACTTAAGTTGTTTGACTTTCATAATGTGATTATTTACCTTACAAGGCAGGTAATAAAATCCCATCAATGTCTTAAGTGATTTTTCTTTTATTTCACAATGGGAATTTTTACCTTGCAAGGCAGGTAAGAAATTTCCACTTGCCTGCTGCCTCTAATTTTCCCATTGTGACTTAAGTGGCGTTACTTCCATGGGAAAAAGTACCCTACTAGGCAGGTACAAAATTTCCACCTACCTACTACTTCCAAAAATCCCATGATTCACTTCAAACCCTCTTTTTCCAAAAATGTGGCTTGCCCAAAAGAAGCTTTTTGTGCACGACTTCATCTTTTCCGAGAGAACCAGACCTCCGATGGCGAATTCCTTCTGGCACAATGTGCATAGGTGATCTCTAGATACTCCAGAAAAGAATTAGGCCAAACTGGAAAAGGAATTGATCCAGAGAAATTTCACAGAAAACGAAATGGGAAAACACAAAAACACAAAACGTTGCCAGAAGTCACAAATAAAGCCCAGGATTCATTCCTGGTTAAAACCCTACTGGTATATGGGAAAATTGACATGTACGATCACAACAGGTTAAACCAGAGCACAATTTACCTCAAATGGGGCTCAAAATAATTAAATACAAATTTCTGCAGTAAACCCCAACGACAAAATATAACAATTTTGGGCATCTGGGTATTTGGCGAAAATGGCTAATATGGCTCCTTGGGAATATCTTGACACAATACAAAAAATTTCTGGCAATAAAAACACAAAATGACCCATTATTTTAAAAAACAATTTTTTTACATAGGGTAGTCCCAGTTTCGAGTGAAATGGGGACACCACAACACATTTGAAGATGGCATGTAATGTCGGCCTTCCCATTTGATTTCATGCTTCGAGAGTCAACACATTTATTTTTGTGTTTGTATCTATCAAGATATTACTTACTAACCAACCATCAATTATCGCATCAAGTGTGATCTCCTTGTAAATGTGGTGGTAGATTAACATGAAGTATTTGCCTCTTGTGCTCAAATCCAGTGTACAATACCTTTTCTCAAGCCATTCTCCTAATAGAGGAATTATATTCTCCTAATGTAACATATTACATACCTCCTTTTAGATCATCCACGTCCTTCATCGTGAAAGCTCAACATTCTTTACATGTTCTCTTGCGAGCACATGCACTTTTAAGCACTATATTACATCCTGTAGATCTCTAATTACTCCCATGGTATCTTGATAGAATTCCTTATGATGCGCCATGTCTGGATACTTAGCATGTATTACTTCCTCCCTCATAATGAGAGGTTTATTCTTCAGAGGTTTAGACATGCGTGTTGCATCGGTGCATGTTGTAACCAATATGGGTTGTAATTATGGATCAGTCATCTTCTTAGGCATCCATTGATCATAATTTACATGTTGTACCTTGATCATCTTGACGCCCTTGTATTTCTTCTTATTTTTACTCATGTGCTCATATAACTTCAAGAAATCCTCTAACTTGTGCAGCTTCTCACACCATGAGAAAGCTATATTCTAATGAAAATCCCACTAGTAATGATAAGGTGACCCGCAAGTATACAAATTTCCTCTAGTAAACCTACCTCTACCACCACCGTGACCTCGACCATGATATCCTCCTCGGAAGCCTCCATTCCTATTATCTCCATGGTTGTGCCATTCATTATTTTTTCCTTCCTTCTCATTGGATCTACTCACCAAACTGGTCCGACACACTCTGTTTCAATGGCTTCGTGGATGTGATCAATAAATCTATAGTTAACAGTGTCATGAGTGTGGGACTTACAAATTTTACATTACAAGGACACCGTATTTTGGAGCGCGTGCTACAAATGAGGGAAATCCCAAACATCATGATTTAAGTGAAAAACTTCACAATATAGTAGTAACACGCACACTAACTTACATGGGTAGCTATATTTAATATGTCCCTCCACTTCACAATCTGTGCATCATATTCCACTACGTGAATCATGTGGTGAGTTAGTATAAACTTCTCTAACTATTTTTCCATAGTTGCAATCTATGCCTCTAAGAATGGGCTTACTCCAGTATCAACACTTCTAACAGCCTCAGTGCGTAAAATGATTTCCAAAGCCTCGTGTGGATCCACATATGTCTTGTGAGAGAGGGCTCTTTGGAAAGGAGTCAACAATCCTCCAAAAACCACTATGCATGTTGACTAGGATGAACATCATAAGAAAACTTAGAGAACAAAGTCTTAAAATGTGCGTCATACTCCCTCACACTTTCAGCTAAACCCTGCTTGATATCCTTGAGCGTGCTAATGCTCTATTGCTCAAATTCTAGAATGTAAAATTATGTCGAAATGTAGAACACAAGGAATAATAATCCCCCATAGTCTATGTGGGTCATACTTCCGTACTAACTATTTACACACCCTTGCGTAGTAGTAGTAAAAATGACCAGCCTTCCTATCTAAGGTTTAAATATCCTTAGTGTGTCATAGAATTTCACACTTATGCATGTGTTACGATGCATCTTCAATACCCCTATAGTCCGGTACACAGAGAGACATATCCTAGTAAATTTGAGGTGTTGGCTGGAATGGTTGCTGATGTGGTGGTTAGTTTGGAGGTGGTTATGGTCCTTATCCACTAGATCTAGAACCAAAAACTCCACCAATATTTCCTCCCGATCTGCTGATCCTCCCCAGCCCCTTACTATGGGTCATTGGGACTAGTTGACATACTTATCTCCTAATTGTGGTACTCGGATGAACACTAATAGTATGTGTGCTCACAACTTTTACTATAGTACTTTCAATAGTCTATGTGCCAACATTTTGTCCTGATGATGCACCTAAAAACAACCTTGCAATCAAACTCCCAAATAATGGTGTTGACTGTGTTGGCATGGGTGCACTATTTACCTTATCTCCGAATTTTTCACAAAGTGATATCTACTTGTCTCTGCTTGTTTACATGCAATAGCCTACTTCTCAATGAATACCTCTAGATTTGGAACACCAAGCACAAGGGCTAGGTGGATATGTGGGATCATATGTGCACATGTGGTCCTTATGCTCTCTTATGACATGCTCTCATCCGAAGTCGAAGGGGACTCTCTCATGTGCTTGATCAAATTTGGGAGAGCCTAATGATGTGCCTCCTTGTCTTCTACAAGAGCTTTAAAAAAATTAATGATCCATCATCCTCCTCAACTTTAGTTCCTCCTCAATCTTCCTTTGTTTCACCATTTCCCTCTCTCGTGCTTCATTAAACTTGAGTCATCTTTCCTCTCTCTCATTTATGTCGTTAGGTCCTCCATATTTCTCCACACTTGCTCATACCCCTACGCATGGTAGGGGTTTATCTAGCCATCGGAAGGAACTCTAAATCTAGTTTTATTATCAAAATATTGATTGATAACGATATGATGTGCAAGTAAGATCCTCCGGCTCGTATAAGAACCTAAAATCATACTCCTCAAGACACAAATATGTAGAAATAACATAATCCAATGTATAATTACGCAATACTCCAGCCCACCAATAATCTACAACTCTAGTCCACTCCACATCTACATCAATAAGATTTTGGTAATCCTTTTATGTCCAAAGTCTTAGTCTATATCCCCAAAACTTTCCTAATGCATATGTTTGTCGTCCCACTAATACAACTCTACTAGAAATAAGTTGAAGAACATCTCATAGAGCTCATGATAAAGGTTATCTTCTACCCAACGATGTGCATTGAAATTAGGTCCAGTGATATATATCTTCCTAAACCGATCGATAATCCTCTACCCAAATTTCAATGCTCTCCAGAGTCAACCGATACGCCTTATGGAAGAAACATCCTAGAAAACAACTTGAAAATAGTTCTCGACAATGGAGCCAAAATGTAGTCTCTTATTTCACCTAACTACTATGCACACTGACACCTCATCAAGAAATATATGAACGCTCACCCAAAGTGCGCAAAGCTACCAAGTCCCTCCTTTGTGTTGCTTGTCAAGATGTTAGCATGTAGATACATGATGATAGATAACCAAGTGTTCATTTAATCATAAGAACTCATTACATACATTCAATTGGAAACACACATAATAAAGAAACATACAGATCATATAAAAATTAAGATCAATTACACCATGTAGTCACCATATTCAGATACATCAATTACCGAATCCATCCTCCATATTCCATCATAAATAAGTCTTACATAACAAAAGCTGAATACATAACCATAACTAGGTGTTGGAACATGCATGAGCATCAAACCCTAATCCATAACCTTAAAAATACTCTCAAAGACTCGGATATGACCAACAAGACATGATACCAAAACAAAGACATACAATATATATATATATATATATATATATAGGGTGGGGACTTTCCCTTCACTACTTATGCACTCAATAAAATAGACTACATGCCTAAAATAGCCATGCGTTAATAGTTGTATGCTTTTACAATGGAGATAATAATAGATTATCCTATAAATAGAAATTTCTTTAATCCTAATAATAGCTTGATCCATGCATGAAATTTCAACTTCACTTACATGTGCTTTATCCTAAAATATACTTTCCTTGGCCCTCAAGTCATCCTACTTTTATCCTTTGCGTGATCCGTACTCCAACTTCTATTTTTATCTTGTGACTACAAAATCAACTAAGTACCGAGTCCTATCTTCTTGGGCTCATGCCACCTCAATTGTACCTTCATGTGCACAGAGGATCCCCACTTGCGTGCCTAACTCCTCCGCATGCTCTCTATACTTAACCATTTCTTCCAGTCCAACAAGAACTGATTTAAGTACCTCCAATAAAGCATCTGTAAAAACAAAAACTCTCCCAAAGGGAACTGTAAGAATATGTGCTAAAGTCAAATGCTCCTTGAGTAGCTGAAAGGACTTCTTCCACTTCTTTTATTAGATGAACCTCTTCCCTTTACACTAAAGGGAAGTGATATGACATGCAATCCTTGAGAAGACTGATTAAATTTATGATATTACCCTTCCAACCCCATGAAACTCCTAACCTCTATCACTGGTGGTGGGGACAACAATCTAAGATAACATGAATCCTCAAGGGATCTATTAAGATACCCTCGCTAGAAATGATATGACCCAAATATTGAATCTCTAACTAGAAGAAGGAACACTTATGTAAATTCCCAAAAATATTTTGCTCCCTTAAAACTTGTAAGACCTATCTCAAATGTTCCTCGTGCTCCTCCACTGAGTGTGAATATATCAAAATATCATCAAGAAACACTAATAAAAAATGATCAAAAATTTCTTGAAAACCCCATTCATGAGGCTCATAAAAACTGTAGGTGCATTAGTCAATCCAAAGGGAACCACGGTGAACTTGTAATGCCTATAACGAGTCCAACATGTTGTTTTTCAGATTTTTCCTCGCAATCCATAGCTAATAGTACCATGATTTAAGATAAATATTTGAGAACACTCTGGATCCCCACATCAGATCAAATAAATAATCTATCCTCAAAAGGGGATAATGGTTCTTCACCGTCACCTTGTTTAACTACCTAAAATCAACACACAAGTGAAAATATTCATCCTTCCTCTTCACAAAAATCATAGGTATGCCCCAAGGGGACACACTAGGGTAGAAAAGACCCTTCTCTAACAAATCCTCTAATTGAATCTTGAGATCATGAAGCCCAAGAGTTGTGATCCTATACAAAGGTGCTTGAGAAATTGTAGCTACACTTAGTACTAGGTAAATTGTGAAATCCACCTCTCTACATGGTAGAAAACTAGGAATCTTGCTAGGGAACACATCTGCATATTCTCTCAAAATATGATGCTCATCAATTCTCGACCTATCATTGGGTCTGTAATGACATACATCTAATATCCCTTATGCATGCTCCACTTGAGTTGCATTGTTGAAATCATACACAAGGAAACCAATGTCTTAACTTAGTGATCACTACTAAAATACCCAATTCATCTTGGAACTTAATGATTTTGTTTTGATAATATACCTTGGCTCGATCAAAATCCGGACAATCTATATTGAAAAATACCTTGTACGATCCCAATGGTAATATGTGAAGGTCTAAAATGGTGGAAACCACACCAAGATAAAGTGTACAACTCTCCACATAGGTGTCCACGATGATTTTGGATCTAGTAGTTGACTCTACATGCCATCTATTTGAATACCTAGAATCCACCAAATCACATTGGTCCAATATAATGGGTGAAATAAATAAATCAAAAACACCATAATTACATAATATCAAAACAAAATACCTCTAATGATATTGTTAACACAATAAAGTAGCACTCTATGATTTGTTCGTGGTTTAACCATATACTTCTTGAGTAAGGAAAACACTTTTTAATAATTAAGGCCCCAGTGAAAATAAACATCTTTCTTAAGAAGATGGGTGAAGGAATGAAATTTATCTCGTAAGTTGGGAGATAAATCTATGAATGGATTAGATCTTGCCTTACAAGCTACACAAATTCTTAAGGTTCTTGGGAGGAGACATTTCTATAATAATAATGACCTTTACTGGGTCCACTTTAATTCCTCTTTTAGAAACTATGAAGCCCAATAACTTACTTGAAATCACACCAAAGACACACTTCTTTGGATTGAGCATGACCTTATAATCCCTTAATCGTTGAAATATATGATGTAGGATATTTGGATTTTCTGTTCTATTCTTAGATTTTCCGAGGATATCATCAACATAATCCTCCATAATATCATGTAATATGTCATGGAAGATGACAATCATAGCCCGTTGATACGTTGCACCTACATTAAGGCCAAAAGGCATGACTTGATAACAAAATGTACCCCAAGGGGTAGTGAAAGCGCTTTTATGTTAATCCTTTTTGGTAATATTTATTTGATTATAGCTAGAGATTCCATCCACGAGGATAACATTTCATGACCAAAGTGGTATAATTGATGGTCATGTCAATGTTGGGAATAGGAAAATCATATTTAGGACATGCTTTATTAATGTCTCTAAAATCTATGCAAATTATGATCCCTTATGGCTTTCAAAGGTGAATAAGAACTATGTTGGAGATCCAATTTGAGTATTTGGAAGGTCCGATAAAACCAATAACTAATGATTTCTCTAGCTCTTCCTTGAATAAAAGAGAAATTTGTGGATGCATATTTCTTAAATTTTTTTGATAGGTTTTGCATTCATGCACAACTAGATTGTGCACTACTAAAGAAGGATCTTAGCCTGACATGTCCTCGTATAGGACCAAGTAAATATATCCACAAATTCTCTAAGGAGAACAATAAAGGTTTTCTGCTCTGTGTTTGAAAGAGAATCCCTAAGTTTAATGATTTTAGGATCTTCTTTTATACCAAGGTTGACATCAATAGTCTCCTTAATTAGTAACTTAGAACCATCTTCCATACGTGTAGGATCAAGAGGAGATTACATTCTTCCTCTATTGGTGTTTCCGGAAGATGATCATTAATTATTATCCATTTTAGATTTATTACATTGTTTATCCGTAAGTGTCTTAAAGAGGTTTTCACTATAGGATTTGGATTTATTATTATTTGGTTTACTTGAAGATATTTGAACCTCCTTTTCTCTTTGTTAACCAAAAACTCACTTCCTCATCGAAGTAGGCAAAGACATCAAGGTCAATAAATAAACCTTTCTTATGATCTCCGAAAGGAATATCATCTTGAATTCCCATGAACTCTCCAATAGCTTCCTCATTATGAAAAATATCTATTGCTATGTTTCATTGCTGGTCCCAATTAGTGAGGGATGGATGAATAAGATTTATTTTAGAGATAGAGGGGGATAAGGTTAAAATAGCCATATCAGGAAATATGTTTTTGGAGGAAAGGTATTCATAAAGTCTACAAAAGGACTTTGTTTCACTATTGTAACCGGAAGAACTATACTCACGTTTAAAAGAGGTTGCATCAACTTCTATAGGATGAGACCCATATGGTTGAATATCGACATTGTACCTTTCCATTTTCTCGTCTTCGTGAAGAGGTTCCCACAGAGCGTTGTTTATTGATGCCACATTCATATCCTTGATATCCCATGTCATACATCATCTTGTTAGGAATGACATATTTAGGGATTGATAGTAAGAGGCCACCATTTCATCAAGATATTGGTATGTAGAAGTGTTTACTAATCTTTCATTAGCTAAGATACCATCATTGGTAAATCTATCAAGAGTTCCAAGAATTTTATCTCTCTATGGTTGAAAGTTAATCCTACCACATGTTTAGGAGACAATGGAAGATTAGACATAAGAAAGGTTTGATGAAGGTCATATTTTCCACACCAAGATATGAAGGATTTTCATTTCCCATGAAGCAAAAGAGGATATAGAGGTAGAAGTATTACGTTCATTTGGTTGAAGTACATCGTGGTCTATGCAAGAAGCAAGGGTTTCTAATTTTAAGTCAAAGCAACCAATTCAAGAGAGAAGGAAATTCATAGGTAGCCTAATAATAACCAACCAATACTCTGTAATTAGCAAATGGTTTTGGGTCACTAGGAATGGTAAGTTCTTGTCCTTTGAAATGGAGCTTAATACACTAATGAAAAGTGTAAGGAAATATCTACATGACATGGATCTATGGGTGAACGATGGGGATGTTATAAGGAATATCTAAGTCAATTATGTGAAATCTTATATCCTACATGATAGGCCCAACTTCAATAGACAAGGTAATGATTTCAAATGATTGTTGCTTAGAATTGTCATATGTCTTGATATTTATCACATGAGGTTATAGCTCACATGTAATATGTCCTTATTGTTTCACTAGTTTTACTATGTAAATATTAAGACCAGATCCGTTGTCCACAAACACCTTTTTGATATTCTTATGAGTAATAATCACTTCTATATATGGGGGCAAGTTGTGTGTTTGATTATCTATGGAATCTTATTTTGGCTAAAATATGATATGTTCATATGGAGCGATTTGTGCAAACAAGGCTTAGAAGTATGAAGCGTCAACGTTAGAAGAACTCTTTATGCTTGGAGGGCATTATAAAGGATATCCTTATGAAATATATATATCTTGAGAAAGTCTAAGATAGAAATATTGGCAGTTGTATTCTCAAGATGTTTTAGGAGATCATAATGAACATCCAAAGAAGTAAACAAAGGGGGTCCTAAGATAGTAATACGGGTGTTTCACGTTGTAATGACACACTCCTAGATTTGATTATGATGGTATGGATGTGGGTGTTAATGGGATGGACATAGTTAATAAGAGAATCAAAGGATTGGAATTTTGACTAACAACATGGTTGGTACTCTTTCCTTGAGAGTACTAACCTTGACCCGACTTCTTTTCTATATTTTAATGCTCGTGGAATGGTTCCTTATATATTACCAACAATTTGTTAGATGTTTTAGAGGAATATTTTACATCAAGCTCAATGTCTCCTTGATCTAGGAGATCTTGAATGAAGTTTTTAAGATTCATACATCTATCCATAGCATGTCCTTTAATAAAATGATACACATAATATTCATGGTATTTGTACCATGATGGTTTAGGTGCATCTTTGGAAAAGGGTGTTGTGGTGGGGAATGTGACCATGTTGGATGAATCCAATTGTGTTAAGATAAACAATATTGAATCTGTGAGTGGAGTGTATTCCCTACGTTTCACTGTGGATTTAGACGACACATGTGAGAGTTTTAAGTGTAGATTGATTTGAACCACTTGGACATGCTTGGAATGATTCCATCTCCTATGAAATTTTTATTCTTGTTAAATAATTTGGATTTGTCATTAGGTTTTGAGTCGTAGTTGTCTCTTTGAAAGGGTTTTATAACCCCTTTAGTGAGTAAAGATTTTTCAATTGACTACCTTTTTTATGACCTCTTCGAATGTGCTAACACAATGCATCTGCAAGTGGAAGGATATCTCAGGGTGTAGGTTAGGTACAAAAATGCTAACAATATTTTTCTCTAATATAGAGAAAGGAAATGACTAGCTAACCCTCACCATCATTGTAAGAAACCAATGAATTTCTCATTGTTTCTTTGTTTTACGTTACAAAGGTCTATCATAGTGATATCACTTTCCATGTTGAATGAAAAGTGGTGAAAAAAATTCTCAACTAAGTCTGAAAAGTTAGTGATGGACCCTGGGGAGATGAAGGAACCATTCAAGTGCATGGCCTCCAAGACTCCTAAGAAATAAGCAAATAAGGTAATTATCATTGTATGTAACCTCTTGAAAAACCATGAAGAAGTCCTTGACATGATTGTGAGGATCACATTATCCCCTATATTTATCGAATTTAGGGAAATCAAATCTTGGTTGGAAAGGAGTATGCAACATTTCCCAATCGAAAGAAGAAGACTAAGAAGATATTTTAACGTCTGGGAGGCTACCAAAGATAGCCTATGGGACAAAAAAATCTTGTTGAATATCTTTTGGTATTCAAATATCTTGTTAGTGAGATCATAGTTACGCCCTTGGTTATTTTCATGTAGAACAATGAGGGAGTCTTTCATATACTATCATTTTCGGTAAAAATTTGGTCAGTGATGTCATGGCTGATATATACATGTGGCTAGATTTGGATTGCCACCACGATTTTTAATATAGCTCTCAACATAAGTTACCCTAGGTTTTTCAACCCTAGGAGCTCTATCCTTGTCTTGATGGACATGAGAAGCTAACTTTGATATCTTCCAACTAAGGGCTTCCAATTTTCATTGCATAGTAATGTTCTCATTGTGAGTCTTGTGCTCTTCTTCCTTGCATAGGGGAATCTCATCCTCTAATTTATCAAAGGGATTTAGTCAATCAAATGGTATATGATGTTGATATCTAGGTGAAGACACATTTACGTCCTTATCATGACCTTCTGTATGAGTGGACGTGGATTCCCATTCACAGTTTGAAATTTCCTCATCAATCTTAGAAGGTGGAGGAGGATTCCTACTCTTTGTTCCAATCATGTGAGGAAGGAAAGTAGGATCAAAATCAGAGGGTAATCTAGCCCCTAAATCCATAAGACGCAACAAGACTTGGTCTCTATTTTGAAACAAGTAGTTGTCTATATTAGTAGAGGCATCTATAAAGGGATTTTGAGTGATTTACTGCTCACTAGCATTATGATAAAGAAGCTCTAGCTCTTCATTAGAAGAGGAAACTAGAGGATTTGTAAGGGGATTGGACTCAAACTTCCTATAATATTCCCAAGTTTGTGGTGCCATGAATAAAAAAAATGTTCTACAAAGATGTTTCAAATGTATGTAAACATAACAAGGAACCTAAGATGAAATGGATAAAGATAACGATGCTAAAGTGATAAATCTCTAAGTATATGGGATATACAACCAAGGAATATCTAAAGAGATATATAGTAATGTGGGAAGCGTAACAACGTAATTTCTAAGAATTAAGTTAAGTTTTTAGGAAAACAAGGTCTAAGTACCCAAAAAGGGTTGATATAATGCGACCAACGTAACAATACAATGTCAGTACCTAGATCGAGTTTTAAAGAAACAAAATGTAAGCATCAAAAAGGGATTGGTACAATGTGAGAAATGTAATGACCATGAAAGGAAACCATCCTAGGGGTGAAATGTATTAATGTTGGTTTAAGACTACCACCAAAATATGAATACATACCAACACAATTTCAACACTTAAATCAAGATTTTAAAGGAAAAATTGATTTAAGTGGGTGCAAAAGTGGTGGACATAATTTTGGCAGCACTTTGAGGTGTTCTCTTTTGACCAAATAATGCCAAAATAATAACAAGGAATGTATGAGTGGTGATGAAAAGTATTTGGTGTAACTTCGGTAGAGTTTTTCCTTGTTCGAACAACAAGGTTTTAAATTCGAGGAAGTTTGTCTAAGTATGATTTGTGATGAAATATATACGAGGCACAACTTTAATGGAATCTCTCCTTATTAAAAAAAAAAAGGTTATGAATCCAAGAAAGTCTTGATTTGTAATATCTCTTTAAAACACGATTTGGATATGGTCAAGTTGGCCCCAATGCCAAATGGCTCCTAGGATTTTGTTCTCAATACTCGCTAATAACTTGTCTAAGAGAGGTACACTTTTCTAGAATAAATCCTAGACAAATTACCATTACCCCACAATCAAATTAATGAAAGAGGCCTCATATAGAAAAAATTTAGCACTCCTCACAGGAATTTCTAGTCAAGTAGGTAGTGGGGCACTTCCTATTTCATCAACTAGTTCTCTCAATGTGTTGACTACTTTGGGGTTCCTGTGGTAATCCTCACAATGCATTTTATGGCTTATGCCAAGATACTTCCCATAGTTAAAGTGATTGGGCCTTAGCCTTCTTAGTCACACCTGAAAATACAGTGTGAATGAATGGTGTGTTTTTTTTTTTTGATCTTAATGTGGTTTTGCATGCCATTGGCAACCTATACACAATGTAGTTAATTTTGTTTTGATTCCTTTCTTTAATGAGTGATTTGGTCCTACATCAAATGATTAGTAGTTTTTCCATGCAAAAATAGGATCATGGTTGCTTTTGATTCTCAAGGTCGCTCGAAAGAGAAAGAGAAGAGTATACATAACGTTGAATCCAACTAAGTAAAAATGGGAAAAACTTAACTAAAAACAAGTAAATGCCTTAGAAATATTGATTTTAAATGACAAGTCAAAATGATTAGTTTTGTGCATGTAAACCAAAATGTTAGAATGAGGACCAAGGTCAGTTCTAATTCTCAAGGTCATGAAAAAGTGCAAGATAAGAGCATATGCGATTTTTGATCCCACTTAATGAAATGGAAAAAAACTAATCAAATATTTTAAAGTGTTTTAATCCCAAAAATGTTTTTTCACATAAAACCTCTAAGTTAGAAGTTAGAAAACCTATAAAAAAGTAGAGAAACAAAAATTAGATTATGAAGATCTCAAAATTTTGGCAAAATGACACGGTTTGCTAACGCGTAAAGTGTGAACGCCAACAAGATGAAGCATACACTAGCACGTGGATGGCTAACATTGACACGGCGATCAAAAAATGCACAGGTGGGTAGAATACATAGACAAGGGTAAAAATGATGCTAGTGCATGAAAAGAAACACTAGTTTGTGATGGATGACACAAACACATGCAAAAATAACAATGAGGCGTGCAAGGTAAATGATAGCGCATGAAATCTCTCACGTACATGTAAAGACAACCAAAATATACGTAACACTAGTGCAAATCTAGAGAATGTTACTACACGTGCATAGAATGGTAATGCGTGAATTCAAATGCAGATGCAGATATAGTGCATGAACATAAATGCAAACACAAGAATATCAACATAGATGCAAGAAATATTAATGCTAGAAAAGACAATGTTAAATATAGTGCAAACAGCTTTGTACTTCTTCAAATTCACGGCAAAATTTTCCAAAAATCTTCAAAAATTAGGTTTTTTAGATGATGAGCTCTAATTTTGATAGCAATTTACCTCCTTCTCACCTATAATAAACACTTAACACATGCAAACTCAACACAATTTTTTAAGAAACATTAGTTAATTTAAAATTGCAAAAGAGAGAGGGTTAGTATATAAAAATGAAAACTAAACATAAAAAAATGCATGTGAGACAAAGGGGTGTCCCACTGGGTGTGTCATATGTATGTATGATAAAGAAACTAAGTTAATTACTAGAACGTTTTCACATCCCACAATTTTGGTCTGTTTCATCATAAGGATAATTCAAAAGATGTGGAGTGGTTTATGAGAGCCAGGGAAAAATCCCTATTGCGTAGTTGGGTATGCAACTACACATGAATATGTATATCTTGAAAAGGATATACACACTTACACATAGTTTCATGCACAACCATGGAACAACACTTGTGACCCATATTTCATAAAATAATTAGCATTTATGACGTATTCTTGTTTTGCTTGACATTTTTATGTAATTACCTTGTTGGGTGTGTTGATGCAAAGGTATCATTGTTGGACATGTTAATGTTAATAATTGATGGTTTTTGTTAATTGGCAAGGTAAGGAGGGTTGGCTTGGGTTAATGAGTTAAAAGTATTCAACCTTATCCGTGATCTAAACATTAGTTTGGAATGATGTGGGTATTACCGTATCCTAATAAAGAAAGTGATTATTTAAATACTTATTAAGGTTGATTAACCGACCATGAAAATTGATTTATGGTTATTACCATGTTATTTTTGGTGATTTAAATTGTTTAACTCTAATTTGGGACCACTCAAATTTGCTTCACCACCACCAAATATGGAGGGAAAGTAATAAAATTATGAAGTGCCATTACGTGGCATTGTGAGAAGTGTATTGCATTAATGTGCGCTTAATATGCTCGGAAGCCATGAAACTTATCGAGGAAGCTAAGAGCATGTGATACTCAAGTTTTCATTTTTTTGGATTCTACCAGTGGGCTGTGAATGCGGGATCCATGGTGAAGTTTGGTTGAGCTATTATGGCTCTCTTAAGCTAAAAATAAAGTTTTTATTTTGTTCAATGGATTTTTATATATATATGTATGTGTGTGTGTGTGTGTGTGTGTGTGTGTGTGTGTGTGTGTGTGTGTGTGTGTGTGTGTGTGTGTGTGTGTGTGTGTGTGTGTGTGTGTGTGTGTGTGTGTGTGTGTGTGTGTTTTGTAGTCGGGGTTGATTTTTAGTAAAACTGAAATTGGTTATTTAGAGGGATGCATGCAAACTACTTTTGGGAACTCAACTCGACCGACGATGGAAGTTTCAGTGGAAATATTTTCTACTCATACATTTTGATTTCTAGACCTGTGGAAAGGATTATTGAAGGATATTTTAAGGGTTATCGATTGGGTGCACTCCTCCTTGTCTCACTTTTTCATTTTGAAAAGATAGAATAATCTCTGGGTGATTGTTTTGGGTTTTTTTGAGGTTCTATTTTGTGTGAGTAGTTAAATCTTTAAAACTGGGACGTTTTTACTTACCCGAGTCCTTTGAAAATGGGATACTTTTTAATAGTTTATATTTGATAAAGGCCTCAGAATATTTTTCAGTATTGTGTTTACAAATTGTTAAATTGTGCCATCAAATATGTAATGGGTATTTAATATTTTTTTGATTTCTATTATGGTAGAAATCAATGTTTGTTTTACCCAAACTATGCACTGGTTGTTTTATTTAAATCCGTTTACCTTCGTGGATATATCGATCTGTTCTTGATATTGTGGGTATAAATCATTTTCTGAGCCAATCCTTTAATAAAGTTCTTTCACCAAGGGTGTATCATTCACCTTGATGTCGATGTTTGTGAATACTAATCTCTTTAGGTTTGAACAAGTGATGGTAAACTCACTAGGCTTAGAGGGTATTGAGGTTTGAATCAAATCTTGTGTATTATTTATGGAGGCTAGGTGAATTGGTTGTAGTTGAAAGCCTAGAATCGGATTCATATATTTAAATTGTTTTCATCTTTGTTCAATTCTATATGATGAGTAAGTTTAAAATGTCATCCTTGGCATGGATATCTTGTACCTCTCCCTATGCAGGTAGTAAAACCTTGGTTTTGAGGATTGAAGTTTGGGTCTCTATAATGGTTCAATTACCATCTCGGTTGCATTCCTTAATACTCGAAATGAGGTTGATATTTAAATCTACCAATGAGATATTGAGATTTGATAGTCGGATTTGTCTCGAAGAGTTTAGTTTCTTAAATATTATTCCTTAGTGGACCGAATGTTCAAAAAAACATATGATATTAGAAGAATTGTTAATAGATTAGATTCATAATTAAATGTAACGACATTAGAATAAATAGGAATGTAGGAAGGTAAAATGTTGATCTATTTTATTTTGTGCATGTTGAAGTGGAATGTGAAATAGGGACAATAGAAATCAATGCAATTGCCTTTATTTGAAAAAAATCGCTTATCATCTCTTCAAGGTTAAAAGAAAGGGTTATTGCCTATTATTTTTTTATGCGTAGCATGGTAACAACATATTTTGTTAAATAAGCTTCCCTTTCTCTTAATATTCATATGGAAATTTATATTGATTACTCTTGATTGAAAATTATGAATCTAGTTACTTTACTTACAATGATTGAGGGAAAATAAAATGGCTTGGTTGGATTTGTAATAAGTTAGGCATATTATTATGATTTGATTGAATGAAATGGTATTGTAAACAAGTATGTTGTTAAGGAATTGGGTTCATCCTTAGGTATTCCATTAGAGTGTGAATGTTCACTAAAAGATTTAATTGATTAAATCAAGTAGAATAGTTCAATCTTTTCATAGTGAAATAATGGGGCGAAGAGTAGTGTAATCCATACTAGTTCTTGCGAACCGAACCTATACATTGTTGTATTTTATTATTTAGATATTACAGGATTTTTAAGTAATTACGAAAAGAAATAAAGACTAGATACGACATACTTATTTGATATTGTTTTGATTTATGAAATGTAATAAATGTATTGTATTATATTGAACTAAGGCAAAAATATTACTTCACATGTTGTAAATAAGGAATTTCAAGGCCTATTTTACTTGTTATTGATTTCATTATCATTATGTACTTGAATGATGAGGTTTTAACCTCCATTATATGAATATAGGTGATGTTATTTTTACAACACACTTGTGTTTTTACAAAATGTTATAATGCCAAAATTATGATAGATTATGAATGCAATATTGTGAGTATAAATTGATGATTTAATTTCATTATGATTTGATTATGGATGTATGATAAGATGAGACAACTTATTACGAAAAATACAACAACATTGTTAAGTTACATTTGCAATTTATTTAATATGATGACACATTTAACTATGATTTAAAAGATATATGTATACTGATTAAACATATTTTCAATGATTAATCATGTAAACGATATCAAAAACCTAATATTGATATAACACAAAATAGATAGTCATAAAAATGATATCTTTATGCTATGTTATGATTTCTAATCATTAACAAATGTCACACAATAAGTTAAGTTTACCTTTCATATCATGAGTATATAACTATGAATTAATTAAGAGTAAATTATGCATCACAATGCAATGCAAAAATAACATGTTTTAGCTAACTTGGAATGGCTATGGTACGTAATGATTTAAGTCATCATGCATCCACAACCTTTCCCATAAGGATTCTAAGATGAATTATTTAGTGTAGTGTCATAGGGCTTAGCCGGTCATAATTACAACAAGATTATAAACTAATATAGTTGATTGAAATGTGGTTATATGTACATAAATAATGCAGTGACTCATAGAGATCATTATACACCTCTAACCAGAATTATATAACAAAATGATCATCAACCAACGATAGGAATCATGACATGACATTCATGTCATGCGAGTCATACCCATACTAGTTCGGGATGGATACATGGGGATGATCGGATACATAATTACTTAGGTCATTATGCAAATGTATTTTTTCCTGTAGGGATCCCAAAGTGGTGCTGACATGAGCTGCACAACCTAGATGCCGAGTTATGATAAGTATACCTTCAATGTTTACAATTAATAATTAAATACATGATTACTTAAGATGTTTAACAATAAACTTAATAACTTAAATAACGGAAATGAATCCTAATGACTATGTTGGAATGATTGTGAGGTGAAGGGAAGACATGTTTCATAGGCTTATGTGTAGTCTCGGAACCAGCTTGCTAACACAATGCCAAATAAATATGGCCATAGTAGTGCATATAACTGAATGCATTGTATGTTCACCAACTATCTTTGTTGTGGTGTTGAGATTCATATGTGTATTACAATAATAGCTTTACTCAAGGAAGCTAAAAATACTCACACATTCTCTTAGCTTATAATAAGGCTTAATCAAATGATATACAGGGCATATTGGCTTGTAATGAGTGTTAAGGGGGATCAAGAAGGATCTATAAACCCTTGTAGTTACACATGGTTATCATATATTGTATAGATGGATTATGAATCGTAATTAATGTTTTATTAATTCGGTGGTGGCTGTAAATGATGATACTCATTTCAATGTAAGAAAACTTAAGGGATTTTATAAACTCTTGTATGTTGGATTTTAATTGTTGTGTGTTAAAATTAGTGAAGGCATTAACTATAATTAATGAGTTGGTATAAAAAAAAAATCCCTTAGTTTGTTAAAGCGTAATATAGAGGTGTTACAAACCTAACACCAAGTAGATTCAATAACTAAGCTAATTTAACATAAACATCAAGATAAATCCATTAAAAGGAAAATCTTAACTAATGAATCTAATATTAAAAACATGAAATACAAGCCATCCTTTGATGTTTTGATGGGATTTGGATTGTATACACTACTTTAAGCGAGTCATACATAGCCACATGCATTCAAAGGATTTCTCCAAGGGAGAGGAAGAGGTCTCACCAATATGGCTTAATTGCCATTTTTGGTTCTCCTCTTACTACTCTTACCAAGTAGAAAATGGAAAAGGGTTGCTAGATCAATAATCTTTTCAATTGGGAAATGCTCTTATCTTATGCTAATGTCTTACCAAGGACATGAAGGTGTAAATATGTAAAATTAGAAGGGAGGGGGTAGGGTTCTTTATATAGTTTTCCAAATTGGAGAAACTATCATCCTCATGAATGTGGGACAAAAGAACTTTATGGATTAACAAGTGCTAAATATAATTAGGAATGGTTAAGTATGATTAGGGAAATTTAATTAGAATTTCCAACTTAAGTGAGTTGGGTGTGATTTAAATTAATCAATTAGATTGATTAATAGACCAAGTTAGGCTTGTAAAAGCCAATTGGAGAGAAGTTGATGGATTATGAATGATTAGAGAGAGGAATGACCCAATAAGAGGGTAAATTATCATTTAGAGGATTAATTAATCAATATTGGTCAATTAATTAATTAATTAGAATAGGATTATAACTAACAAAGTAGTGTTAATTTACATCCAGAATGAAGGGGAGACTAGTTAATTAATGAAGTGTCATTAAGTGTCATTAGTGTTAGATAATTAGAGAGAAAGACACTAATTATAAAAAATAATAGAAAATACGATAATACGTGTAATTTTAGTGTTAAAACTATGTAGTCAGATTTAGGTGTCTACAATTTGCATGAAAATTGTAATTTGAAACCCAAAACCTGAAATACACTAAATCCTTTATATTTTAGGTTTTAGGGTTTGAGGAACAATTTGCATGCAATTATTCGGGGGTGAGAAACATGTGGAGATGTACAAAAATCCTAAAACTCGACTTACTTGAAAATGAATTCCCAACCCCATATTAATCAGTAAAGTTTCCTAAGTCTAGAAATGAAGTTACAAGTTGCCAAAATATCACATGGGGTTATTTTTGATAGAAAATACCTATAGTCTCAATAACCATGGCTTAGTATTCGTCTTGTCGCTTCTCTACCATAGTATAGACATGATGAGTGCATCCTACATCACCTACTATCTTCTCTTACACTCGATGTATTTTTCCTATCAAAAAAGGTCAGTAAGGGCATACATAAGCCTAATAATCCAAATCTCCACAAATAAAGCATCTTTTTATCTACCTATGTGTGGGTGTCTTACCTATATTCTGCTTGAATCGACCTTATGGAACCAAATCTAGCCGATCAGAGTGCAAGGTGGATGGGACTTCTGTCTACCCTATCTCTTATCTCTACCAAAACCATGGCTTACTCAGCCCCAACCTCTCTACATATCTTGAGTGGGATGTGATCTATGTTGCTTGATGGGCTTGATGTAGTGAGTGTTTTTGTGGATGTAGTGGAGTCCCGATGGATTCTATATGGGCCTAAAGCCTCCTCTTGGGGG